>OX104118.1:76549883-76802577 GCA_944474755.1 Limnoperna fortunei
GGCCTTTTTTTCATTTCGCCAGATCGATTTTCCATACTAAATTTTGACCTTGTTTTGAACGGAACTGTACGTTAGGAAAATTCCATTGTTGTCTATTCGAAATCCTTCGGGTGTTGTCGTCTGCAGTTGAGGCGGGAAAAGTCTCGCGGTTTGTCCGAATACCATTGTACGTTACGAAAACAGACGAACGTTTGTAAACAACATTAGACCCCTTAAGATACAAAAATGGCTGACTTCCTATGGAAAATCGATCTAGCAAAATGAAGAAAAGGCCGCATTTCAAAAAGCCGATTAACTGTGGAAAATAATTGTTACCTTCAAATACTGTAATATGAGATATACAAAAGGACCATAAACTCGACCAAACGCGGTAGCAGTTTTCTATGGAACGCCAAATTAACATATATTCAATTAATTGTACCTATCTTCAAATAATTGAAGATATCTTCAATCATTTGAAGATATCTTCAAATAAATTGAAGATATCTTCAATTCAATTGTACCTATCTTCAAATAATTAAAGATATCTTCATATCAATTGAACCTATCTTCAACTGAATTATACCTAGGTGCAATTTAATTGATTCATTTGAAGATATCTTCAATTCATTTGAAGATATCTTCAATTCAATTACACCTATCTTCAATTGAATTGAAGATATCTTTAATTCACTTGAAGATAGGTCTAATTCCAACATCTCCATAATTCATTTGGAGATATCTCCAATTCATTTGAAGATATCTTCAATTGAATTACACCTATCTTCAATTGAATTATATTATAATACAAATTTGATTAAGTGCAATTGAAGATACCTAGGCACAATTGAATTGAAGATAGGTTTAATTCAATTGAAGATAGGTTCAATTCAATTGAAGATATCTATAATTGAATTGAAGATAGGTACAATTGAATTGAAGATATCTTTAATTGTGCTGAATTGTACCTAGGTACAATTGAATTGAAGATAGGTATAATTGAATTGAAGATATCTATAATTGAATTGAAGATAGGTATAATTCAATTGAAGATATCTTCAATATTTGAAGATAGGTACAATTAATTGAATATATGTTAATTTGGCGTTCCATAGTTTTCAAATTTTGTCAAGCAAAAACCCGTCGTATGGACACGGTAAAGTTGAGTATAATATATTATTGAGATTTTTCTATAAGCCTTTCTTAAGGGCAATAAAGTAACATTCACATCTACATGCAGAGTGACCTACATAAAACTTACTAAATCTTAACGATGTACGTATCTAAATACGCAGTTGCAAAGTGACATACTTCCCAATACTTTACAACTGCGCTAGGTATACTTTATAAAAACGCATGGCATTCTAGCGAACAATGAAGCTAGAGATTTGTCCTGCAAAGAATCAGTTGAAAAATGACGTACAGATTTTGGGAATGGTAGCAGACGACAGATAGGCCAGATTCGATTTAGGAATATGGGGTAAGTCTCTCCCGATAAACAGTAGATTTATCATTGAATTCAGATAATATAACATGTATAATTGTATATTCCCACATGGTTACGACCTTGTATTTGTTTGCTACAATTTGTACTGCACAATAAATTTGTTGAACCTTTAGCAGCGTTAGTTTTCAAAATATCATAAGAACACGGAATTATTGTACGCAATTCCTGGGAGACGTCATTATAAGCGACACACTTTTATCAGTGACAAATATATGCATTGATAAAGTGATGTAGTTGCCTCCTGCGAGTTATACAAACGTACCCAATTATGCAATTGTTAAGGGACATTTAAAGAATTACAAGCAGATAAGTGGTCAAAATGTGAGATGATATGCACTAAACGCAAGTTAATGGTTAACCATAACGAAAACAAAGCGATTCATAATACGAGTCGAGTTTTGGTGGAAGTTTGTTGCGTGACAAATGAAAACTGCTTAACGCGTATGGTCAGCTGATGCTCCTTTTGGAGATCCAAAAAAAGTGCAGATTGAAAGAATAATTTCCCCCATTTAATCAGCGTTTTAAAATGCGGCGGTATTTTCATTTGGATAGGACGATTTTATATAGTAAATTTTGACCTTGTTTTGAACAGAAGTGTATCCTAGGACTAATCGAAATTTGTCTGTTTGAAATCTTTCGGGCTATTTCGTTTTCGGTTTCCGTGGGAAAGTCTCGCTTTTTGAACGAATACCACAGAACGTCACGAATACGGACGAACGTCTGTAAACAACTAAAGATCTCTTAAGAACACAAATGGCTGCCTTACAATGTTAAGGGCGATTTCTAATGTATACTACAGATGCATTGTATTAAATATGGACATGAAGAAATTTTCCAAATGGATTATCGTACCAAAAAGGTAAAATGCCCGCCTATGTTTTTTTTCTGGGACCATACTGAGAGGGTTCCCAGTGCTCGACCCACAGAGCAGCCTAGCGTGTCCCCTGGTGGCGGATTGGAGAGACCTTCTCGTTAGCGGGTTGTCGCGTCATAATACAGACCGTAGTGGATAAAGTGTTAGGAGAGTGCCACGCTCCTTGCACTTTAAAGATCTCTTATGTAGATTCCGAAAAAGAGTTGGCTCTATTGTAGCCGCTACAAAAGACTTAATTTTCTGCCCCTACCCAATTACTCCCATTTTTAAAATGGTAGTCAAAATTTTTTTCCCCAATGTCATATCCAATCCTTTTTTCCGTTGATTTATTGTCTGTTAACTTGTACTCTTCCTGAATAAAGCTGAAATAATGCTTGCTCGACGTAAAGCCAACATCCAATCAATCAACCAAGGCATGTTGCTTTTTTTTTCTTTCAGCACACTTGTTTTTAGAAGACGGAGTTGTTTTGCACGTGATGTAAACACGTCTCAAGATATTCATATTTAGTTTCAGATTAATCAACTAATATTCAACATACATTTATTATTGATCTACATCATGGTTCTTAAATCAAGCTTGATATCAGTGAGATGGTGTCCATCTCTTTGGGCCGGCCGACCTTGAGATGAAGATCAAAGGTCATCAACCATGGTATGTGACACATTGCCTTGATATTATCTACCCACATACAAAATATCAAAAACCTACCTCAAAAGATAAAAAAAGATTAGTTTTGGCCGGACGCACCGCGCGACGGACGGATGGACAGACTGGTCGCTATAGGGCTCCCGCCATAAAGTGCCGGGCTCTAATGAATAGATAATATAAACAATGTAACAAGACTATTATATAGTTGTAGAAAAGTATGTTTCAAAAGTCATGCAAGCTTTTCGAAACAACAGGACCCGCCATTCTATATAAACAGAGAGAGTAAATTTAAGGAATCATTGATTGGGGGCACGAATATATACTGAATTTACCACGAGCGTTAGCGAGGGGTAAATTGTGAGGATAATGGGCAAACCCGTGGTAAAATCAGTTTATATTCTTGCACCCAATGAATTATTTAAATTCTAATCGGAAATTTATTAATTTTTTAGCAACGTAATCTTTGTGTTGCATGACTTGTCGGCCATTTAGGGCATATTAATTGTGACCTTAAAATATTTGAATCTCACCATGACGTTGCCATAGAGTGTTGATCTTTTATGACGTTGATTAGGAATAGATTAATAGGTTCTTTCATACGTTTTTGGGAAAGGCCGGTTGATCTTTCAAGAGTGATAGAAATTTAATGTCTTTTCGCGGGTGGAGCGCAGCGGAACGAGCCAAAAGACATAAAAACTTCTATCACGAGTAAAAGATCACACGGACTTTCCCAAAAACGTATGAAAGTACCTATTTCTTCCGTAAACCAACAACTTTCACATCGCTATACCCTATAGACCCTCCATTGTTTTAGACTACATTGTCTCTGACGTCCAATCAGAACGCCGGAAACAAGAACGTCACACATGAACGTTGTTATGCTTCCATAACAACGTTCTTGTTTCTGGCGTTTTGATTAGATGATGCAGCAAGCACAGATGTGTGCGCGTGAGCTCATCTGTACTGGGTCATCTGTACCAGAAATCGGCCATTTACGGAAGAAACTCGTTTTACACCTTGAGTGTGGACTCAAAGCGTTAAGGCATGCCATATTAGAATTGGACAAATTGCATTTTTATCATGGTTTTAAAGTCTTCATATTTGAAAAGATTGAAGCTGGTCAACCATTCAGTTATGGCAAAGATTTTTACATTGATCTACGCATACTGGTAATTCCATATAATCCTGTAAGAAAACCGGAGTCAAAATCAATACACGGACAGAAATAACTATTGTTTCTGTTCATTCAATAATTAGTTACTTTAGTTTGAACATGATCAAATATTTAACAATCTGTTAACTGATATCTCCACGCACGTAATACCCAACCCGACAACAATAATCTGACATTCTGTTGAATCAGCTATTATGTGGTAAAGGTGTCAGAAAAAGCATTAACCAGTCATTAGCAAAGATGAAAATTTTGACTGGGAAATAAAGTGTTTCTCAAATTATGGGTGATTTACTTTCAGGTGATTTGCATTTTTCTTGGAAAAATACATGTCGGTTTTAAAAGCTCTATAGAGCGCATATTATTTGTTACATGTCCACCGACTGTAAATAATATTACTTGACTACTTTTGTTTTTTGAAAAGAATATCACACAAGAACACACACACAAAGAAAGACACACAGACACACACACATACACACACACCCACACATAGAGAGAGAGAGAGAGAGAGAGAGAGAGAGAGAGAGCGAAAATTCCTTTTCTCTGTAGTTTAGAACCACTGTGTACTATTCAGATAATTTCGTAAGTAAATGGGTAATTGTTTGATAGAAAATATGTCGAGAGGTCAACTATTTAAATAGTATTGGGTTAAAACAATAAGAACGTACTTATACCGGGACTCAAAAGAAAAAAACCATTTTTTTATTTCATAGAAATAATGCTGAGCGGATTAACAAAATGTTATGCTTAAAAGATTGGGATATGGTGAGCAGACTATGCAATAATATGTGGTACTTGTTATATGTTTTTGTAATCCTGGAATTTCATTAGTGAGTGTATGTTACCAATGTGCAGCGATAGCAAATAAAAACATAAAATTCACTTAACATGGGGTTTTCGAGTTTTAGTAGAGGATAGAACGGATAACTTGCGTTTGGAAATTTCAGTTTTCACATAACATGCACTATCATGTCATGTGTCATAATAAAACAAATGAAGTTGTCAAATGATGTTACGTATGTAAAATATGATGAGGAAGGAAAACTTACAGGATGTCCTCGATTAAAACATATCATGTTAATAAGTAATGCCCATGTGATTATTATAGATAATATAATGTAAAAATTCTAACAGTATGACAACAAATGCGATAGGTAATATTTACAAAAATGTCCAATTTTGATCGGCTTCCCTTATTACAAAAAAAACTTCATTGTTGTCGATTGTTATCTTTACAGATGTCTTTGCATGTATAACTAGTAACATTAATGCGTGTCTGTATTAAGTACGTGTATAGCAATAACTTGGGGTGGGGGTGGGGGTGCACCGGTGGCCCAGTGTTCTAGGTAGCCGTCAATTAAAACCACTGGCGTGTGATCACCGAGTTCGTCCGATTGCAGGACAAGTGAGCTCTACTTCAACCTCAGATGACAAGAGGTTGCCAATTTTATTCCGAAATCTTAAACAAAACCCACATTACCTTGTCTAGCAGATCCTCAAAACTAAAATGTAGAATATTTATTAGTTGGGTGTGTTTATGCCCAAACATTGTCTTGTTGTGTTAAGAAGTGTAACACGAGTTAAATTTACGCTTAGTGCACGCGTGTTGAATATACGTTAAACAAAGATCAAACGTGTTCCATAAAGCACGTGTTTTAAACAAAGTACAACAAGCGGCACTGATGGTGTTCAGGCTAAAAACATTACAGGCATTCTCCATCCTAAACCCTGCGGACATCCACAAAGAGGCAAAAGATTGAAAGGTATTGCATGAAAATTAATAGCCCTATGTCCACTCAGGGAAAGACTTCTTATTTATGACTAGCAGCAAGGACAAGGTAGAATTGTATACATCTTAATCACAGCCAGAAAATTAAACAAGAGTTGTTCATAGCAAAGATCAGTTCCACATTCTAATAAAGTATACTAGTGAAATATGATACGTGTCGCTCTACACTGTATTGTTCGAGATCTTAAATGAGTAAATTAAACTTAAGTTAAATACGTGCAATAATGTTCTTGTTCTTTGTAGTCAGAGGTCCACTATGCGTTTGACATCGAGATAGTTTACATCAAGATTCCGTTCGAGAACTCTAAAATTCTGTTTGCTTTTCTAATGTTATTTTAAATGTGCTTCGTCCACTGTAAGTTCTGATTTGATCTCACTACCAAATATTTCCTTCTTTCGGCTACCTTCTTGTGATATCCTAGAAGTGGCTGTTTGTATAACTTTTTATTATTTCGTCACATTTATGCTATATTTTGTTCGAAAGATTCTAGTGTTTCTAAAAACGAAATAAAAAAGAGCTACGAAAAGAACCAAAATACAAACTAGAGGCTTCCAGGAGCCTGTATCGCTCACCTGAACCTGAAACCAAGCAACACTTTTTTATCCAGCTTTTCTTTCCTATAAGTAATTGCCCAACACTTCTGCAAAAATCATTAATTTTGATCTTTTAAGGGAGCTGTTGATGCTTAGGAAGGTGGTTCACTTCAAATTAGCTGTATCTGTTATACTTTTTTAACTATCAGCCAAAAATCATCTTGATCTCCCCCCACTTTTCTTTTTAAAGCCTAGGTATCCCTGTTGATAGTCAGCTGTCATGATTTGAACGATTTTGGTAGATGACATCCTAAAGATGATGTGTGCCATGTTTCCAAGCAGTCCTTCCATTGATATAACCGGAGAAGATTGATTAAAATCAATTAAAATTCATTAAAAAATGTTCAAGCAGATTAACTCCTAAACGGTTCATCGGACAATCTTGACCCTAGGTTATTGTTGTAGCTCTCATAGAGTTGAACAATTAAGCAATGTTAACTTTCTCTCTAGTTCTAATAATTTTCAAGATTTTGAGGCAAAAATGGCAAAAATAATAAATTTCTACAATTAAAGGGCAATAACCTCTACAAGGGGTCATAATACAACTTCGACCAAATGCAGTGTTTTGTAGAGCTTTTGGTGCTGAATAAGGAAAGTCTCTTCGGTTTCCTATATCTGTTAAACTTTTTGAACTATAAGCCAAAAATGCATATTTACCCCCTGTTCTATTTTTAGCCATGGTAGCCATGTTGGTTAATCTGTGGTTAATCTTTGTGCAAACTTGGTAGAGGACATTTGATGGATGATGTTTACAAAGTTGTAAAGCAGTCCTTTCAGTGTTTTTAGAGCATAGGAGTTTTAAAAATCAATAAAATTCAATGAAAAAAAAACAGTTCAAGGGGAATAACTCTTAAACGGGTCATCAGACAATAACTCCTACAAGGAGTCATCATACAACTTTGACGCAATGGGTTGTTTTGTAGAGCTTTTGATGCTGAAGAAGAACAGTCTTTTTGGTTTCCTGTATGTATTATACTTTTTTAACTGTAGGGCAAACCATATTTTGACATCCATGTTCTATTTTTAGCCGAGGCGGCCATGTTGGTTAGTATGAGGCCATGATTTTTGCAAACTAGGAAGACGACATTATACTGATAATGTGTGCAAAGTTTCAAAGCAATCCTATCAATGGTTTAGGAGGAGAAGAATTTTAAAGTTACCTAAACATGACGTCTGGTTCCACAAAAGACGGGAGCTTCAACAACTCCTGCATCTGTGACGGCATCCATGCTGAGATCGATGTATATGTTTGAGGGTACAATGCTATAATGATTATCCAGTATGTGAAAAACACATTGTTCTCATCAATCACCAACTTTTTAAACACAGAAATAACTGTCAACATTCACCCATACATGGTGAATTGTACAGTAGATTCCAAAGTATAGGACGAATGCAGGCCTGCCCGGATAGTAATCGTATGCATTGTAAACAAAGTTCTAGAAGGAAAGAAACTGATCATTATAAAACTTCTTCGATAAGAATGGATAAATCTTGAAACTTAACGTGAAAGGTTACATTTAACTGGATTTTAAAATTGGTCATTGAAAGTGAATTTTCTTTAACGCCGGGTGTCAAGCTAAATCATGAAAAAAAATCGACGAATGTGTCCATGGGACACTGATGCCCCCGCTAAATGAAGTCCCAAACAGGAAGTAGTTGTCTGACAGGTCTGAAAGTCGCTGAGGACGTACAACTTGTGATACTGAACCAATCCTGCCAACTTTCAAATTGTTCTCATGTACGGTTTCTGAGAAAAGCTTGACGGAAATTCGTACAGACGGACGGACATGAGTAAAACGGGCATAAAAACAACATATGTCTACTTTGTATTAAAACAGTTTATGATACTATGCTAATCCACAGCAAAATATCTATGATATGCCTCGGCCACTTTAATTGGACTCCTCTTCGACTTTACATTGTACTCTAAACCACTAGTCAGTAGAGGTGAAGCATTGCCATTTTCTAAGGCGAAAACTGGTACTTTAACTAAAATCATCATTAACGGCAATAAATCATATAAGGAGACAACTGAGAATTTCAGACCAAAAAAGAATTGTAGGACTTGTATTGCTGATTATTCTCTCTAGCTGCTATAGCTTTTAACAGCTAGTCTCTGACAAAACCTTGCAAAACTGTTCACAGTAAAGTAAAGTAAATTAAAAGTCGGCACATATATATATCGATAAACAAGACAAACATGAGCTCTTAGCTCTTTAAACCGACTAATATTATAAAACAAAATCAATACATATTATTAGATTAATAAAAGCAGCACACATATAACATCAAAAGAGGCATACACAACACCCACTTAATACACAAAGCATCAACATGATCAAAGCAATTTGACAGCACTAAAACACTATGAGAGGCATTAAATATAAGCAGTTGAACTTGGCATTAAAAGAAGCGGGTATAAGTAAAATATAATAGCAAATTTATCATAATGTACAAGCACTAAAATAAAGCACACAATGGTAAAGCATATAAGAAGATAAAAACATACAAGTTGTTGAAACTTTAGCATTAAAAAGCAAGTACATGTAAAAGAAACTAAAATTCATGCATACATGTTCAAAGTAAAACATTTTCAGGCAGAGCTGTAAATCATGCAACAAAGCTAGCGTATCTATATAGATATAAGCGATAAAAAATATAAGTAAAAAAAAGAAAGTAGAAAAAGCATTTAAAACAGGTTTGAAGACTTATGCTATGAGGCGGCAGGGCATTACCTTCTACAGGCACTGTCCTGTCGCCTCATAGCAGAAGTCTTCAAACCTGTTTTGAAAGCTTTTTCTTCTTTCTTTTTTTTTACTGTTGTTGTTTATCGCTTATAGCTACGCTAGCTTTGCTGCATGATTTACAGCTCTGCCTGAAAATGTCCACACAAGGGGTCAAACAATTTTTGCAATGACCTGTTAAGTACTGGGAACCAATTTTCCTGCTTTTCCAACTTTCATGAAAATATCACATTTTCGACACCTAAAATTTTAAACTCGGACAAATAATTACAATGCAAACATATTATGTCTTGAATAAGCTACAATTGTGTCTTATCTTTCAATGGAAACAACACAGTTATGCTTTAGATAAATCATGAAAAAGCCAAAATATGCACACTTTCAAAATCTCTGTGGGATGCACTACAGTGAATATATTCTTGTTTCACTTTTGTTCTCTTATAGTACCCTAATAGTGTTACTGATTGTTACATGAAATTCCTGGGCAAAGGTATATGTGAGCATACCGCAAAGTGTCCCTTTTTTCAACAAACTATTGATCTTAGTACCAAGCTATAATTTATTTTACAAAAAAAATTTCATAATTTTACACCATTCTTTCAGTCAGAGTTAACTAAACCTTTGCACTAATAAATAAGTTATAAATATTTTGTTGTGGATATAACATATACTATTACTACAGTATTTAAAGGCTCTTTCAATTAAATTGCAGCTTATGAAAATTTTTGGGAATACTCATTTTACCCCACTTTGGTTTATGAGACATGTAAACAAATACACATATTGTGAAGTTTATAGTTACATAAAGTCATAACAATTCATAAATTTTCTTCACAAATATAACACCAGGTCAGGACCTTCAATATAAGCATTTTGATTGGTTGATTTTTCATTAAGGGCAATAACTCCTATAAGACCAATTCAGTGAATTGTAGGGCTTGTATTGCTGATCATCTTTGTCATTTAAAGTCTCACTCTAGCTGCTATAGTTTTTATGATACAGGACCAAAATGAAAAATTTCATAGAAAATTGTCGTTTAAGGTTAATAAATCATTTAAGGAAATTATCTGACAATTTAAGACCAATAAAGAGAATTGTAGGACTTGTATTGCTGATCATTTTTTCCATTTGCAGTTTTACTCTAGCTATTATAGTTTTTAAGTTATATTGAAAAGTTTGTCAAAAATCATCATTAAAGGGCAATAACTCCTACAGGAAGCCATTATGCAACTTCATACTAATAGCAGCTATTGTAGACCTTAATGTGCTGATCAATTTGAAGTAATGGTTTTCTCTATAGTTATTATAATTTTTGAGATATTGAGGAAATATATGTGTTGACACTCATGCTCTATTTTTAGTAACAGTGGCCATCTTTGTCTGTTAATCAACACCCCGAATACAAATTTGAATCTAAGAACCTTAAGGATGATTGTGGCCAAGTTTGAAAAAAATTGGCCCAGTGGTTTCAGAAGATTTTTGACAAGTTTACGATGAACGACGGACACCAAGTGATGGCAAAAACTCACCCGGACCTTAGGTACAGGTGAGCTAATAAGAATGTGTTAAAATTACTTGTACAATATTGAAATGTTCAATACAGCCTATTTCGATTCTCTTGTTTATAAAGAACTTTAGCCCTAAAGAAAATATTGATATTTCTATTACAAGACAATTTGTCTTCCAGCATGACATCAATCTATAGACTTAACACAGGTAACATTTCAAATTAATATACAATGTACACAAGATAACTTTGTGTACATTTTGTATATTACAGTTCATGTATATAAAACTATTGATCAAGTAATGGTGTTTAGTTATGGCTGATGTTTCTAATATTCTCATTTTTTAAATTTTAATATAGCAGACTATCTACATGTTTTTCATTTTAACGTGTCTGTTGGGAAAGGAATCAATGTTCTGTTGTTTTCTGATCTTTTTTAGTCTATATTTTATTGACGTTGTATGAACATATTTTGAGCTTGACATACATATTGTTAACACTAACATAACAAGAGGGAAAAAAATATTTTATTAAATGCACGTTTATATTATAGATTTATAATGCACAGCTTGAAGTGGAGTGATAACCCAACAACAGCTGTCAAAACTAACTATGTAGCATGTGGCACTTTGTACTGCAGTGTAAAGTACAGAATTTTTTTTCCCATTATATGCAATTTTTTAGAAAAATTTTTTTTCATAAAAGGGATAAACAAAAAAGGATAAGCCGTTTGGGCTAGAACTAATTACTGGTATCAACAGATCATCTCTGTGTTTTGTCAATTATACCCTCTCTGTAAGATTGTCCTTTTAAAAAAGATTATATGCACATCAACAGTTCACAATTCACAGTTAAGGCAAGCAAACAGTTATTGATAATATATTATTATAGATCTAGCAATTCCCTCACAGTTTTAAATTTATTGATGACTATTTTATGTAATAAAATTCCAAAAAGCAAAATAAAACAAGTTCTGCACATTTGTATAAAGAGTTCATCAATTAAATCTGTACAATATTTTTTTTTCATTTCTTTTACCATTTTATGAATAGACAAAATGTATATGAATGATGGTTTACAATTTCCTGATTCAAGGAAAAAAGAAATTAATTGACTGAATGTTGTTTAATGCCACTTTCAGTGATATTTTCAGCTATATCATGGTATCCAGTTTTTATTATCAAGGAAGCCGGAGTACCCGGAGAAAAACCAGACCTTCAGTAAGAAAACTGGCAATCCTTGTCAATTAAGATTGTAGCAAGTGAGGCTCGAACCCATAATCTCAGTGCAGACAGACCATGTGATCAATAGGAGACAAACTACCTTAACCACTCGGCTACCGAATATAAGGAATTTGCAGTAATTACAGTGTACATGTGTACATGTATATATATTTATAAGGAAAACATTTCTGCTTAATATCAAGCACATAGACTCATGCATGACTCATTTACACAACATATATACAAGTGAATGTCTAGACAGAAATTATAGTGTGTAATATGTAGCTATAAGTATCTCTATATTGACAGCCTTTGTAGACTTTGTTATGTATAATCAATATTTCATGACAATGTTATTTCAAGAAAAGGGAAATAATAGTAAACTAGAGCAAAGTAATAAGTTTCAGGTATCCGACCCATAATTGAAGTCACCATTTAATTTTATTTTTCGACAAAGGAATACAGCTTTATTAAATCTATCTATTGCTACCTAATGATATACAAATTAAAATATTGTTTTACTTTTACGCAGTGTTTACAGTTTTGAGGAAAAAGGTTACTCAAATAGTATTTCCGACGTTTGCTGAACATTACCGAGGTCTTCTCCATTAGAAAACAATGGATATCCAGGACATATGATCACGTGATCAATTGTGGTTATGGCTGTCAATGCATGTTTTTCCTTATAAATAAAAATCACTTCAAGAAGTGCTGGAAAAACATGCCTGGTTTGCCTGCTGAATTTCAAGGATTATAAAATTATAAAGCGGTAATGATTTTTTGCAGACAGACCTGCTGGTTACCACTTTCATCGGGCCCTAATAAACAAAGATTGTATTGTTTCATCGTATTTCACTCATTTACTTAATGACATCTTTTATATTTCCATAAACTGAATAAAAACTTATGAGCCCAAGTCTATTTATTTTACAATTAATCATCTTATACATTCATTACAATCCATTATCATCCATAAAATCCAGTGTTTTGGAATAATACCAAGAAGTTAAGATACTTTAAAAATTATCAGCTGTCTGTTGAAGTCACTAATTCAAACCATTGCCTCAGAGCATCACATAGAACTTGTGGTAATAAATTAATGTCTCTTAATATAATGTAGAATGGAAACGGAAAATGGTCCATGTAGGATTTTATTTCTGGCATCTGAAATCAAGAGACATGTGCATTATTAATATTTTTCTTTTTTTTAATCGGGTCTTAATTATGCCACATTCCTATAAATTTTTCAGCTATAAAATGGCATCTGGTTTTTGTTTGGGGATTAAGCCAGAGAACCTGTTGAAAACCCAGACCTTCAGCAGGACAACTTACAATTCATGTCAGCATGAAATTTCAAACACACAGCCTCATTCACAGAGGGTCCCTGCATTACTAGTAATTATCCATAACCTTAGTAGTCATCCCAACTGAATTAATGGTAAAGACCGTGATATGTTCAGTGTAAAATAAACATCATAATTTGCTTCCCTACTATGTATACAATATTTCAGATGTTAGAGGAACACAGCATTTACTTGTCCTGAGTAAGAGAAATGTAATAATCAAACTACTTGACCAGTGTGGAAAACAAATTTTCTCTGCACTAGGGAATATGAGGTTGTCATCTGTTGATCCCTACTTGCGGTAAACAAGATTTATCTCCCATTTGCAGAGTTATCTGTTCTTTAGAGAAGGTACTTAGTACCTACTGTGGGTAAAAAGTTGTTTTTCTACAAAATTTTGTTATTCACATATAGCAAAGCATCCGGTAAAATTTATTATGATGTGCAAAATAATTCTGCAGTTTTTCAGTTGTACTGGAAGAGTCAGTCCACAGACTGACTCTTTAAAAAAAAAAAATAAAAACTAGATTTTTCCTTATCTGTTCAATACTAGATAGCTGCTGTTATGAAAGACAACTCTTGAAATGGGAAGTAACTCTTGTATTCCAAAAAAAGGGAATAAATGAAACCAATTGAACAACCATTTATTTATTTCTTAATTGTTATCAAGTGTTTCTCTCCTATTGTAACACTTCTGAAAATTATTCATTTTGACATTTTAAGGGTATAACTCATATAAGGAGTTGACCAACACATATGAATCATTTTTGTATATCTTGAAGAGCTGAATAATTTTATGTTGTCAGGCCAAACATAAAAGTATGTTTATATGCCCTTCCTCGACCTACCATTTTTTTTACTGAGTATGTGGGTAGGCAAACATTTTTTTTGTATTCACAAAACTTAATACGGACATTGCAACACAATGAAATGCTTATTGGAGTCTCCGAGCACACAATCCAATTCATTACTAAGTAAATCGATATCGAAATAAGAGCCTTGAAACAAGGTTTACCTATTATACTCAATAACAGTGGACAGAATAAAAATAAAAGTGACCCACATATTTTAAACATTTTCTTTTTTTCAGAAAAAACCTAATATATTGAAACCATGCATATCAATTTCTGAAGATAAATAAACTGTGTAAGTATGGTCAAATTCCTTTGAAGGGTATCAGTTTCACTCTATCAATTATTGGTTGAAAACAATACCAACAATTCAAAAAATTTAAAAAAATTTATAAAATTACGTACGAAAAAACTTCATTAAATGGCAATAACCCCTTTCAGAAGCACATAATACACAAAAAAGACATAAGAGCACAATAACAGCAATAAAAAGTGAAGACTGAGCTAATGCTCACTAGTAATACCCCCGCCATTAGAAATGTGACTTTAATAAATATTCCGTAAAAAAAGTAGATGACCAAGGAGCATAATATCACTATACACCATATGGTACTATAGTATAGGATAATACTATATGATACTAAAGGATAAAGCTATATGCAAAAAAATCAAGATTCTGCATATCATAGTTGCTTAGAAAACTGCAACAGAAATTTTTGTTATATGGAGGAGTAGACGAATAGATGGACAAACAAATGAAACGAAACGACTAGGGTAAAACAGTATACACCCTCTAGTTCAAATCAGGGGTATAATTTCAACAAAGAACAATGTCAGTCTTGTTGTTTGACTTATTGGTAGATCTTGTCTTCCCAAGCATTTCTGATGTAAATAGATTCTCTGTCTATTAAAGTAGTAGTGAAAAATGACAAAAACAAGAAAAACTAGAGGCTCCCAGGAGCCTGCAATCGCTCACCTGGAAAACAAAGTAACTTTGAGCTACTTCAACTATTGCAAGCTTTTAATGTCACTGGGAAAAAACGAAAACATTCATTAAAAAATGTAAAAAAAAGGGTAATAAATAAGATATTAGATCAGACAATATTTGTAGAACTAAATGATTTGTGGGATTTTTCCTTATGGCTATTTTAGTAATTTAAGTTTTACGTTAGCTGTAATGGATTTTAATTTATAACATAAAAACAGATAATTTTTTCCGAATTTATCGGATAATTTTTGACAAAAAAAAGGGCAATAACTCTTATTAGGAGGCATCTAATAAAATTTTGTCTAAAATCATCATTAAAGGCCATAACTCCTATAAGAAGTCCTCTAACCATTTAAGTGAATTGTAGAACCTATTCCTGATCGTATTGCAATTTATATCTTCACCCTATAGATGTTATAGGTTTTAAGTTGCAAGGAAAAATTTATATTGTAGAAACACTGAAGATTTTGTCAAAAATCATAATTTAAGGGAAATAACTCCTACAGGGAATCATCAACACAACTAAGGACAAATAGGAAAATTTGTAGAGCTTAAAGTGCTGATCAATTTGAGGAACTTGACCAAAAACTTGTTAACCCCATGTTCAATTTTTAGTAACGATTGCCACCTTTATCCATTTTTAAACACCATTAGTACAAATTTAAAACTAGGTACCTATATATATTATTATTGATTGTGGCTAAATTAAAACATCTCCATTATATGTCAAAATATCCTACTAAATATCAAAGCTTACAGTAAGATAACTAAATAAAACATGTACCCTACATGGCCTGCAACCTGCAAGCTGACCATTTATCTCTAATTTTAAGAAAATTCAAGGTAAATCAAAATCCTTTGGTCCTTTATTATGTGTTATACTACTGATCATATGCCTGTCAACAATGAGGTTGTGGGTTTGACTCTCACTTTGGGCAGGGTTTGCTCAACACAATTTTAATTGACATTAGCTATAGGATTGCCTGTTTTTCTATGGAAGGTCAGGGAATGGTTTGGGTTAAAATAAGCAAGTTGACAGTACATGTCCAAAAACAATTGCCAAAACTAATGTGCACTTTACTATAGATGAGTGACCAATTATATAACAACAATAATACATACCTTTGGTAATAAAAAAATATTGTGGATTCCCTAGCCTATCTTACAGCTGACTTCACCGTCTCTGCATGCCTTCCATGAGGAGACCACGTCCATCTGATACTATTAATAGTAACTAATCTGTGTCAGGATTACCCTTGCAAGCAATACTGCTAGACCTGGCAGCCATCATATGCACTGTAGCATGTTTTAGTAGCTGTAATAAATTAATGCTGTTATTCATAATTCAAAACATGTATTTTGAAATTTCAGCCAATCAGAACACATTTGCAGCTCTGGCAGCCATGTTGAAATTCCTATCAGCTCAAAAAACTCAAAATAATACTATCCAAGATTAAATTTTGCATTATTTGGTTTAATTTTGTGAAACAGTTTCAGAGAAGAAGTTCTTTGTATGGTTTTCCCATAGGATTATATGTTAAGATGAGGGTCACTTTAGCAGTGGAAGCCACCATGGATTTCCGCTTAGCAAAAATAACTCAAATTTGTAACGGACCATCTAAGGTACATTGCTGCAATATTTTAAATCAATATTTCAATCAGTTTGTGAGAAGAATATTTTTAATTCAGCCAATCTGAACATACTAGTAGGTTGGCAGCCATGTTGAATTTCGAATTTGTTAAAAAAGCTAAGAATAATAGGATAACTATCTAAGCTTCAATTCTGCATACTGGTAATTTGCCATAATTGTGTGGAACAGTTTCGTAGAAGCAGCATTTGTTTGTTTTACTATTTAGGACTCATGTTAAGCTGTGTTCTACAGTGGTGGCCATCTTGGATTTTGGATTGTCACAAAAAACTAAGGTACATTGATGCAATATTTCAAATCAATCTGCAATGCGGTATGTCAGAAGAAGATTTTTGAAATTTTATTCAATCAGAACACATTAGTGGCCATGGAAGCCATGTTGAATTTGCAATTGCTAGAAAAACTCAAAATAATAAGATAACTATCCAACCTTCATTTCGTCATAATTTTGCTTCATTGTGTGGAACAGTTCGGGAAAAGAAGCTGTTTGTATGTTTTTCCCATAGGGTCTGATGTTAAACTAAGTCATGTGATGGTGGACATCATGGATTTGGGATAGGCACAAAAAAATCAAACTTTGTAGAGGACCTTCTAAGGTACATTTCTGCAATATTTTAACTCAATCTGCCAAGCAGTTTATGAGAAGAAGATTTAAAAAAAATTTAATTCAGAAAGCATTAATGGTCCTAGCAGCCATGTTTAATATTTGATCAGCACTAAAAACTCAAACTTTGTTAAGCACCACCAAATAAACATACCTGCCAAAATAAGTCCGATTGGCCAAGTGGTTTTGGAGAAGAAGATTGAAATGTGAAAAGTTAACAGATGACAACAACACTGACTGATGCAAAGTGGTGAGTGAGAATAGCTCACACTGACCCTTTGGTGATACCCATGTTAATTAATAAAACAACTAAAATTCTACAGCTATATATGTTAGCAGGGATTTTGCTTGCCATAAAACCAGGGCCAGGCGCCATAAACATTTTCTTTGCTGAGAATTTTTTTATTCTCAATTTCATCCAATCAAATCTTTCATTTTCCCTTGTTGTCATGGTAGTTGAGTAAATTCTCATGCTGAGCAAAAATTTTTTACTCAAGTAGGTTTTATGGCGCTGGGCCCTGGTTTTACCCACTATTTCTTTTAAAATCCCTGTACCAAGTAAGGATCATTGCTGTAGTTACTATATTTTCAGTTGTTGTTTCTGACATTTGCCAGTTTCGTGGACTCTGATTTGTGGATTTCTTATTCAACAGTTTCTTTGGTGCTCTGTATTTTGTTATTACCTTCATTAAACAGTACAAGTATGATTCTGTCTGTTATCAATGGGAGACAACTCAAGAATTTTGTAACATGCTGTGTAATTATATATGTTTTGTTCAACATCATTTAAGTTAGATTAGTAGGTCTATTATCAAAAGGACCGGCACAAATACATCCTACAAAAAAGGACCTTTAAAGGGAGACAACTGTATGGTGTTTGTAATAATTTAGAAAAATTTTGATTCACTCAGAATGAACTTGTTTTATTCAACTGATATTTACATTATAGAACTTGTGTCATTTTACATAATATAAATGATACAAAAGTTTTCTCTGTAACAAATGTTCACATAGTTACATGAATCTTTGACATTAAGTAGATAATAAAATAACAAAAGCTTATTTAGCATAAATGAATTTATCCATATATTTAACTTCTACAAATATCAACAACTGATGTTTCTTTTTAGATCTAAAATTTAGTATGTATTTTGTCAAAATCTGATAAATTAAAAATTGATACAACCTGGAAGATGCAAAACCTTAAATGATCTATATAGGTGATACAAGATGTTCTTTCTGAATGGTATAACTATGTATGACAGCGATGGCAAATCATTCATTCTATGGATGAAGTGTGACGTCATAACATGTGTGATGTCAGGGATTATATTTTGTACAAAAATGGTTTGTTGAATATCAAAATCTAAAATTTTTAACAATCGGTCTGCTTTTACTAAACTTAATTTTAGATAAACTTATCACATACATTTAAGTGTAGGTACAATTACCTTTATCACGTCTCGACAGTTGCATCACACCTTGACAGGCATCTCATATGCACACAACTGGCTCTAACAATGTCAGTGCATTAGATATCACTGCTAGCAACACAAAGGCAAGCTGAAAAACATCGAAATAATTTTAATTAATAAACCTTAGCGAGGACGCTCACATACCCCACCTATCAAGTTCCATAAAATTCTGATCAGTAGTTACTGAGTATAAGTGCATATGAGTTGTTTTATACATATATTTTGAGAAATGTCTAAGCTTAAAGGGGAAATAACTACTACAAAAAACAATGTGTTGATATGCACAACTACCTATGATGTCCTTCATTCCTACAGAGTTTCATAAAATTCTTATCAGTAGCTACAGAGATGTTGTGCTTACAAGAATTTTTTGAGATATGGTATCCTTCATTCCTACCATGTTTCATAAAATTTTAATTGGTAGTTTAATACTTAGGAGACGTGCTTACAAGAATAGAACTGATAG
This sequence comes from Limnoperna fortunei, assembly GCA_944474755.1. Taxonomy (NCBI): domain Eukaryota; kingdom Metazoa; phylum Mollusca; class Bivalvia; order Mytilida; family Modiolidae; genus Limnoperna; species Limnoperna fortunei. Next base: position 76,569,304 of record OX104118.1, read on the forward strand.
ACAGACGGAGTGACGGACCAGTCAAAAATATTATATTCTCCGCAGCCTTGTTTTGTGGTGTATAATAACTCTATAAGACATGCATCATTTTTTTAAGTACAAAGTTATATAGAGTTAAAGTCATTTTAATTCATGGTTCCGAGATAAGAAGATAAGCCCCGCCTCCTTAGTTATTGTTTCTATGCACCACAAGCTTCTTTCAAAATGGCGGCTCAGCATCATTGTGATGCCAATATTACTACCGATTGTCTTGACAAAATTCCCGAAAATATAGATATTTCGTACCTACAAGAAAGTAATTTCTTATCCAAAAAGTTTTAGAAAAAGGGATAAATTATTTCACCCAGGGTTATATTCACGATAACAGAATATCTTAAATAAATTGTACCGTCCGCGTTGCCGTTGATACAAAATGCTGGCGATCTACGAGAAAAAGTTAATCGCCTCACGGTCTTCGTATTGAAATTAAACCTGAACCGAAACTTTCTGAATTCTATTGCACATGTAAAGCTGGGTATGTTTTTCTCTTCCGAGATTGCGGTTAAATTTATATTTATGTAATCTGTCTTAACTGGCCGTGTGTGCACGTGTATTTACATACGCTGTCAGCGAGTATTTCCTACACATCTACAGAGAACTGGGAAATTTATAACTGCTAATTAATTGGATAAAGATGTATCAATATAATAAAAAAAAACGATGTTTACTAAAGAATTTTTTGTCTGTGTTTCAAGTACTCCCTGAGTTTCAAATCGCCAAATTTCATAGCCGAAAAAGAACATAAATCTGAAATACATGTAATGTTATGTAAGTAATGTTTTTTAACAATTAATTAAGTCCATTATATAATTATATAATTCTATTCATGCTGTAATTTATTTATATTAAGTGCTTTGATTGGATAAAAACACTTAAATGGTGTCTTCTCAGATAATTTATATATCGATATTTCTTCTGAGCGGTCTACTTTCAGTATTCAATGTAAACAAGATGGTGTCCTCCTAGCGTATATCGTCATGGAGAGGGATCAATGTTAATTTTCTCTGCCCCAATGATTTCTAATTTAATCGATTGAGATTTCAAATAAAATATAATATAAATTTATTTCATTTTGTTCTTTTCCTATCAATATTCTACAGAACCGTGATTCCTTTGGTACTATGTTTTGCATATCCCTACGCTTTCCGGCATAGATATACGTTTTGAGGTCTAGATGGGTTTCTGTAACTGTTTTTGCTGTTTTAAAAATCGCAACGGTTATTTCACAGAATTATAAGGATTAAACACTGTGTTTTATTCGGACTTTATTTAGTTTGTGAGTGAGTCGCCGGAGTTTACACATTGATAATTTCCTAAACCCCAGTGTTTAATCCTATAATATAAATCCAATAGTTTTTACACGGGAACACATAAAAAGAGCATTTTTCCTGTCCCATTTCTTGTATATCATAATTGAATTAGGGTAGATTCACTATCGACTTAAAATTTTAATAAAATCCATTTGAAATTGAAGACGTGCACACCATCACGTAATTATTTATTCTTTTTTAGACTAAGCGGGTATTGTTCTCACATAGAAGGGTTGCTCAAATCTCTACAAGGATTGCATCTGCTTTATGTTTATTTATTCTGTAAATATTGAGCTGATCATTGGGACTTCCACACGTTTTCAAGCCTAGACATTTCTCTAAATCTCTTTTAATCTTTGGAAATGGTATAAATATGTATCCTTGCATTCGATCTGGGTACCTTTCATCGGAATTACATGTACCACATTCACAACTAAGAACCATTTTCTTAAAACGATTGAAAAGTATGCCGTTCCCACAACTGTACAAATAGTGTGCTTGTGGGACAAAGATGGCGGAAGCTTTGTTTACACATCGGCTAATTATAAATGAGCATTCTGATTGGATAGAAAAAATAAAATTGGATTCATGAATTGATCATACAATAGCGAGTTAGTAATTAGCTTTATTGACTTTCATGTTGTTAAGGCTGATATTTTGATTATATAAATTTTTTTTTTATCTTGAAGTAAAGTTTTCAAATTAAAGTTCATTCTACTTACAAAATAAATAAAATCATGATGCAAACAAACAATTTAATATCCAATTATTGCTGCATGTATAAAAACTTGCAACTATGGTGTCTGCTTAATCAATTAACATTGTAAAAAGTGGAAAGGTTGTTGTTTTAAACATTCTATTATGATAGCCACTTTAATTCTTTGCATTTTTTGTTTTTTTGGAAACTGCCTATCCATGAATTTAAGAACCCATTAACACGAAACTTCACCAAACAACAAAATGTGATGCCCATGAAGAAAATCACTTTCACAGTTCTTGCTTAGAATGGTTGTCATATTATACATACTTGTTTAAAGTGATTATCCAACATACTAGAGGAATTACTGATGGCCAACATGATCTAGTACTGACGTTTACTGGGCTTAGTTATACATAACCAGATCAGACAAGCTATATACTCAATTACTTTTTGCATGTCCTGTTATTACATCTAAAAAGGAAAGAGTTTTTTTTTATTTTTAATAGTTATTTAAACTATTAGGTTTGAAACAACTACATATTAGAGTACTAATTATGGTGACAACAAAGGAAAACTGTACCCGGACCCATGTACCCATACATGTATACACATGCACCTCTTCTATACTTTTATAAAAAGCTCATTTTATAAGAGAAGCAACAAGATATTTAAGACATTTATACAATATGACAATAACTCATAACAAATAATGCTGCTTGGCAGTTTGACAGCAGCATTTTAGTTATCCCTACTTCAACATAACATTTATTTCAACCTGATGAGTTTAGTTCTCAAACAAGTGTGGTTATTATTGCTCAAGCAATAATGTCACCAACCGGCAAATACAAGTTTCTAAGTTCAAGAGCCATAACTTTGTCAAAAATCATTGAACTGGAAAAATATTCAAACTTGATCTGTCACTCATGATGGTTGACTCGCATACCAAATATCAGCTTTTCAATATCTGCAAGCGTTTAAAAAAAAAAGTCAGGAAAACATATTATGTGTGACAGACTGACTGACTGACAGACAGAGTGCAAACCAATAGTCTTCTTAGGCGAACCTAGTAGGGGACTAATGAGGGTGTATCAATTTACCTAAGTTTAGTTGCTTGTGATGGTTCCAATATCAGCCTCAATTGTTCACACAGTTCTTGAGCCAATCTGGATGTCAGTACTTCATACTGGTTCCATGCTTCTGCTTCTGCTTCTGTTGTAATATCACAACATCATAAAGTGATACCAGCGTTGTTTTGTTTTCTTTCTTGTTCAAAGATAAACAGATAAACAGGCAATAAAATATCATTTTTCATATCACAGGAGATAAATTGTTATAAAATATCAAGCTCAACAGTTGTTGTAAATGTAGGAAAATCACATAAACTTATTAAATGGAACAATGCCTTACTCCGAAGGATGTTTTAACCATACAATCAAATGGAGACAACCTTATAAAAATATTATTCTAATATGACGTGCTTTAAAGGCTTTGAGACCACAACTGTGGTAAAAAAATGATTTATTTATGAGCAACACGTGCTGAAAAGGGCGTGTTTTAAATGGCTGTTCCAATTACACAAACTGTAACTCCCACCGGAAAGCTATTGCAAATGACGTAGAAATCTTAAAAATAGTGACACGTGCTATAATTATCCGTTGCAATATATTGTGTGTTACATTAACGGAACAGCCAGTTTATGGCGGAAATGATGTTTACAATAGGTACGAAAATATTATAAATTTTGTTGTTATTTTATCCCTCGCTATTGAACATGATAAAATAATACAACATAAATGGTCACCCATGGTAAAACAATGATAAACCACAGCCTCTGTGAATTATTTCTTAATTCTCATATGCAATCCTTCATAATCTTTAGGAACTCATTAGAATTCTAATAAGCACAGAGCCCGCTATGATGTCACATTAGAATTCTGACATCATTTCCACTCAACTGACAATTTCAAACTGGAACAATGCAATTTTGTAAAGACTTATCAATATTTTTGTGCTCAAAAGGTATGTATATTCTGTTGGAGTGCTCCGAAAGGGGAGGAACTTACAACAGCTTGAACCGGAAGTGGACTACAAGGAATGATGGGAAAGGCTGTTACCATTTTGATCTTCTAGCAGAACGGACATGTTCCCATCAACGCTGTACGACTTTGCTTTTGGAGGCCACTATTCGTTCTAGGATTATGTCAGGTATATTGGTAACCATTATTTGATCCCTTGCTATATTTTTGACCCACATAACATCTCCAATAATGGTGTCAGGTGTTAAACATTTTCTTTAATATTTGACACTTAATCATGTGTTGCACGGGATTCATATTTCGCGGGCTTCTGTCAAATTTGTTCGCGATCATTTCATTAATATTTCCGCTGACCTGACCCTTATTTATTATCATTTCACTGTTATTATTTGTACAGTGACGTGTCATTTCACTGAGTGTTTTGTCAGTGAAGTGATTTTCAAGTTACTTATTTCACAGAAATATTGTTGTCTGTTGTATTTTTGTGATTCTTTTTCACTGAAATATATTTGTCAGTGAAAGCTTTATATTATTGATTAATAAATAAAGAATATAAAATCTGCAAATTGGTACAACACATTTTTATAGACTGCACAGTTTGCACAGTTTATGTGAAAAAGGCCCAGCCCTTATTTTATGTGTTTATTTCATATGAACCTGGCTGAAAGTCTTTTCTAGTCTGTTTATTGATTTACTGAAATTTTATAGAAATTTATATACACTCTACATTTTGTAGAGAATATTGTGGCATATTTGGTTGTTCAAATTTTGACTGTCATCCTTGGCAGTTAAGGGTAGGGAATGTTAGGTTCCTAAACAGTCTTTGCCGGTTACCCTGGCTTAGTCTGTCAAAATTAAATACATACACAACAACAACAACAACAAAAAATCTTATTTTCTTTCTTTGGCCTATCATAAAGTAAAAAATAGTTTTTTATTAATGACTGGATGTTATAGATTTGTGACGGTTATCCTGTCCTGTCTATTTCAGTCTTAAATCATCATAATAAAACAAGTGTGGAAACAGAAAAACGTCTCGCCTGCATTCCGCATCAGTAAAAAAAATAAATTTCGTCATAAGCATTACGTAAATAGCATTAAATATCAGCAGCGGCCTGTATACAAAATATTGTCACCATACCCTGCATAGTTACAGAGGAACTGTCGTAACCCAAAAACTTTAACGTAGTCACTGGACCGTGAAATTTAGGTCAAGGTCAGGTGGAACCTACCAGACAGTCATGTACTATTCATCAGCAACCTATTTACCAAATATTGTCATCCTACCATGCATAGTTACAGAGGAACTATCGTAACCCAAAAACTTTAACATAGTCGCTGGACCGTGAAATTGAGGTCAAGGTCAGGTGACACCTACCAGACAGTCATGTACTAGTCATCAGCAACCTATACACCAAATATTGTCATCCTACCATGTGTAGTTACAGAGGAACTGTCGTAACCCAAAAACTTTAACGTAGTCGCTGAACCGTGAAATTGAGGTCAAGGTCAGGTGACACCTACCAGACAGTCATGTACTAGTCATCAGCAACCTATACACCAAATATTGTCATCCTACCATGCATAGTTACAGAGGAACTGTCGTAACCCCAACACTTTAACGTAGTCGCTGGACCGTGAAATTGAGGTCAAGGTCAGGTGACACCTACCAGACAGTCATGTACTAGTCATCAGCAACCTATACACCAAATATTGTCATCCTACCATGCATAGTTACAGAGGAACTGTCGTAACCCCAACACTTTAACGTAGTCGCTGGACCGTGAAATTGAGGTCAAGGTCAGGTGACACCTACCAGACAGTCATGTACTAGTCATCAGCAACCTATACACCAAATATTGTCATCCTACCATGCATAGTTACAGAGGAACTGTCGTAACCCCAAAACTTTAACGTAGTCGCTGGACCGTGAAATTGAGGTCAAGGTCAGGTGACACCTACCAGACAGTCATGTACTAGTCATCAGCAACCTATACACCAAATATTGTCATCCTACCATGCGTAGTTACAGAGGAACTGTCGTAACCCCAAAACTTTAACGTAGTCGCTGGACCGTGAAATTGAGGTCAAGGTCAGGTGACACCTACCAGACAGTCATGTACTAGTCATCAGCAACCTATACACCAAATATTGTCATCCTACCATGCGTAGTTACAGAGGAACTGTCGTAACCCAAAAACTTTAACGTAGTCACTGGACCGTGAAATTGAGGTCAAGGTCAGGTGACACCTACCAGACTGTCATGTACTAGTCATCAGCAACCTATACACCAAATATTGTCATCCTACCATGCGTAGTTACAGAGGAACTGTCGTAACCCAAAAACTTTAACGTAGTCACTGGACCGTGAAATTGAGGTCAAGGTCAGGTGACAGGTGACTGACTGGCAAGTACTCATCCTAAGCTACCTCTGGACCAAATTTGATGGACCTAGGGCTTGGGCTTACAAAGATATGAAGCAAGATGTCAAGTGTTTACGCCGCCGCCGCCGGATTCCCATACATATGTCTCGCCTCCAACGACTTTCGTTGCAGGGGAGACAATAAACCAAAAAGAAACTGTGTAGTCTGCGATAAAGCTAGTAAATAATTAAGTAAATTGAATTATAAAATTTGCTTGAATCTTAAATAGTAAATAGCCAAAATATTCTGAACATATTGGTTGTAATTGGCAGGGTGAGCACACCGTGGCGATTGCAGTAGTGATTAGTTAGTTTAATAATCGTTGCTGTAGACCAATTTAAACCTTTGAATTTTAATTTATAAAAAAAAAAAAAAAAAAAAAAAAACAAAAAAAAAAAAAAAAATAAATAAATAAAGAGTAAATAAAATTTTAAATACTATATTATAAAAATTCAGTTACTTGCCGGTTACCCTGGCTTTAACTGAATAGTAAAAGCGGTGTTTGTTTTGCCTATGTCTCTTTGTCTTAGTGTCTTAGAATAAAATTTGTTTGACTCAAAGCTCTAATATAAATAAATAAATTTAGAATAACTAAGTATTTAAAAGTTAAGATGGCTAGTAGGACTATAAATATAAATAAGGCCACAAAAGAAGATCTGATTACCATCAAAGAAATTGGAGAGGTTAGGGCTAAGAAAATAATTGCAGCTAGAGAGAAGAAAGGTGCCCTTACCTTAGAAGACTTAAAGCAGATTGAGGGGGTGCCATCAACATTGTGGGACCCATTAGTTGCTGCAGGTTGGATAATTTTTGAGGATACTGAGATAGAGGCGGTTGACGTGAACAAACAGCTGGAGGCCCTCAAGACAGAACTGCTAATAGCAAGACAGAATGTTGTTACCAGTGAAAGGGAGAAAAGTCAATTGAAAGATATGGTCCAACATTTAACTGAAGAAGTCGAAAACCTTACCCAAGAGAAAGATACCTTGGAATCTAAGTCAATGTATGATAACGAAAGGTTGGTTGAGATGAGGACAAAATATGCCGAACAAGCTAAGAAAAAAAGATGATGTGAAAGACCACTTAAAGGGTGAAATTGAGAAATTACTAGGATATGAGAAGCAATGTCAGACGCTGATTAAAGAACAACAGCAAAATAGTATAAGACTGCAAGATTATCTAACTGAAGTAACCAGTTTAAAGCATCTATTAGATGATCTAAGGAAGACTTTGACGATGGCACAGAGTGATCTAGTAGATAGAGACGAGACCATTGAAGAACAAAATAGAAGGATAAAAAACATGGAAACGGAATTACAGGAAAAAGAGAATGAGCTTCAAGGACAACAAGATAGAATGAGAACGTTAGAAACAGAACTGCAGATTGCAAGAACCACAAGAGCGGTTAATGAAATAGCATCAGGAAGTCGGTTTATGGGAAGAACAGAAAGAAGTAATAATAGAAGTAACACCGATGATAGTAGGTCATCAACTCAAGACCGAGATATAGCAAGACCGTCAAGGAACATTAACACAACCACGACAGTAAGGCCTGCCCTACACAACAACCACAGGTCCCAAGGTTGGCTCCTTTTGATGGTACTATGGACTGGAAAGCCTAATATCTTCAGTTCGAACATACTGCACGAAGATTTGAGTGGAACGATGACCAGAAACTAGACAACCTTATTCTTTGTTTGAGGGGGAAGGCATTGAAATATTTCAGCACCAGACCCGACACGGTACGACAAAATTTTAAGGAGATTGTAGGAAAAATGAAATCTCGGTTCGGACAAAATGACTTGCCCCATGCTATAAGAAGGCAACTTTACAGCGCCAAGCAGAATGTAGACGAAACTCTTGATGATTTTGCTGAGAAAGTACAAGAGCTGGCTACAGATGGGTACAGTAATCTGCCGGAAGAAATGATTGAAGACATGGCTGTGGAAGCTTTCTTGAAAGGTTGTATAGATGTTAAGGCAGCTTTAGCCGCAATGGACAAGAATCCTTAAAAGCTGGATGAGGCCATTGGATATGTAAGAAATGCAATGTATTTTCAGCGACTTTTGTTAGAAGGCAGGAAGTCTGAGGTGAGGAAAGTACAGTTTGAAGATCGACTACAGGCATATACTGATACTGAAGACAGTGACGAGGAAAAGCATTCCAGAGAAAGCATAAGAAAGATTGTCCAGAAACCTGTTCAACCACAACAACCATCAAAATTAGAGACCCAGGTAGCAAAAAATGTAGAGAATATAAGTAAGCTGAATGAAAAGATGGAAAGCCTGGAGACTAATGTTTCAAAAATACTCAATATCTTGAGCTCCAACAGAAATCGGTCAAGATCACGATCTCCAGCATGAAACCGAAGTCCAATGAGGGATATTACCTGCTTCCCTTGCTCAGAAAAGGGGCACTATGCTAACCAGTGTCCAAAGAAGCCAACCCTGTCACCAAACAAACCTTTAAATGGCCAGGGATCAGGGAGGTAGACCGTCCCCTGATCCACATCACTCATACAGGTCGACCACCTCCTGAGAATTTGCAACCCTCCACTCCTTGTGGTGTAAGCGCCGAGATGATAATGCCCATTACTGCTAATGGAATTGACGTAAATGCTGTAGCAGACTCAGGCTCTGATGCCACCATCATTATTAAAAGTTTTGCTCGGAAGTTAGATGCTGCCATGCCGTTACGTGGGGTTTCTACTAAATGTAACTGGAAAAGGACATAATATTCCCGTCCGAACTGGAAGCAACGCTTTGTTTAAAATCGGCCCTACAGAGACCAGATGGAGGCTGAGGAAATAGCCAGGGTCCTGAGTGTATCTTTCAGAGAAGTGGCGGCGGTGACTTCAGCCAACGTCAACAGAATTTATAAAGTTTAATTAACACCTTTGTTGTGATCTCTGCTGTGAAGTTTTTAATTTGCCTGTTATGCTTATAACATTATATAGAACTTTTTATTAATTCTTCATTGGAGGAAAAATGAAGTTTATATAACCTAGTTTTCTACAGTTACAACATTGTCTACGGCCTCTACAAGGAAGCGGTGGGGTCTTAGAATATAGAATTTGTGTATAAAATGTATATATGTTTTGTTGAGCGAGTCCAAAATCACATTCTACAGAGTGAATCTACTACCAGACTAAGATACCATATGATTACCAGATTTGTTTCCATTGACCCACGAACAAATATCTCCAACCTAGTTCAACAATGAACCCATGGCTATTATTACTATATAAATTTCCAACTCCAGTCAGCAACAAACCCTTGATGAACTCTTTTTCAATAGAACCGGGAGGAGTGTTGGAGTGCTCCGAAAGAGGAACTTACAACAGCTTGAACCGGAAGTGGACTACAAGGAATGATGGGAAAGGCTGTTACCATTTTGATCTTCTAGCAGAACGGACGTGTTCCCATCAACGCTGTACGACTTTGCTTTTGGAGGCCACTATTCGTTCTAGGATTATGTCAGGTATATTGGTAACCATTATTTGATTCCTTGCTATATTTTTGACCCACATAACATCTCCAATAATTCCATAAATATATGTCTATGTCAATATTATTTGCTTTTACATACTGTTTTGGGATACATCTTATAAGTTTAAAAAAAGTTTATTACCATTGAAAGCATCCTCTAAGAGTTGCTTCAAAATTTTAAAACATTTGTTAGACATATTAGAATCGACATATATTATTTAAATTCTGCTCTATGTGAATTAGTACATGGTCAGACCATATATTTGTCTTTATTTTATACCTCCCTGTTGATAGATATAAAATATTGACAAATATAAGGTCTGACCATGTTCTAATTTGCACAGAGCCCGCTTGCAATAATCTATTCCTAAAATAATGCCTTACTCAGAAGGATGTATTCATTAACTTTAAAATAAATGGGGGATAACCTAATAAAAATATAAATAATGCCTTACTCAGAAGAATGTAGTAACTTTACAATCAAAGGGAGATAACCTTATAGAAATATGAATAATTCCTTACCCAGAAGGATGTATTACAATCAAAGGGAGATAACCTTATAAAAATATGAATAATTCCTCACTCAGAAGGATGTAGTAACTTCACAATCAAAGGGAGATAACCTTATAGAAATATGAATAATTCCTTACTCAGAAGGATGTATTAACTTCACAATCAAAGGGAGATAACAAAAAAAAATATGAATAAAGCCTTACTCAAAAGAAAGTTTAAACTTTACAATCAATGGGAGATTACACAAAATAATAAAACATAAACAACCAAGCTTTTCAAATAATAATAAGGTGATTGTATATCTTCAAAATGACAAAACGTTTAAAATAACAAGACTACTGTTTATCACTTATTGTACATAAGTTATAAATAAATCAATCTAATAAGTGGACTTTTTTACTTTACAGTTAGACTGTTAATGCCTGTTGTGTGTGACAAGGACATCAGCTGATTCTCCTAACTTCTCAACATCTACCTCTGACTTCAGTCTAAAATAATAAAAAAACATATAAACAATAATATCATAAGCATCAAGAAGTTTTTTAATGTGATTTAATGTCAATTTTAGAATTTTTTAAAATCTATATCAAGGTGTCTGTTATTTATTGTAGCAGGAAGTAGTAGTACCAACTAAAAGCCCAAAAAATTCAGTAAGAAATCGGCCAAAGTGCTATAAAATCTTTTTGAGTAAAAATGTTTTGCTCAGCACGAGAATTTTATCAATTACCATGACAACCAGGGAAAAGGAAAGATCATTGAGAATAAAAAAATTCTCAGCAAAGAAATGTTTATGGCGCTGGACCCAGGTATATGGGTTATGATATTTACAAGATGGTAAATATGATGTAATTAACCTTTCACTATATATAGCTTTCCAAATCTGAAGTCTGAGTTGATGTAGACTTTTGACTTGACATTTTTTTATTAATACACTGCTTAATTGTTAATTTTTCAGACAAAGCACCACACAGATTTTCATAAATGTCAGCCATCTACTAGACTTTTTAGCAACTTCAAATTTTAATCACATTGTTTGTTTGAAATTGGTATTTCACTGCAATTTTCAGCTACATCATGGTGTTCAGTATTATTTCATCGAGGTAGTCAGAGTACATTGTCAAAACCCCTTGCATGGCAGGAAAACTCCCAATACTTGTAAAATAAGGTTTGATATAGTAACCACTGCCCACAGTAGAGCTCTAACACGCACCTTCAGTGTTGAAACACAAATATTCTAAAAACAATTTTTATTATTTTAGTTTAAAAAATGTGTAATTTTTTAGGATAATTTCTAGTACATGTGTATGTATATTTACACTGAATATAATTAGCACAATTTGTTTAAATGTAATATTTTAAAAGGTTTGCTTGTTTCTTTGAATGCTGTTTAACACCACTTTCAGCAAGGTGTCCAGTATTTTGTGGGAAGTCAAAGTACACGGAGAGAATCTCCGACCTTTGGTAGGAAAACTGGAAATCCTTGTCAATTAAGATTGGAGTCGATATCACCTTGCTTGCAGTGAGACTTGAACCCGCAATCTCAGTGTTGACAGACTATTATGAAATTTTTTAAAAATTATATTGTCTAGTTGATGGTGAAATTATAGACATCTAAAGACATCTGATGCTGTCTTACCATGTCTGTATGAAGATACTCCATCTTTGTATGTATGGTAGAAATAGGACCCTTACTGACAGTCATAGTCTCTACAATCTGGCCAGGAATTTCTACTTTTTCCATTGCAACATCATTTTAACAATTACTATTCTTATGATGAAGGTCTCTCTCGTAGGCCTTCAGTTTTCTGGATTTTTGCTTTTTTATTTCTACGAGCAAAAAGCAATAATACACTTAGAATTCATTAGCATAAAATGATATCAATTTTAGTCATAAGTTAACATATCAGTGCGTGTTTTTTCATCAGTTTTCAAACAGCTGGCTAATTTCTAAAGAGACTTGAACAATTACGACTTTTTAGACTAAATGTATATTTATATTAAAATTGCTCAAATACTAATACCATCTTTAGCTGATGCCCTTCCTCATTGCACCCAAATGGGTAGCTATTCGTGTACCAATTTGACCAATATATACCAATCAAATAAAATTTTTGGATCAGATGAGGAGTATAGCTCAGTGAAGGCGACAAAAAAGTTATTTAAGGACTGTTTTCAATCGTAGTAAGATTATTGGATATAGACAACTTTGGGTCGCTTTAAGCCAATAAACACCCAAAGTCGTCTATATCCAATAATCTAACCAGCAATTGAAAACAATTTTTATATTTTAAATTCAATATTATGAAAAGAAATAACAAAAACAATATTTTACAATTAGTCAAATAATATTATCAATTCACACCTTTTTAGTGTCGTTGCTTGTTTGTGGATTAATCCATGTATAGTCAACTTCATCAATACATATAATTATGACGTCAACAATCAGTCACGTGCTGAAATACCAAGTTAGTTTATAAAAATGGACAATGTTGCTCGGCTGTTAGGTATCAAAATGAAATTAAAATATTCCCAAATGCTATGCGTGTCATATGTGCAAAGCACTAAAAGGATAACACTATTAATAATCTTGGTAAGTCACTACCTCAGACTGAAGTTACCAAAATTATCAATAAGCTGTTTGGGGAAACAGGCATTCTGTCATCAGAGGTCCAGGTCACTTCCGATGAGATTCTGCTGAACTGACCTCCTCTTATCCAGATGTTGCATTCTGCGAAACAGGTTACTCCCCAACTTGGACACTTTGCGTTTTTTAGCCTCTGCTACATCACCCTCATTTGCCTCGACTCTGTTATAACAACAGTAACAAGTCTTGCAACAATATAGTTAATCCTACGTCTGACTGGGTAGTTCTAAAGGTATGTGACTTAATTTAGCAGATGTACGAGCTTGAGCAGGACCAGACACGAGACGTAAGAGGTGCCTTGTCTGACAGTGGCAAATACATCTTGTCACAGCAGGAATCTGTCCTTAAAGTCTCACAGGAGACATGAACGCAATTGGAAATTTTCAAACAAAATACGTCCTATTCAGACATCTACCGGTGGTCATTTGACCATACCAGAGGTATGTAGAGTTGATAAAAAAACCTGGGCAACAAAAACCGAGTGAAAACTGTGACACAGTTACTGCTCCAAATAAAACAGGCAAGGTTTAATTTTAACAGGCAAATTTTAATAACAAAAAACACTTAATTTTAATTTAAATCTTTTATAAGTTTGTACTGTTAGTTCCGTTATTATTAAACCAATTAAATAATGTTTTAAAGAAAAAGATGTAAATTTATATTTTAATTTATCGTGTGTTATATTGCCTGCAAGACAGGAGAATCAAACACACACAACTGACGGTTTAAAGATTAAAGACTTTCCTTTAATTTATTGTGATTCACCTGCAAGACAGGAGAATCACAAAGACTACTGACAGTATATTTAAATTATATATCATTTAATTATCTTAACCAGGTTGGAATCTGAATGTTATATGACAATTTATCTGACTATGTTACTAGATGTACATTGAAAACAGTACAGGAAAATCACTAACAATACTGACAGTTTAATTACTTTAACTTAATACTTACATTTCAGTCATAAATGTGAGGGGGAGGTCACTTAAAACTATAAACAATAAATTATGGAAAAAAATTCTTGATTTAAAATGCTTACATTTCAGCCAATAAATGGGGGGGGGGAGTCACAAAATTTATTTAAAAAAATTATTGGGGCCCACCTTCACATAGTTCATAGCCTTGAACTGGCATGAGGGCTCTTCTATTTTATATTTATATGTTTATGTAATGGTTGTCAAATATGAACTGCCAATCCAAAACTAAACCGGTAATCATGGCTTACTTATATGCACATTTGTTTACACAATGTACGAGTCATGTAGTACACCTGGTTTACATTCTGTGAAATCACTTTTTTTATGAATGAATAATGATTTTTTTACATAAAAGTGTTCTTTATGATGAAATTGTTCATATTTATACTTGTTACATAATAAAAATCATTTGTGATACATAATACAGTTACTCCTCTCTTCTGTCAGCCATTACAACCTATGTAAAGCTGGTCGAACTGCTTGAAATCGTTCATTAAGATAAGATAAGGTCATATTTTAGTCAATTTTGATCAATTTAAATACAAAATAATAATAAATGCATATATTGACCATTTCGAAATCCCACAGTCACATGGTTTCTGTGGCGGCTAAGATTTACAGTTATCGTGTCTTTCAGTTGAGCATTGTAGGAATATCAAAGAAAAAATACCGACACATTACAATTTCCATTGAATTTTTTTTTACAGTACATGTAGTTTCAAAAGATTTACAATTACACGTATTCCAAACAGTAAACTAACTTTCATGTGCATAAACATTGTTGAGAACTTAATAATATTTTCAGAATTTAAAATAAACTACAAAAATATGTTAGAAAACCGTATTTTTGCAAAACAATCTGCGATTTTTTTAAACTAAATAAACTTATGATGAAGTTTTTTTAATTAACTGAATTATTATTATTATTATTTTTTTGGATTATTATTAACATTTTTAAAAATTTAATTTACCTTTTTTCAATTTGTGTTAGTTTTCAAGACTTAATCATGTTAATATATGATCCAGGGTATGTTTTATTCTAAATATATAACTACCAATTTTTAAATCTTAAAATTTATTAAAGTCAATATATATATTTTAATGAATTTATTTTGTTATAAAGAAATGTATTTTCCTTCTATTTGCTATCTTGCTATGTATTTTACCACTGATTTTAATGATGTAGACATTTTTTTTACAACATACCTGTTTTTAAACATGTTTTAAAAATCTAATTTTCATAAAAAATCATAATATAAATTTACATTTTCGCAGCTTATTATGTTTGTCTTTTATTGGTCTTTCATCAAAGTTAAGTGTCAGGAAATAAATTAGCAATTAACGAATAAACAAGGCACAATTATTATACAATCTCTTACCCCCCACCCCCTCACCACCACGATTCGTTCTTGGTGAATCTTGTGAATCTCAGCATTTTGTGATTTCAAAATCGTCAGTAAGAAACCTTTGTTTAATCAAATAAACCAGTTTTTAATTATTTCTCCTCAACTTCTAAATGCTTTTCTTCTTTTTAGTAGGACATATTTTTATTTTTAGAATTTCACAATCATGAGTAAAATATGGAGGTTTTTTGTGTAAAATCTTGTGAGGATGCAGAAACCCTAACTTGTGAGGATGGTGTAAAATTGGCATTTTAAAAGTCATACACGTTATTTGTTTTCAATTGATAATAGTGCCATCGATATTAATGTAAAAATAACGACAGTCACCAAAATGGCGAGAAATGCTTCTGTCATTTTAATAGAGAAAAACTACTCTCTGACCAATAACATTGTTCTTACCAAAACGGTCAACAAATCACAATAAAAACATCTTTTTTCGCTGTTTTGCATTTTAACTTTTTAAAGTGAAAGTAGACAGTCATACTATACATGGTATAGATACGGTACAAATTCGATTATTTTTCCGAATGAAATAAGTTTATGAAAAAAAAATAAGAAAAAAATCCCGGAAAAGTGGAAATACGATATTTGACTGTTTTATGCAAACGTCGCCGTCAACGTCAAAATAGCGGATTCGATGTCATGAACGTAATTTAAGAAGTATGGGCACGTTATAGGTGTTTTCGATAACTGTTTTAGTTTTAGTGACAGTGGTAGGGACGAGAGCAGCACCGACCAGTGAGGCAAAGAAAGAACAACAAAAAGGACCTGGAGGTGACAATCAAAGGGAAGGCACACCGTAATAGGGAAGTTATAGGAGAGAAAGGGGAACCCCTAAAAGAAAGTGTCAAAAACCAAGCACCGTTGTACGACAAAAAAAGAGGATATAAAATTTCACTTTGAGGGGGTTACTGTTAATTGTGATGATGAGGTTAAACTGCTGGGAGTAACGTTTGATTTCAAATTAAATTTTAATTCACATGTTTCAATAATTTGTCAGAAAGCCTCTCAGCAGCTGAATGTTCTTAAAAGAATTGGAATCTATCTGAATAGGCTTAGCAGATTAACCATTTATTATTCCTTCATATTATCAAACTTTAATTATTGCCCACTAGTATGGCATTTTTGTGGAGAAAACAGCACTAAAAAGATTGAAAAAATACAAGAGCGAGCTTTACGTTTTATATACAGTGATTCCACAAGTACATATGAACAGTTATTGGACAGATCAAATCTACCTTCACTCAGAATTAGAAGACTCAGATCTGTAGCTATACAGTCTTTCAAAATTTTAAATGGAAACTCCCCTCTCTATCTTAGTGATCTTATTAATATTAAACAACATACATATTCTTTCAGATACAAAAACACTGTCGACATCCCTAGGGTAAGAACTACCAGATATGGGCTTCACTCCTTTAGCTATGTTGCATCTAAATTATGGAATAATTTACCTCAAAATTTCAGGGAGGGCATGTCTTTAGATCATTTTAAGAATTTGATGAATAAGTGGTAGGGTGAGGCATGTTTATGCAGTTTTTGTAAGAGCTAAATGAAGTGATGTTTAGATCTGATTAGTGCTAGAAAAGCTTAACCTTATTATGCTTCAGTTTTGTATGCTTGAATGTATGTTTCATATAGAATTTTAGTGCTTTGATTGCTATTATTTATGTCTGATGTGATTTTTAATGTCTTGCTATGCTTTTAATATGTCTCGCTATGTTTTTTTATGTCTTGCTTTGCTCTTTTATATGTATTGCTATGCTGTTTATATGTCTTGCTTTGCTTTTTATGTGTGCTGTTTTGCTATGCATTTTATGTGTCTTGATATGCTTTTATATGTCTTATGTGCTTTAGCTTTGTTTCATTTTAGTATGTGATCTTTGTATGTCGGTTTTAAAAGCTCTATAGAGCTTATGTTATATTGTTACATGCTTGCACCGACTTTAAATAAATATTACTTGACTTGACTTGACTTGACACCGATCAAGGCTCTCCACACCGAAATTCACTAATGAGAGCCATTTTGTCTAATAAAATGATAAAAAAAACTGAACTATAAGAGCAAGCAAAATGATGATTTTTATTGAAACGAACAATGTAAGAACTCTCATTTTAAGTTACACACGTTCAAATATAAGACATATTAAACCTAGGTTTCAATACATACGTTACCGTAACGTTAAGTGAATGACGCTAGTTTAATCTATTGTATTTGCTAAGGTTATATGAAGTTTAAATAGTATACATGAAGTGATATTCTTGAATTGAAAACAAAAAACATACAAAAAACATACACATTTATATAAATGACAGTTCCTTAGAAATATCAAACTCCGCCATTTCAGTTTGGAGTAAATGAGGTCGTAGCAAACTCTATTGACTCCGCTATAAGCACGATGTTTTATTATTGTTAAATTCTATAAACATTTAAAAACACACTATTAAAAATTTCTGTGTGAAATATGCCGTTGAGTATTTCGATAATCTAAATAATACATCGATACATACGTGATCCAATGTAACGCATGTATCAGCAGTTTGTAACAGTCCTGTACTGTACTAACATGAAAACATCGTCATGTCAGTTTAAAAATAAATCCGTATGAATATTAAGGTATCACTTTTTCTAAAAAAAACGTTGCACATGACAGCATTAGCAGCGATAGTATACTCAGTAGGTGCTGAAAGCTTTGGGACTACAGATAGGAAGCGAAGCGAAGCGAGACACCAACCGGGAAACCAAACAGGCATCAGCAAGAAATACAATAGCAAAGATCAAAGATCAGCAAAATAACAAAACAGTATAGAACAGCAAGTGAAGATAAAAAGATAGGTCTCAGTGCGCTGAGATCAATCCTGAGAGAGAATAAGAATAATCTTCAGAGGGCAGAGAGTATTCGAAAAGCCAGGAGAGAAAGAGGAAAGAAGAGAGCAAAGTTTGTTGCTGATCCACACAGATTTACAACTCTAAAAGGGTCAAAATCGGGGACATTAAGAACTCTAAAGAGAAAGTTGAAAGCTACCCGGAATAAACGCATGGTGATAAAGAACAGTAGAGAAGGTTAGGAGTGTGTGACGCATAGAAGAGGTACCAGAACCAGTTGAGCCAATGAATGGAAAAGAACCATCTATGAAAAAAGTACAAGATATTGTAGAGAAAGCTAGAACAGCATCAGCACTGGGTCCAAATGGTATCCCCTATAAGGTTTATACGAGATGTCCGACGATCCTTGGACACCTATGGAAGCTATTACAAGTGGTATGGAGGAAATGGATTTTCCATTTTGTTGGCAGAATGCAGAGGGGTGTTTTATACCTAAGAAGTGAATTCGCAAAATATCACTACTAAACATAGAAAGAAAGATATTTTTTTCAATACTTGCGAAAAGAATAACAAAATACATGACCAAGAACAAGTATGTGGATACATCAGTACAGAAGGGACGAGTGCCAGGTTTCTCGAGATTCGTTGAACACACTAGCATCTTAACACAACTAATCCACGAAGCAAAAGTCAACAAGAAAAATCTGACGGTTGTATGGTTAGATATAGCTAATGCACATGGAACCAGTCCGCATGCGATAATAGAGGAGGTCCTTAAACACTATCATATTCGCACTATGATCAGAAGTTACTTCAGTGGATCCATCTACGCTTTAAGACGAGTAGCTTTACAACGACATGGCATAAACTAAAAAACGAAATTGTGACAGGGTGTACAATTTCTGTAATTCTGTTTGTAATGGGCATGAAAATGATATCAAGGCTGGGCAGAGAGAAACCAGAGGTCCTAAGACATCTTTCGACATCAGGCAACCACCAACCAGAAGGTTCATGTATGATCTGACGATAACAACAGACACGCATATTCAAGCTAGGTGGATATTATACGCACTTGAAGAAACAGCATCATGGTTAAGAATGACATTTAAACCCAGAATGTTGAGATCATTGATAATTAAGAAAGGCAAAGTTACACAGAGATTCAACCTAACCATCCAGTGTCAGAATACTCCATCTATCGTCGGAAACCCTATTAAGTGCTTAGGCAAATGGTTGATGAAACTCTTGGATATAAGGACAACATTCAGAGGATAAAACATCAAGTTAAAGAAGGAATGAGGAAAATAGACAAGACAGGACTACCCGGAAAGTTTAAGGCATGGATTTACCAACATGACCTCTAACCACGGTTATCCTGGCCGTTAATGCTGTATGAGATATCAACGTCGGCAGTGGAGAAATTGGAATGAATCATCAACAAACACATAAGGAAAAGGTTTGGAGTACCACCAAGCTTCACATCGATAGTCTTGTATAGCTGAACAGCCAACTACAACTTCCTTTGACATCAATAGTAGAAGAGTTCAAGACTAGCACGGCAAGACTTGTTATGACATCATATGACATTAAAGGATTCAAGAGATGAAAAGGTAAGATCTGCTGGAGTAGAAGTACGGACAGGGAGAAAGTGGTCAGCAACACAGGCAGTAGAACAGGAGGTGTGCAGGTTAAGAGACAAAGAACAGTGGCTGTGAGAACGCAGTTTCTAGAAACCTCCAAGGGTTGCTATTGGAAAAAAGCTTCCACAACAGAAAAACATAGTATAGTTCAAAAAGAAATCCGAGCAAGTGAGGAGGAAAACCGACAATCCAAGGCAGTGGAGATGGGAGATCAGGGAGCTTGGACAAGATGTGATACAGACCATTGAACACTATCCTGGTCAGACATCTGGAAATATCCACAGTTCCAACTACAATTTCTATTACGTTCAGTGTACGATGTGCTATCAACACCAGCAAATCTACAGAGATGAGATCTTAAAGAAACACCAGATTGTCCCCAATGTGGTAAAAGAGGAACTACAACATATCTTGTCCTCCTGTCAGGTGGCGTTATCACATGGAAGATACACCTGGCGTCATAACCAGGTTCAACTAGAAATGGCAGACACGATAGAGAAAGAGCTGAAAAACAAGGGAAAACACAAAGATGAACAAAATTTAGTTTGTGAATGAAGGTGAAACAGTGAAGAAAAGAGTAGATGCGAAGTTTGGAACACTGGACTAGGCAGATGACAACTGATATTTCCGGAGATAATTCCAACCAGTCGAAGGCCTGGTATGGTATTTTGGTTACCAAGGACAATAAAGATCATTTTAATAGAGCTGACAGTTCCATGGGAGGAGGGGAGCACATTTGGTACCCATACCGAACTCCAACGGTCTGTTGGAAACAAATCTACCAAACATGACGAATATATTATCAATTAAAAAAATGTCTCATTATTTTTCAAGAGAAAACTTTTTTAAAATCAGAAATATGATATTTTAACCTAAAGCCAGATATTTGTATCTATGTTTGCAATTCAACGCAAAGTTGAATCATTTTTTTCAAATTTTCACTTAGTTAGAGTCTTATAATTCCGATTGTGGTATAAATAGTTTTAAAGTAAAACGTTCGAACGTCATTGCAAGAAGGTAGTGATCTAGACAGCAGGTTTAGTAACAGATCTCTAGATGGTTTTATTATTCTCATATGATTCACGCCAGCTGGAGGAGATTGTTTTCTGAAGCATTTGCTTATCTGCTGACAAAATTGATAAGAAGAACTCATGAAAATTTGAAAATTAAAAAAAAACGGATCTATGATGTTCCAACTTCCAGGATTTCCTGATTCGTAAGTGTCTTCGGAGAATATGTTGGGTTGCCAGCTGTATTGTCATTACATAATTCCTTTGTTAAGAAGTTAATGTAATGACGTTTGCATACAAATACAATATTTTCGGCCAATATAACAGCCTATATGTCATGAAGATGAGACAAGTGACTTGCGAAAAAGGCCTTTGAGGACAGATTTAGCACTAGTGAGTAGAGTCCCAAACCGTTGAGTGTTTTGATTTTTTTAGTACGACCTCACTTCCTACATCTATTCGATAAGGTATATTAGGGTATATTTAACGGAATAATAGTCGGTGGGTTAAGACTTGAAGTCGTGAATATTAAGATCTATTCAATGCACGCCTGTATTTAAAATTTCGCTGGCCGTGGATGTGGAATAGGTATATGAAGTAATATATGAAGGAAAATATAGAGGAATTTTAGATTTCACTGAAGTAAGATACTGTTAATGTTAATATCATCATTTCTTTTGTTGAAAAAAGATAAGTGAAAAAAGAACCTATATATGTGTAATCTTTCTTAACGATGATTGGTTTTAAAGGCCTGTGATTAACAGTATCTAGGATCTTTCCTGAAACATTATATTGATTGTAATGAGAGTTTGTATAAGTATTGCATAAACAAAAATTATACAATCAATGAATTAAGTTTGGTAAGAGGTAATGAATAAAGCTTCGTGTGGATGGGATATATACCAAGCGGTTTTTGTACCAATGGTATAATGTCATCAAAATCTACATCGTGACATGTAGTACGTGTATAATGTGGATAATCGTGTCTTCGTTAACGTCTTGGAGGGCTTTTTAAAATATTCATCATATTCACTGAGCTAATGATTCACTCAGAACACCTACACCATCATTTTGTCATTGCAGCCATATGGTAGTGCCATTATTATTTCTATTATAATATGTTGTTATTACTATGGTTTTCTATGTTTTTCGATAAAACGAACTGTCATAAAGGGGATTGTATTATAAATTAGAGTAATGTTCAATGATTTGCTAAATTAAAGTATATTTTGGCGGACGTTATATTTTTATCAATATACATGTATTTGTTTCTTTTATCTGACATATATGTACACTTCAACATGAAATGATATTCGTTCCAAAGTTTACATAATGCTCATTTTTATCATATCTCTATGAAAATCTATTCTATGGTGTATGGTTCACAGGCCTATTACTTAGATATTCCAACTGTCAATTTGCGTTCATCGATATCAAAATTCCAGTAGCTCTGTCATATTGTGTGTACATTTCACATGTAATACGTTATACAAGATGTTAAAATGGGTTTAGATTAATTACTGCATTATTATAACACGAAACTTCTCGTTTCTTTCTACACTGACAAAAAAGTAACTTACCTTAAAAAAGGTCTTGTTGAACGTTATGGTAAATTGACAGATTACTTTTTAAAACACTTAATCAAAATTATGCAGCACACTAATTAATACCATGACTTTGTTTTATTTATTTATTTTAAATATTTTTTAATATCACTTTAGCCAATATATTAAACCATATTTCCTTCCCCCAGTCTACTGCTTTGAGAGGTTATGCTATTTAAAAACTGTTATAATTTAATTACTTTGAGGTAATTATTTCTCTTTCAATACGTTTAATTCCAAAGTTTAAAAATTTAACTCAGCATGCGTGCAAAACGTAAGACTTACTATTGCTATTTTACGTTCGAGTAACCTCTGGATTCTGGTGAACATTTTCCGTCAACAGGTTTGTTCACTTGACGATAGTCCTAGCCTCAAACAGTTTAAAGGTAAAGTTTTGTTCTGATTAAATTGTTGTTGTTTAAAACCACAGCACACTTGTATCTTGTCTGCTGTCCTTTTTCTGTCGCTTCCCATTAACCTTATATGTTTTCGTGCAATGACGTAAACTTTTTGTAATCTCTGTTTAAGTGACGATGCATATTCGGTGCTGTTTAAGAATTCTAGTAGATGTAGTTTGAGATGAATTAAATTAAGTGGAAAATTAATCGCTCTTCTAAGCATTAAAAATTAGGTTAGAAACCTCTAGATGTATAGGGGTGCTGCCATACGCTGCAAGCGGTATGTTTATATAGGCATACCAATCCGCACAATTCTCGTTATGAAACCATTTGTCATTGCAATTGAAGTTCTGTTTATCATTTCTTCTTACCATTGGAAGCTAGATAGTATGGTGTTGTTCTTGTTTTTGTAACAGCTAGTAAGTCACAGATATGAATAGTTCATTTTCAAAATTGGCACCTTGGTCGCTATGTACTTTAGACAATTTGTGTGTCGTATTAAGAAATGTTGAGCAAAACGAATCTACTGCAAAATAGTACTTTTAAGCTTGAGTCTTTTTCAGCCTATTAGATTTCAAGGATCTTTTTCACATCCCAGGCATATATATCTTCACTGCCTATCCAACTTTATTGTAATAATATATCATCTAAGATATTGTTGATTTATACAAATTGATTAGTAAAATGCTATGTTGGTACATTTGAGTTACGAATTGAAGACATTTTTTCTGAATCGTTATTTATTTTTCTATCTTTGATTTTGAGGTTTAACTTGCTTCAAATTTATAGTGAGCACTACACTTTTCGCAGGACCAAAGAATAGAAATCGTGTTGTGTGTTTTATTTCTTGTCCTTTAAAATGTGTAGGACAATTTTGGTTGCATTTTAACTGACCAGTTTTGTCTGTGAAAGTAAAATTTAATTTAAATAATCGTTATAACATAACAAGGGTGTTTTATACATTATGTATAATAAAAATATAGGCAGCTATGGAGTCCCCAGCTCGATTGCCTTTGAAGTCGAGGGTGACAATTATGTTCCGCAAACGGCTTAATCGAACACGGCTGTGTTATGAATCTGATCGTTGCTTTGGTCGGTCTTGAACAGCTATGGTTACATTCGACCTCTCAATGCAGCTAATTGATACTTTGTAGAATAATATAGAATCGCCATGTCAAATGAAGACACTACAATGAAGTTTGGTCGATCTGTTGTCTCTTGGATAAGATTATTTTGTACTGTCAAAAGGGAACGGCAAGAGTAACGAACCACAATTTACTTTTGTGCACAAACATCCTAGCAACGTCGTTGACTGCTGCTCTGCTTTTGCATGTTAAAATCTAAGATCTTGTCATTTTCGTTGTTTGAAACTGGAGATGATATTGTAAATGCGAACAATTTTGTTTCCTCTATCTTGGAAATGATGTAACTGTTTCTAGCCACAAAAACTCGTCGAATCTTCATGCCACAACTGGAACCTGTTATGTTTAACCTCGTGATAGGTCAAAGAAATACTATTAAGAACACACAGATCGTTTACATGCTCGATCTGCAGCTGACGGTGTCAATAACCACTCATTTTGAACAAATAACTAATCCCACTGTTTACTCGTGTCACTAGATCTCCCTTTATTAGAAGTCAGATGTAGAAGTAGATGGTTCACCAACGTTGTCTTACTATAGTCTTACTTCCCGATGATCAAAATCTCGGATCTATCAGTTGAAAAGAAGAGAGTGGTTGCTTCTGTTTGCATTCGTTTTTATTATATATAGTTACAAGGTTTTGTCCACGTTCGTCTATTTAAATTACTCATGATATATTGTGTAAAATGTTGTTAAAATCGACGCGTTGACCAACAACGGTAGAAGAGTCAACGTTGGCGATAAAAAAGGCTCAGTTTACTGGAGCAGGTCAAAAGGTACAATCTTATCAACCGCCTGGTGTGCAGATGCATCTGACAAGACACAATTTTACCGACCTGAAATGTGATTTATATCAGATGGGTACCACACTCATAACTTCATCTGGACAAGAATATGTCTGATATCGACAACCGTACAATGCTAAAAGGAAGAAGACCGTTGTATCGTCAGCCCTCTCATCTTTGCTAAGGTTAGATTAGGTCTCGGTTGATAAAAATGTAGTTACCAAGTATCCGATCGCCGTAAATTCCAGAAGAGACTTGTGACCGTCGGTGGTGTGGACAAGACTAGATTTAATAAAGCACGAAAATAGAATGTGTTAGACCTTAAGCAGAGACATCCTTCTAGTGCAAAAATGCATCATTAAGTAGGTGACAAGGATAGTTACGATAACTAAAACAAAGGTACTTTCGGACAGGAATACACATCCAAAGAGACTTAGAAGGGTGTTTAACATGTGCCAAACAACAAACACCCAAACTAGAATTATCGCTTTAAGGACATCACCGATGAGGAAATCTGAATTTTGTTCTCTATACCATAGCTACTGAAAACTGACTTTTTTTGTATCAAAATTGTCTTTGGAAAAAAAATAGGATAGAATAACGAAACAAGAATAACGTGAAGGAAATGTTGATAAAATGGTGTTTTACCTTGTTTCTTTTAATCGGTTATCAAAGACTAGTTAGGGCTAAAAGAGTGTTTTCGTATTATTAATACAGCGGTGTAGCAGTTGTGTGTGTGGCACTTTGGCCTATCTAGGTCAATCATTATAAAACTCTTCGTAGATATGCATTAAAAATGGTCAACTTTGTTTTCTTGCAGTTGCTTCTCTTCTTTCTTAACTGCCTTTATAGAGAGATCAATGAGAAAGGCGAACCTTCCCACATCAATTTCAGAATGTGCATGCTAAGGTCTCTTCAGATAACCATACTCTTGGGTTGAATTTTTTTCTATGTGCATTAAAAGGGTAGACTGATGTCTTGAACATTTTTACTAGGCAGTGGGTCTCCTCTAAGAATCAAATTATAACAGATGTGATCAACGTTTAAACTAGCACGTTCGCTGCATTTCATGGTAATTTCATTTGAAATTCACTATACTTCATTACAGTATGCAGTAATTTGTCTAGCATAAACACGTTTTCAAACATGATAATTTTCATATGTCGAACTGCATTCTCAAGATCGCAGTTGGACCGGAGCTTAGTAGGGATGATCGTACATGTATTACCCACTAATATTTATTTATTATTTAATTTAATACTCCGTATATTCAATTACTTTTTGCTATATGCTCAGACGTCAAAAATTCCAGGCCAGATGAATCCCAAAAAGAGTTCAACTACGACGCGTCCAGGATAAAGGCGAGTCACTTTTTATGTGGACATTCAGCTGTGGTCAGCAAGCCTCGAGATGGATGGACTCCAACAGGTTTTGTTCGCCTAGAAATGCCAAACGATGACAACCATTTTCGATTATAAACTGGTCATTGCCCGGGAAAGGATAGCACCTTCCGTTCAGCACAAGGACGGGAGTGTAAAGTATGCACATTTTGTACCAATGATAACTATCCGGGACAGAAGTAATATTACTATCAGCATATGGAATGCGAGAACATTACGAATGCCTGGAAAAAAGGAGAAGTGACACATATGAGATTAACCAATAAAACATTTTAGGCGTTTTTAAAGTAACATGGGAAACTTTTCGAAACATTTATCCAGGAAGGTCACAATCTACATTTAAATGCCAATTGCATCATTGTGGTGCATGCAGATTGACTTCACGTAGGAAAGGATGCTCATGAGAACTGGGAAAGTAAATGTGGCCCTACTGCTATGCAGATACAAAGGTTTACGACATTCTGACTTTGCCAGTTCCAATTAACTAAAACTGATGAACATTTTGGCCCTATAACAAATCCAGAATAAAGACAAAGTCCGAATGGAGAACACCAAAATCAAATTGACATTAGTTATATTGACCAGTTTTAACGTAGCCAAGAGTCACAACTTTGTGATTATGACATTTTATCTCCACCTAAGGGGTAACAAACATGACCTTATAGGAATCAAGCTTGACTTCTCAATATTGAAAACCCCTAAATATAGCAAACATTTCAGGCAATAATAAGAAAAGTTTGCACTCCTGATCATTCTTGGAACTGACGACCAGACAAGGAGACAATAATCGGCACATTTTAACGAAACAGTGACCAAGATTCTCGGCAAACATTTATCAGAGATCAAAACGAAGATCACTGCTGACATTCTAGACCTGTGTCGCAAACGCAAAGGGTTTGGAAAGAGCGAAACGGTACAGTGATACCGAAAATAAGGAAAAGCAAGAAAAAAGCCAAGAAATCATGGGTCAAGATGTAGCAGCTTCAAAACACAGAAGAAAGATTATAATAACTGGTGACAAACTTGACCAGTACCAAACAAGAACACACATCTACCATACAGGATAAAGATAGGAACTGTCTCACCCAAGACTATTTTTGCAGAGATGGACTACTGTTCTTTTATAACCACACATCAACAGGCTATTCAAATATTGAACAACCGCAAGTAAACAGACCTACAGCCCATTCTCTGAGATGAGATACAATAAGCAGTAGAGTCACAGAAAAGGAAAATCAGTAGGGGTAAACAAAGCCAAAACAGGACCAGTCCAGGCAGGAGGGGAAGCCTTGATAAGCTCCGTACGAATTTTAGCAAACAAGAGAGTGATGCACACCATGAATACCGTCACTGATTATAATACTCCAAAAGAAATGTAACCTACAGCAATGTCAAATCTGTCACATTAACAACCTTATATGTCACCAAAGCAAAGTCATATCTTAAATGCTGTTGAACAGACAGACGCGACAGGCCAAAAGGGTCATTGAAGAATAACAAGCAGGCTTTAGACGAAAGGGCAGCACACTATCTTTAACGTTGGGTAATTATGTGAAAAATGCCTCCAAGATCAGAAGTCTTTGTGGAAATTAAAAAAAAAATCATTTGAAAAGGTAACGCATGCCGCCTTACGGCTGCCAACTTGATAAGAGTCATAGAAAACATTGACAAGGCCATAAGTACAATACACATAAACAGCAACACCAAAGACTGGTTGCGGGCGACACATGGATTGAGGCAGGCTGTCTGCTCTTACCCACCTTTAATATCTTCAACTAAAAATCATAACCGACATGAAAGAACATATAAAAGGGTCAGCATCTGCGGCAGAAAAATCACAAACTTGCTGACGACATTGATAATATTGCAGGAGAAAACGAACCTACCTCATTTAGTGAAACGTCATTTTCCATATCAGTCCGAGACTCCCATATCAGGCCCGACAGCTTGCTCAACCTATCGTGAAGAGCTGCGAAATACTTTTTCTCCACAACATTTATTTTTCCAGGTGTAATCTGTCATTGATTATTGATCGTTTTCCCATGTTTTTTAGGGAAAGATATATATATTTTTTTAATTTTACAATAATTTTCAGATGTACAGTATACTATGTTACACTTCTTTAATTTTTAAAGCCTTTTAATTACAAAAAAGCATGCACCGATGTCACGTCAAAATAGTTGCAATAAGCTTCATCCAGTTAGAAACCCTGGACCCTGCAAATATTGCGAACAGCACGGTATATCACAAAGATACATCCATTTTAAACAAAAGCCACAATATATTTCACAGTTTGTATTGCATATTTTCCAGATTTATGAAGATGACTGTATTTGTAGAAAATGTGAAATAAAATTGAAAAAAGATCCTTGAAAGATCATTAAATCAGAATAACGATACTACAGATGAGTCAGCATCAAAAAAGCAGTGCAACGATTCCAGTTTTAATTGCTGTTTTTTTGTCTCTATTTGATAAGTGTTCGTCAAAATGTTACCACAAAAATACAATTGAAATACACACTTTTAAGAGTGCTTTTGACATTATTTCAGAAAATTTCGAAAATTATTTTAATTCTAACGTTTTTCTATTTTCAAGGTGTAGATAGCCTTAGGCGGATTTGGTATAACGCTTTGGAATGTTTGGTTATAACATCTTAATCATTGGGATTTTAAATATTGTTTGGGTTTGAGCGCCAATGATGAGTCTTGATTAAACGAAACGCCCGTCTGGCGTAGTTAATTCTATTAACCTTGGTATCTTTGATGACATTTTTTTTGCAACCACTGGGTCGATGTCTCTGCTGGTGGACTGTTAGTCCTCAAGGGTATCACCAGCCCAGTAGTCACACTTCGGTGCTGACAGGCATATCATTGAATCTTTTCGTGATATAGTAAATGTCTAAATTTACTGCCCTGAAATTTCGAAAATTATTTTAATTCTAAGGTTTTTCTATTTTCAAGGTGTAGATAGCCTTAGTCGGATTTGGTATACCATTTTGGAATGTTTGGTTAATCTTAATCATTGGGATTTTAAATATTGTTTGGGTTTGAGCGCCACTGATGAGTCTTGATTAGACGACACGCGTGTCTGGCGTAGTCAATTCTATTAACCTTGGTATCTTTGATGACATTTTTTTGTATGATTGTTTGAAGGGATACCCCGAAATTGAAATTCAGGCTGTAACTGTACACAATTTAGATCTTTTCACCTTTAGACATATTCTGGAGTTTGTAATCAATTCTTTTTTGCAAGAAAAAGCATTGTTGCTTACATCAATTCATGAAAGATATATTGACCTTCTGAAACAAAATTCATTACAGCTGAAAATAAATATAGAAATATTAAGTTCAAGTTTATGTCATAGCCCACATCGGATTTTATCGCTGCTAAAATCTAGACTCGGAAATGCACTTTTATTGCATTTTCCGAAGAAAAAGCAATTGGGTCGTATGATATATAGACGAGGGTCAGATATTGTTACACTATTGCATTCATCACTGGTTGAATGCCAACAGTTGACAAAAAATATCAAACAGTCTGAAACTAGAAACAATCAACTTGTTGAAAAAATGTCTTCTGTTATTATTGATAAGAAGAAGCAAGAGAAAAATGGATATTTAGAGGAATCGATCAAACTGTTGCGTCGTTTGGTTAGATTGTACACATCCGACAGATTAAATTCTGACGAAATCCCTGATCTGAACACATTTATTTGCAATAATGAAATAATGAGAATAAGTCCATTTTTATGGAATTTTATATTTAGGCTTTCCACAACAGACAGAGTAGAGATAACTTTAATGAATCATTTTTCATGGGATCATCATTACATAGAAACTCCATTTACCAACTGTATTTTTAGGTTACCTACAAGGTTATATATAGCAAGTTGCATATTTTAATCTACAAAATTCCCAGTGTGTACATCCCCTTCATTTGTTATTTACAGATATAGCTGACAAATTTTCAAATACATTATTCATATTTCTTTGCATTAATGCTAGCCTAGGTGCAGGTATATCAAAAGACTCCTTACAGCGCTTTATTACAAACAAATGCAAAGAACTAGATGAAAGATAGAAGTACCTGACATCACACAAATTTGTTATTGCCTCTCTTTTGATAATCTTGATAAAAATCAGGCTTATTCTCTTCTAGGTGCTGGACGTAACAGAAGTGGTTTTCATGGTATCACAATACAATAGGTTGTGCCTCGTCCAAGCAGAACATCAGATTTAAATATAGAAAATTCTTGTATTGAAGGTCAAAGGGAATTAATTACTAATACATGAACTTGATTTAATTATAGGGATAGAAATCTAGCTTCTGAACATTTAGAGACAATCGTTAGTCCTGTAAATAAGGTTGGTGTTCAAAAACAGTTGGCTTACAACAAATTTTCAAATTTAATTTTTTCAGATTAACACGAAACAACAAAAGAAAGTGAATCTTGGAATTCATTTTCAAATTCTTAAATCAAATATGGGTTTAGTAAAACATTATTTCAGAAACATAAAGTTGTTTTACCAGGAGTTAAAGCTTTTTTTCTACCCAAATTGCTGACACAGAGAAGGCCGAATTTAAATCTGTAGCTGTCCTTGATGAAACTGCTGACAGTTCTGAAATTGTTAAATATTTTGCACGAAAAGTTTCAAATTGGAATACACACAGAGCATATTGTTGTTGATGGGGATGGTAAAAGCTATGATCATCTAATAAAACTTAAAAATGAGTATGGTCACAGTTTGGGTTTGCTTTTGCCATATCCAGGTGATTGGTCAAAGTGATGTGTGGAAGAGATATGAAAGACAAAACTGATGTATTCAATGTTTTTTCTGATGATTTACTTTCAGCTTATCATTCTTGGAGATCCCCCCAATGTAGTGCCAATGAAACCTTTAAATTTTGGGATTCTTTTATACATTTAGATTTTATGTCATATATTGGATTGTACATGGCTATAAGAGGTAGGAATTAGAATCTGAGAAATGTTTGTTTGAAGAAACTTTCATGCTTGTTTTATGCATGTGATCGACACAATTATTTAACAATGATACCATATCATCTAGCCGATTTATTGACATTTCCAAAATCTGTCATAGAACATTTTTCACAAGGTTGCTTTTCTGTTTCAATAGCGGGTAAACATGTGTACTCTGTTGCTTTAGATGAGGCACATGAAATGAAAATTAATTTGAAGACTAAAAATGCACTTTATTCCTTTAGCCAGTCCTCATTAAGTACTTTAATTTAATATATCCCATACAGAGCTGAAACCTTGCATAATTTTAAAACTGAATTACAGTTGAAATGGATGAATTTCAGCATCATGATACAACAACTTCATATGTATTAACAGAAGAGAGAACTATTGTTGAATATGCAGGTATATCACAATTTCAGTCAGCATCTATGTTTCAGTAAGATAGCAAGTTAAATTTACATCATATTTTTTCGCAGGTTGAAACATCAAGGGAACGAACAGACAGTTGATTACATTACAGAAAATTTGGCGAGGAAGACTTACACAATTATATAAAATGTTGTATATTAAATACAATCTTTTTTCAAAGCAGCCCCCTAGAAAGAAAAGAAATCTTAAAAATTTTGCTCCAGTCAAAGTTTCAGTTCAAAAACAGAAAAAAGAAATAAAAGACCAGAAAACAGTTATTTCTTGTTCAAGAAAAAAAAGGTATTTTCCAAATATTCAAACAAACCAGTTCAGGATTTAGATCAGTTTTTACAGCTGCCTCGAGCTTTGTGTGATGCCAATGGAATTCCAGAAAAAGGTGTTAAATCTTCGGCAACATCTGTATTTAAAACCTTGTACCCAGAGTCCTTTATTTCTCAGTTACCACACCCTTTGAATACAATTTATACTTCATTTATTACTAATGGAATGTTTATAACCAATTCAAATCCTCTTTCAGTGCACAGAACATTTGCAGATTATGGTAGATAATTATTTGATAGGTGGGTGATTATACCACATAGTCAACATCAGGCAACAGAAATACACATAATTTTTGTTCACCCAAACAGACATGGAGTAAGTATTAAGGATATAGAAAGAACAAGACCAGACAAAAATGTACTTGAAACTCTCATTGATACAATCAATTTATATACTCTAATTCCATGTAACTGGAGAAACTTTATTTTTATCAGACACTATAAAAGACTTCTTGTCAACTTTCTGTCTTCTTATTTTTTAACAATATGTAGTGAAACATTTCATAACAATGAATTTGTTTTTTTAACTGCTGGTGGATTTGATGATGAAAGAACAGAGCAATGTGTTTTGCAAATGGCTGTATAAATGAACATATTTTGGCCAGTAGTAATCATGAGGAAGCTGACACCAGAATTTGGTTACATGCATCAGTTGTTAATCCCATAGAGTAATTATTTATAGCCCTGACACTGATGTTTTTTCATATGGATGCCCTTTATACAGACTATACAGAAAATTGTATTTGTGCAGCTCAAGGATTTACCATATGATAATGTTTTTCTTTCCATGAACAAATTGATTATCTCATTTGAAAATGTTATTTTGTTTCAGAATATTGATAATATTTTACAATGCCTACAATTTGTGTACATATTAAGTGGATGTGACATTTTGTCTTACGTGTATTTTAGGGGATTTGGCAAAAAGACTTTTTTGATATCTTTAGGAAGTACTCTTCCTTTATTACAATAGATGGATCTTTGGTAAAAGTTAAAGAGGATGAAGGTCTTTTTTCATTTTATAAACTGATAGCTTCTGTATATTTCAGTAGATATTATGTTGCTTGTTTGATGCCATAGAAGCTACAGATACTAAAGAAAAACATACAGCTCTGTTGACAAATATTAGGGAAAAACAATGGGAGAGAGTTGTGTCAGAAGTTGATATGATGCTCAATCCAGAGGCACTAAAATTGCATTGGTTGCATGGTTGTTGGGTATTTTTATACTGAAGACAATGTGTTACCAATTTTATGTCTCTTCCTTTTATTTCAGATTTTGGATGGAAAATTGTGGATAATGCATTGACTGGTGTTTGGGATGCTGACTTTAATTTTAAACAGGTAGCAAAAACAGTGGAATGTTACACCCACCAAAGGATGTTCTTGTAAGTCAGGGTGTGCAACAAACAGGTGTAAATGTAAAAAAAAATACAAACTATTTTGGGCCTGGTTGTAAATGTATAACTTGTGTAAACATTCCATCCATTTGATATAGTGAGAGATTTAACATATCAGTTAAAACCCTGATATTAACGACACTTACTTATTTTCAGAAGAATCAGAAGCAGAGGACATAACTGAAAATATTGATATAGAGAATGAAACAAATGTCTACAGGCAAATTGCAATAATTTGTAGTGCATTTTAGTGGTATAGTTTCAGTAGTTTTATTTGATTTTCATAGAAGGTTATTCCCGTCTCGCATGGTAGACGGGATAAATAATCAAAAGCTAAACTGCGGAAACCAGTCGTATCTCAAGGATAACAGATAAACTATGCTGTGTCTTGATTGACTGCTAAATCGGGAGATTGTTGCCGATTTGGAAAACAAATAAGCAGAGCTAAGTTAGGGATGAAAACCCCGCATGATTACGGGGCGGTAGTAATCATAATAGGCTAAATCAGGAGACAGCTGCCGATTGGCCAACTGTCTTGTCTTGTTCAGGTAACTACCGCACTCTATCCTCTGGATAGATATATGTGGTGCACATAATTGCATGTGTATGGTGCATATAGTGACAGTGAGAATACGAATAGTTGACGTAGTCAGGTGAACATTTGTGTACAGTGTATATTTTGGATATATACAGTTAGGCATCCACATATAAGTTATTCAACTCAGTCTAAAATCACTACTTTATCGTAAAAGCACTAAAGGCACTAAAAGAAGAGAAGCAGCACAACGTTAAATATCAGGCCTGATATTTAACTTAGTGCTGCTTCTCTCCTTTTAGTGCCTTTAGTGCTTTTACGATAAAGTAGTGATTTTAGACTGAGTTGAATAACTTATATGTGGATGCCTAACTGTATATATCCAAAATATACACTGTACACAAATGTTCACCTGACTACGTCAACTATTCGTATTCTCACTGTCACTATATGCACCATACACATAAATCATAAATGCACCATACACATAAGTCATAAATGCACCAAAATTTTCTTATATTGCTAATCTAATATGTTACTTTCTGATATAAAAAGGGCATGTATAGCCGTTTCTTAAACTAAAAAAGCTGCTGAAACACGATGCTTGAGTTAAAACGATAAGATGCACTTGATCAAGCGTGGAGTCATAATAAAATTCACAGATATATATACAATTTTTTGCATTTTTCTATTAAAAACACTAAAAGCATGCGATAATATACAGTTTATATATTTATAGAATCCTGTCCCTCCCCCTGTAACTATCGCATTCTTATCTATGTAGGTTATATCACATGTTCCTGGTTAGTTCCTCCAACTCTATATAACTTTGTTTTTCAGCTTACTGATATACTGCAGCTGTTGGTTTGTACAGTCCAGTATGAGTTGAAGTAGGTTGTTTTGGGTGACAAACTCTTGGTAAACATCGTTTTTGAGGTTATCTAGGTAGCTTTTGATATTCCGGACATGCCTTATCCGAACGTTTTCCAGCTTTGGACACTTGGAGAATAAAATGTTTTTGATCATCTGGCTCATCTCCGCATAGGCAACATATAGTTTTGATATTACTATTTCCATACTTTTTTCTTGTTGTATTAAACAGCTATGTTTGAGTTACAAGCTGATCTTGACTTCTGCTGCTCTTCTTTTGCTAGGTACATTTTCTGCGCCTTCCCAAATATTATGTGGTTGTGACATCGAGTTTTTCTGTAATTGGAGGTATTGAAGGATTGACTTCTTGGCTATATCTTCCTCACATTGTCGAGACCAGTATAATTCTTGTGCCTTCCTTACTTCTTTCTGCCACGCCTTTTTTGATCTAGGGTTTTTCATTAGTTCATGTATTGTCAACATTCCATATTTCTCTAAAACTAGTTCAGCCCTCTCTGTGAAAGGTTCGTTGCTATTTCTGATGAAGCACTGTTGTCTTATTAAGATATTATACTCTGCTGATGATGGACATCTGATTATATTCATAAGGAGTGACAGTATATTACGATCTATATGCTTCTGTATTGGAATTCCACCAAAGAATAGGTAAACTGCAGTATTTGAAGTTTGGTTTGGAAGGCCCTGTATTGGCCTCAAGATTTTCCTCTGCATCTTTTCTTTTAATATTGCCTACATTTCATTATCTTAAGCCCATATATCATTCGTGGTAGTCCAAACCAAACTTGAAATACTCAACAAATAAGCAGACTGAGTTAAGTAAAGGTTGAAAACCACGCATAATTCCGATGATGTAGCAATCATAATATGCCGACCGCCGTTCGTTGCCACGATACGATAGAAAAAAGAAAAAATATGCGAGATGGGAATTAAACTGTTTTAAAAGGAAAGTGGCATAGATTTGTGTATGTTTATCATAAAATATGTATCATAAAACTTAAACGGAGAAACAAGGTAAAAAAGTGAGAAAAGGAGAACATTTTAATTAATTTCCTGCTTACTGACAAGGTTCACATCAACTATCTTACCGCGTATGATGCATCTAGAGATGCTTAGCATAGTTCATGCTTCAATTGCTGCCTCTGACCTATATTTTGCGGTTGCTTGATTTGGCTATCTAAACATTGTGTACTTATAATGTAGTGATGTTAATAATAACAATACATGATAACATTAAAAACAGTTTTTTTCACGAAAAATAAAGCTTAAAGACGGCTAGCTTTTTGGAAAGCTAATACTTGTTTCAGTTACTGTAGTTACTTCATAGTAACAGTATTTCATTTCAGTCACAGTAGTTAATTTCAGTGTCACAATAGCTCATTTCAGTGTCACAGTGTAGTTCATTTTTATCATCTTGAAGTGTGGCTAGAAAATTTTCAAAAATCTTTATTTTTGAGAAGGTAAGAAAAAATGTTTATTACAGCCAAATGTTATCTGCTTTTCTTGAGATGTGTTTATTGGTTTGCCATGATTTTATTGTATTTTAACAAATGTTCATTCTGTATATAATGATTCTAGTTATGTATAAATGTTGATTTGTAGATTTAATGAAAATTTATCTATATTCAGTGAATGGTGCCCAGGAGGATTATTTGTATGTGTATAGTTGTGCTTTCCAGATTTCTTTCAATTGTTTATTTCATACTTTTAATGTTGTTTGCAGGTTGCAGTTGTAACATATTTTCTTTTTTTCAAAATGTCAATAAATTATATTTGCGTGTATTTTGCAGTTTAAAAAATTGTAATGTATGATTGTTTTGCATGATTGATATGTTACACTATTTTGTATTTTGGAGCTGCAGCTTTGGTGCCCAATTTTTAATTAATTTACTTGATATTTTAGGTACCAGGTAATTCATATGTGTTGTCAGTGAATTCTTATACCAGAATCATAGCCTGTCACTTTACATAGATACATGTTCCATTGTTATTTAATGTTTATTTTATATAATGCAAGTTTTTCAGGTGAATTGTAGATTTAATGAAAATGTATCTGTATTCAGTGAATGGTACCCAAGAGGATTGTTTGGATGTGAATAGTTTGTACTTTCCAGATTTCATTCATTGTATATTTATTTGTTTTAATGTTGTTTGCAGGTTGCAGTTGTACCATATTTTGCACTTTTCAAAATGTCATTAAATTGTATTTGTGTTTTGTAGCTTTGATTAACAAAAATGCTATGTATGATTGTATTGCTTGATTGATATATTACACTATTTTGTATTTTGGAGCTGCAGCTTTAGTTCCCAATTTTTAATTAATTAACTTGATATTTTAGGTACCAGGCAATTCATATGTGTTGTCAGTGAATTCTTATACCAGAATCATAGCCTGTCACTTTTAGTAGATACCTTTACCATTGTTATTTAATGTTTATTGTGTAGAATGCAAGTTTTTCAGGTAATGCTGTAATTGAAATGCCTTATATATGTTTGGAGTTTACAGATCGTAAGGTATGTATAATATAAATCCTACAGTACTAGGTGTCATCTGAAACTGCAGTAATGTTATAATTTGTTTATTGATTGCCCTAAATTATTTATTTTACCTTTATGCTAAGAGAAGCTGTAAAGTTAGCTAATGAATTAATTTTAAAAGGGTATAAGAACTGTGATTTTGAAATATCATACCTATGGGTATGAAATAAAGAACAGAAGCAACACTTGGTATTGAAAATTGAAAAATAATGGTAAATTCTCCATGCTTTCAGTGTGAGCAAAGTTTGAAACATTCTAAATTTCATTGTTCTTTTATATTGTAGGTAGGTTTACATAGTTGAAGTAATGAATGCAAACTAATGGAAAATGAAATTAAATAGACTTTATACAATAATGATAAATGTTGATTTATTGTTGAAATACTGATTCAGCTATTTTTATTTTTAATTGTTTTTTTTCATTTGGTTTTATCAGTATTTAAGTTTTTCTTTTTCTCATGTAGAAATGTCTAGTCCATAGAAGTAATGATCTCATAATTTTTAAAGTAATATTTATATTTTAGAATTTTGTTTGTTACAGAAAGAATGATATAAGGTGACATTATTAATAAAAAGGAAAATTAGGGGTCCTAAGTACCCTTTTATGTGAATGCAAGTCATTCTGTCTTGTCTTGGGGAAAGAGGTATTGCACCCTAAGTAACCCTTTATTTAAATGCTAGTCATTCTGTCTTGTCTTGGGGAAAGAGGTATTGCACCCTAAGTACCCCTTTATGTGAATGCTAGTCATTCTGTCTTGTCATGGGGAAAGAGGTATTGCACCCTAAGTACCCATTTATGTGAATGCTATTCATTCAGTCTTGTCATGAGGAAAGAGGTATTGCACCCTAAGTACCCCTTTATGTGAATGCTAGTCATTCTGTCTTGTCTTGGGAAAGAGGTATTGCACCCTAAGTACCCCTTTATGTGAATGCATTCAGTCTTGTCTTGGGGAAAGAAGTATTGCACCCTAAGTACCCCTTTATCTGAATGCTAGTCATTCTGTCTTGTCATGGGGAAAGAGGTATTGCACCCTAAGTACCCCTGTATGTGAATGCTAGTCATTCTGTCTTGTGATGGGGAAAGAGGTATTGCACCCTAAGTACCCCTTTATGTGAATGCTAGTCATTCAGTCTTGTCTTGGGGAAAGAGGTATTGCACCCTAAGTACCCCTTTATGTGAATGCTAGTCATTCTGTCTTGTCTTGGGGAAAGAGGTATTGCACCGTATGTGCCCCTTTATGTGAATGCTAGTCATTCTGTCTTGTCATGGGGAAAGAGGTATTGCACCCTAAGTACCCATTTATGTGAATGCTATTCATTCAGTCTTGTCATGAGGAAAGAGGTATTGCACCCTAAGTACCCCTTTATGTGAATGCTAGTCATTCTGTCTTGTCTTGGGAAAGAGGTATTGCACCCTAAGTACCCCTTTATGTGAATGCTAGTCATTCAGTCTTGTCTTGGGGAAAGAAGTATTGCACCCTAAGTACCCCTTTATGTGAATGCTAGTAATTCTGTCTTGTCTTGGGGAAGGAGGAATTGCACCCTAAGTACCCCTTTATGTGAATGCTAGTCATTCTGTCTTGTCTTGGGGAAAGAGGTATTGCACCGTAAGTACCCCTTTATGTGAATGCTAGTCATTCTGTCTTGTCTTGGGGAAAGAGGTATTGCACCGTAAGTACCCCTTTATGTGAATGCTAGTCATTCTGTCTTGTCTTGGGGAAGGAGGAATTGCACCCTAAGTACCCCTTTATGTGAATGCTAGTCATTCTGTCTTGTCTTTGGGGAAAGAGGTATTGCACCCTAAGTACCCCTTTATGTGAATGTTCGTCATTCTGTCTTGTCTTGGGGAAAGAGGTATTGCACCCTAAGTACCCCTTTATGTGAATGCTAGTCATTCTGTCTTGTCATGTGAAAGAGGTATTGCACCCTAAGTACCCCTTTATGTGAATGCTAGTCATTTAGTCTTGTCTTGGGGAAAGAGGTATTGCACCCTAAGTACCCCTGTATGTGAATGCAAGTCATTCTGTCTTGTCTTGGGGAAAGAGGTATTGCACCCTAAGTACCCCTTTATGTGAATGCTAGTCATTCTGTCTTGTCTTGGGGAAAGAGGTATTGCACCCTAAGTACCCCTTTATGTGAATTCTAGTCATTCTGTCTTGTCTTGGGGAAAGAGGTATTGCACCCTAAGTACCCCTTTATGTGAATTCTAGTCATTCTGTCTTGTCTTCGGGAAAGAGGAATTTTTTCTTTAACTTTTTATTTATTCTAAGTTAGATCAGAGGAAACGTAGATTTGACACCGTACGAGAAACAAATATACTCGTAAAATTTTGAAACTGTGTTAAGCACACGCACAATGAATTTTACCAGTAATAAAAAATAAAAATAATAAATGTACACATGAAGTGAAATTTTGATGCGCGAAAACAGAGTATTTAAAGATATTGACCGCAATTTCTTAAATACTCAACTTCCCAAATATTTTGTATAAAGTTTCGTGCAATAACTTGCATAATCTGATTTTATATGATGCAAATCGAAAATAAAAGTACGAATAATTTTCAATTTAATTCATATTTATGGGCAAAATTCCAACTAATATTCGAAGATTGATTGATTGATTGATTGATTGATTGATTGATTGATTGATTGATTGATTGGATGTCTACTTCACGTCCAGCGAGCAATATTTCATCTATATTCAGGACGAGAACAAGTTAACAAACAATAAATCAACGGAAAATGGGGGTGGGATGGGTCAAAGGGAATACAATTTTGACTGTCACTGGAAAAGTATAGAGTTTTCAGTATGGGCGGAAAATTTAGCCTTTTGTAGCGGCTACAATGAGCCTACTCTTTTTCGAAATCTACAAAAGGGGTCTTTATCGTGCAAGGAGCGTGGCACTCTCCAAACACGTTACCCACTACGGTCCGCGGTCCGTATTATGACCTGACAACACCCAGCGAGAGGACCTCCCCTATCCGCCACCCGGGACGCGCTGGGCTGCTCTGTGGGTCAACACTGGGAACCCTCCCAGTATGGTCCCAGAATATTCGAAGAAAAATGAAAAATAAGGTCACCTAAATGAACTTCACCTTACCATTTAACTATCCCCAAGCAACATTCTGCAAAATGATCTTCGCACACGAAGTTGTTGCTGTTCTGGACATAGTCTAAATTAGTAGTCTTTTTTTGCTTATATCAGGAATACCAAATGTAATCTTGCAAGAACCTTGTCTTGTAGTACAACCTTCTGTTATTGACCGTTTCGCGTTAATATCATACGACAGCTTTTAGGTACGTGGCTGGCAAGTCATCACCAAGTGACGAGATGGCGGACCTCAATAAGTGCATTTATTACACGGTAAATTCAATTTAGAAATTTTACCGTTGAAAATACAATAAAACATCATGAGGCAAAAGTGTTTCTTTTTCTTTGAAGTATAACATATCAAATTTTCATTTTTTTCGCGATGTTTCCCTTTAATTGATCATATACGCAAGATCCTGTATTTCCTATTCTAATATCTTTGAAAGAGGGTGTCTACTGACAGAAAAAATTACTTTACTCGGGGTTCACGGTTGCAAGATTAAAGTTATCACTGGGTGAAACGAATTACCAGAATCAATCATTTTAAACAGAATCCAACGTTATCCCTTGTAATTTACAGGAATCCACTTGAAAAAAAATGTTCTTATTCGCATTAAATCAAGCTTAATCGCTTCAATTCGTCATTTTTTATGGTCTGGTAAAACAAATATGAAAATAAATTAAAGAAAACCACTACATGTATATGCTGTAAATACACAGCGGGAGAGCGATTCAAATCAACTGTTTGCTGTGATAACCTGGTGTACGTGTTTTTTCCCGGTTGCCGTATCAAACAGATTTGGGTGTATTGATCACATGTTTTCTAACAGATGAAAGGTAATTTTCTATATCAGCTTCCGGTTAAAATGGCGGCACCCAGCAAAATTCATTGTGCTGCAGAAATTATGATATTTTAACAAGTAAAAGAGACAAATATGCAACAAAATGCAAATATGAAAGTTTTTTAACACACAACGAACATTAAATATTAACCAAAACACTTGCTAAACAGAACATTTACGTGTACAAGGTTACTCCAACATGCCAGACAGAAAAAACTTCTATGCCGTAGGAAAAGGGCGTCATAATGGGATATTTACATCATGGAATCTCTGCCACAAAAGTGTAAATAAGTTTAAAGGAGCAAACTATAAAGGATTTCATAAAATTGATGAAGCTATAGAATATTTAGACCCATCTTATTCTTGTTGTACCGTCCCAGTTTTCGATGATAAAGGTAACTTTACGTCAGTAAAAACCTATGGCCATTCATGTGAACTATGCACAAACAATAATAATTCGCTCCTAAATATAAACACACAGAGTATTTGTATTGAAAGTGAAATAACGTCTGAAGACGATATTGAGGACAATTCAGAACATAAAACAGACATTCAGTCAGACTCGATGTCACAATATTTTGAAGCAACTTCAGACATGTCAGATTTTAATGAAGAAGAAGAGACAATGATTAATGACATAGATCAAACTGTTGCAAAAGAAATCGATCCTTCACCACCAAATTCCTGTACCCAATGTAAAGAACCAGACAATGCTTACATGATACTGTGTTCGAATTGCTCAAAATGGGTACACTACACATGTTCCGATTTACCGAGGTACACACTGTTTATTTTTAACACTACTTCCCGTCGATACACATGTAAAAACTGTGTGAATATTCCCCCAAACTTTTATCAAGTAAAACAACCAATCAAAAATCAAATGAATAGACCTGATCCAGAAAAAGTTGATTGTTCAAGCCAAACTGAGATTGAACTTGACAAGGAAGACAACCGAAACATCCGAACGTCTGATAACTGCATACCGTGTGATTTTTCAAGCCAAACTGAAGCTACTATCGAAGACCAAAATGACTTACTTATAGAGAAAATAGCATCACGGTTTCAGGAGACTTTAATCACTTCTCTAGAAACAATCAGTTTTAACTCCTCAGGCAAAAAACCATCAATGCTTGAAGACAAGCTTATATCAGCAACCGAAAAACTACAATCAGAAGTAGAACAAAATTAGAAGAAGTAACTATAAAACTCAATCAACTCATTATTCAATATGAGAATCAAAGTGCAACCATAGAAAAGATCGACTGGGAGAAAATAGCAGATAAAACTGGAAAACTACTGGTAGAAATTGGCAAATCCAATGTTAAGGTACAGGAACTTAAAACTGAGATGCGGTTAAAGGCACCAGACTTAACAAACTCCACAGCATCAAAAATAGACCAGCTACAAGATAAAATGATAAAGTTATCCGAAAATGTGGACCAAAAAGTACATGATATTTCTTTAAAATTAGAAAGCCAGCATGTTGCATCAGAAGCCATAAGAGAATCTGTAAATAAACTCTGTACAAAAAATTCCAAAGTTACTTATGGTTGTTCAGTGTCTAACAAATATGCTATCTTAGAAAATAATGTAGAAAATGATAATATTTGTAAAGTTAAATGTAATGATGCACTATACACAGAAGGTACATGTAATAATGTAACAGAATATTGGGAAAATAATGTTAATGGTACATGTAAAAGCACAAATGTTATAAATCAAAAAGATGACAATGAAAGCTTTAGTATTGTTAGTAGTCACAAAAAGGTTGTAGGTCAGAGAAATGATAAGAAAGGTCAAAATCAGAGTGTATCAAGTCAAAAAGGGGATAGTAAAGTTATGAAAGATAAAACACAAAAAAGTTTAAATGGCCAAAACAATAGAGTCAAAGTAGTGTAAAATTTCCAAATGGCCATAGTAGTCAAAATAATAATGTCAATAGTTAGAGCCAGAATAGTGGCAAAGGTTATGAGAAAAAAATCTTAATGTTAGGAAATTCACATTTTAAATTTGTGAGACCAAGAAACCTGGTAGGAAATCACTATGTTAAAAAAGTTGTGTGTTATACAATTGAAAAAGCTGAATATATTGTAGATTCATTAACTGAAAAGTTTGATTGTGTTGTATTACATTTTTTCTCAGCAGATGCAAAAGGTAAAAAACCAAGTGATGTATGTGACAATTTTATTCAACTTGTACAACATATAAAATCCAAATTTAAAGATGTAAAAGTAGTTGTCTCTCTTAGTATTTCAAGAGGTGATGTTGAATTAAACAAGAAATTACAAGAATGTAATATTATTTTGCAAAATGCTTTATGGCATATACAATTTGTCGAGTTCTGTGACAACTCAGGTTTAAGCATTAGAGGAGAATATAACCCCCAGTTTTTCAACAGGGACCAAGTCCATCTGAATTATCAAGGGACAAATATCTTTGATAGTAATTTGAAATTTTCTATTTGTAAAGCTTTGGGCATTAATAGAAATGTTAAAAAGAGAAACTATTACCATAGATATAATAGTTATGCTTATCCACAAACTGGGTCTTATGATTATTATTAGTCACATTATTTGT
The DNA here is from genome assembly GCA_944474755.1 of Limnoperna fortunei. Taxonomy (NCBI): domain Eukaryota; kingdom Metazoa; phylum Mollusca; class Bivalvia; order Mytilida; family Modiolidae; genus Limnoperna; species Limnoperna fortunei. Next base: position 76,613,253 of record OX104118.1, read on the forward strand.
TAATAACTTTATGTTACTAAAGAATTGACACTACCATGATTATAATGTGACAGAGGTTTCTGTTAGGTATTATAATATATTGTATTAATAATTACCTTGACTGATCTTCATATACATGTAGTTGAGAAAATCTGTTCATAAAATTTAATGTTGTATGTGAAGTTTATATATCATGTATATATTATAATATAAAATTTCTTAAAGTAATGGATTTATCCAGTACAATTATATACTTATAGGATAATCAATTGGGCGGAGTGAAAATCCAAAATATGATCACGAGTGCGGCATAACGCATCTGATTAAACGAGTGCGCGGAACTTGTTCCGCGCACGAGTTTAATCTGATGCTTTATGCGGCACGAGTGATCATATTTTGGATATTCACGATGCCCAATTGATTATCCTATTTATTATATAGATCAAAACTGTTTTCGTAAAATTTTCATGCTAAATCCTAAATTTTATGAACGGCGGATGAATATCTGTATAGTACAAAACCATTGTGACGTTTTGGCGGGAAAAAACCCGAGAGTGAAAATAAACGATAATTTTCACATGTGATTTACCGTTATTTCTGTCACTCGGAAAGTTCGATATTTCATCTCTATCTATATAATAAATGTACATGTAGAAGCAATACTTTCAAACAATTTCCAAAGATTTTTATATTTTTTGAATTTTGTTGAATAGAAGTCTCTAAATTTGAATTTTGATAGTTCATGAGTCTTTTGAAAACAAATTTGAAAATATCTATTTGGAATATAAATGGTTTTAAGACTAAAGGGTTCAATAAATTTCATGATTCTGAATTTTTAGAAAAATTAGAAAAACAAGATATATTCTGTCTTCAAGAGACACACTGCGATCTAGACAACTGTTTAGAATTAAAAGACTTTCCCAAACCTGTTCATTTAATAAGACCAAAATCTAATAAAACCAAAAAAGAAGTGGGGGTTATCTATTTATATCAGGAAAGAATTAAGAGCAGGTGTTAAATTTTTAGATCATAAAACGAGGGACTACATTTGGTTAAAATTGTGCAAATCCTTTTTTGGTCTTATGGAAGATCTATATGTTTGCTTTGTTTATGATCCCCCAGAATACTCCAGTTATTTAAAGAAGATGGAGTTTGATATCCTTGATTTGATAGAAGATGATATTAACAAGTATTCACAATATGAGCATGTTTTATTGGCTGGTGATCTTAATGCCAGGACTTCACAAGAACCAGATTATATGACTCTGATAAACATGTTCCTTTATTTGATTCCTATAAATTAGATTCAGGCTCTTTGTCTAGATTAAATCATGACAAAACAGCAAACTCTAGAGGTAGACAGTTGTTGACTTTATGCATCTCATCATATTTACGTATATTAAATGGGAGAAAATTGGGAGATTTGTTAGGTGCCTACACATGCTAGCAACCCTTAGGTAGCAGTGTAGTAGACTATATGGTAGTTTAAGAAGATTTAATGCCCTTTATTTTATATTTTAATGTTCATAAATTTCAACCACATCTCTCAGATCATTGTCAAATTAGTTGTTTAATAAAATGTGGATTTTTCCCATCACCTATTAAATCTGAAGGCAAACTCATGCCAGATAAATATATTTGGGAAGAAAAGTCCCCAGATTTATTCCAAGCAGCATTAAGTTCACAACTTATACAAAGTAAAATCCAACAATTGAAGGATAAAATAATTGATAAAGAAGAAGTAAATACTTTGGCTGAATATCTCAATGACATATTGATATCAGCAGCAGATAAATCTCTCAAGTGTAGGAAAAATAAACCAAACCCCAAACAAAATAAAATTAAAAATAAACCTTGGTTTGATAAAAGTTTACAATCTATGAAAAGAGATTTAATGAATAAATGTGCATTAATGCATAAATATAATAAAGACCCACATATAAGAGGTTCCTTCTATAAACATTTGAAAATTTTTAGAAAAACCAGGAAAATAAAAATGAGACAATTTCAAAATGATTTAATGGGAAAATTAGAGTCCTTACAAGAAGAGAATCCAAAGGCATATTGGAATCTGCTTGAACAACTTAAAAATGGTAATAGAAACTCCTTCCAATCAGATCCTAACATTGATGTGGACAATTGGTATAAATATTTTGAGGATTTAAATAAGTCTAATGATAAAAATAATGATAAATACATATATGATAAGTTGAAAGACTTAGAAAAAGTAACTGTTTTTAATTAGTTAGATTTTAAAATAACCGAAAATGAAATACAAAAGGCAATCAAACAATTGAAAAACTCAAAGGCATCAGGTTTCTGTAAAATATCAAATGAAATGATAAAATATAGCCAGTGCCAAATGTTACCACTTTATTGTAAAATATTTAACCTAGTATTTTCTTTTGGAATTTATCCCAAATCATGGGGTTTCAGCTATATTAATCCATTGCATAAATCTGGAGATAAACATGATCCAAATAATTATAGAGGAATTTCAATAGGAGATAATATAGGAAAATTATTAAATAGAGTACTTAATAATAGACTCTCAAATTTTTTAAAAGAAAAAGAAATCATAAGACCAGAACAAACTGGATTTAGTGAAGGTTGCAGAACAAGTGATCATATGTTTGTTCTAAAAAATCTGATTCAAAAATATGTTAAAAATAATTCCAAAGAACTATTTGTTTGCTTTGTGGACTTTAAAAGAGCGTTTGACTCTGTGTCCCATCTTCATTTATTATATAAATTAAAGTTAACTGGTGTTGGTACAAAGTTCTATAACATAATTAAAAACATGTATGAAAGTTCTTATGCATGTGTAAAAGTAAATAAACTCAGAACTGATTTTTTTAAATGTGGTCTGGGTGTGAGGCAAGGAGATAATCTAAGCCCCAACCTGTTTAATATATTTGTTAATGATCTCCTAGTTACTTTGATCAGACATGTGATCCAGTCAAATTATTAACAAAGCCATTCAATAGTCTGCTTTATGCAGATGATGTAGTATTACTATCAACATCTGAACAAGGGCTTCAAAATTGTACAAATAAATTAGAATAATTTTCAAATGAATGGAAAATGACTGTTAATCTAGAAAAAACTAAAGTCTTAGTTTTCAACAAATCAGGCAGAAAAAAAGAAATCAAAATTAAATTTAAAAATGAACTTATAAAATGTGTTAATCAATATAAATATCTTGGTTTATACTTTAATGCCTCTGGAAATCTAGCTACAGCTAAGCAATAATTATATAACAAAGGAACTAAAGCATTCTTCAAATTAAAAAATATTTTTACACACACCTCTCCAAATGCGAAAACATTAATGCATATATTTAACCATACTATTAGGCCCATCTATTATATGGGTCAGAAATATGGGGATATTTTCCCCCAAGTAAACTATTGAAACATGATATGTCAAAATATATAAATAAAGAAATAGACAGCCTTATTCTGGAGAAACTTCATACAAAATTTTGTAAATATACACTAAATGTAAGGTGCATGTCCTCAAATGATTCATGTAGAGGTGAACTTGGTAGTTATCCAATTTTATACTTTGTATTTTTAAATTAAATTAAATATTGGTGTCATATAGTAAAAGACATAGATCAAAATGGTTCCTCTTTATTACTTGAGGCTTTTAAATTTATCAAAACAGATGACAATATCAAAAAAGGACTCTTGGTATGGCTGTATTAGAGAAATCTTTAAATATCTTAAACTAGAAACACTTTTTTACAACTATGAAAATTATAAATCTAGTTTTATAATAAAACAAGTTAAAGCTAAACTTTCAAATAAATTTATAGAAATATGGAAACTTAACTTATTTAATGACGAAAGGACAAAGAATGGTGGAAATAAGTTAAGAACATACAGAAAATTTAAAATAAAATTTGAATTTGAAAATTACTTAAACTACGGAAATAAGGACCTTAAAAAACAACTTACAAAATTTAGAGTAAGTGACCATACATTAGAAATTGAAAGAGGTCGATATATTGGGACTGAAGCAAATAAACGTTATTGTAAATTCTGTAAAGATAATGTAGAAGATGAAATTCACTTTATGCTTAAATGTCCAAGTTATGAATGTATTCGTAAATGGCATTTAGATAAAATGAAAAGTAAATATAAAAACTATGAATTATTAAATAATGAAAATAAATTTATATGGCTAATGCTATCTGAAGATAAATATGTCATTGAGATCACTGAAAAGCTTGTTGCAAATTTATTTAATGAGAGAAAACAAATGTTAGAGTCTTTAGGTTGTCTGGATCCTGGTGTGTCTGTTGAAAGTCATTCATATCATAAAATATTAAGTTAACATTTATTGTGTGTATTTTCTCTTCTTTTCCTTCTTTATTTGCTGTTTTTTTTTCCTTTATGTTTAATAAACCAATGACTACAATCAATATTATGCTTAGTTCAATTATATTTTGTTGATATTGTATCATTATTATTATTATTGTAATATGATTATTCTGCTCAGAAATGGGCGCATAAATTTGCAAATAAAACATCTTGTATCTTGGTATAAAATTTGTTGCAGATGTTGAAAGAGCCGCATTTTTTTTTTATTAGGTTTATCGAAAAATACAAAGTGCTAACCAAATCTGACTGAAAACTGTTTTTAACATGACAATATTACGTACATGAGTTAAGGAGCATAAACGTTTTGTTCACACCTAAAATAGCGTCCCCGATGTAAAGTTGTTTGAAGTCTGTAAGATAATAAAGTTTTACAATATTTATTGTTTTGCAAACATAATGTTTATGTTGTCGGTTAATACAAACATTCGTCTGGTAATAAAAAAATATGAATTACTCACTGTTCAGCAATTAATACAGTACAAATCTTAATCAAAATCTTTATTACAATCTAAAACAGCACATTTTTTGTGTTTATTCAAGAATAAACTACATCAAAAATCGTACATGTTGATTTGCATTGACGGGGGGTCCATTAACCACAGGCCTCTGTATTAATATATCTTTATTAACCAAAGTCAATAACAACTATAGGTGACAAAAATATAACGATCGTACGAACACAAAGTAAATACATATTAATAATAAGCAAAAGGCATTGTGTAACAAATTATAACATATCAGATCGTAACTTCCTAGCACGAAATAAAAATTTCCATCTACTTGAGGTACTCCGCAGACTATCCAACTCTTGTTTTTTACAATCATATAGACGTTGTTTAATTACAAATAAAAAATAATTGCTAATTTATTGATCTATTAAACATTCTTTATGTATTTATATAGTATATGTCCTATGAAGTCGCTTTGGTTTGAGTATTCAGATACATAGCAGACCAAAGTATTTATACATATTATGACTAGTTTGATCAACAATAAGTTTAATATAATGTACACATTTCTGTTATTTTTTTTACCCCACTTGGAATCTCCAGTTACAATTTGTAAATGAAATAATTAAATTTAATTTCCCTGCTGTGATGATAGCAGTGTCAAGTATGTCTTATTGGTGCAAATAAATCTATACAGAAAAATATTTATCAGGATATTTAAATTTAACAAAGGTATGTAGTTCTCATATACATTTATTTTATTATATCTATATTATTATTTTAAACTGTCTTTTACTTACGATATGCTAAAGATTTAAGAGAAAAGCTATAATTGATGAAAAATGAAAAGCATAACCTGTAATATACAAGGCATAAATCTCATACCAATATGTCAATGAAAACACATAAAATAGTTATTATATTAATAAACAGACTTTTGTTGACATTGAACTAGAAGATATTATTTGTAAACTTCTACCACAAAAGGAAATGTACTGTTATCTTTTAAAAAAAGAACTAAGTGCACTTCTTTAAATATTATATTCTTTGAAATATACTTTTAGGGCACCCATTTGCCCGCATTATGTCTAGTGGTCTATTCCACTCCGAATATATTTTTAAAAATAACATTAATTTTTTATGGATGTCAACTTTTAAGTCATTCTTTAAAATTAATTTAAGTTACCTTCTTTCTTCACTTTGTTACAGTTTTTTGACGTTATCAACTTCCGGACGAAAAAAAAACAATATCAGCATTAAGTAGATTTTGATCACGTGATTTCATTTTGATCGTGTGACACATAATTGCCCTAGAGCTCACCGCTCTACGCTTCGCTGCCCGCTGCGAGCTGTGCTCGCAATTAATCGAAGGCAGATAATATTGCATGTCAAAACAGTTAAAAGGCGTTTAAGCCAAATTCAAATAAATGTATTTAAATGCAAGTGCCATGAGGGAGAGAATGCTATTTTTCTTGGACAATTTGTAATATTTTATGTATTGTTCTTTGTTCTATTTTTTTTTGGGGGGGGAGGGGGGAGATTGTGTTTAATTTATCTTGTTTTGATCATTTTCAACATTCTGTTAGTTCGCGTTGTTTACGGTATTACTGTGACGTCATATATCAAACTTTCATTGTTAGATTAGTTGTACGGTTTTCTCCGCGTGCGATTAGTTACTCATGCCAGAATGAACCGTCTGTTATTTATTTTTTTATCAACGCCCAGTTTGCTGAGACAAACATTATCAATTGGCACATGAAAGGTAAAAACACAAATTACCGATAAGTTAAAAATCTTAAGTAAGTAGTAAAGTACACAGACATATACCACTTTAAAAGCTTTAAAATTGTTTGATATGCTGGTGGACTGGGTGAATCGCGCTTCTAGTGAAGTAAATTTAAAACATGACATTTATTTCCTATGTCAAAACTTTCATTAATACTAAGAGTGGGATTTCCATTCAATAGTAAAATCAAATCGATCGTACTGTTATAACATTTACATATCACACTATAATTAGCAACTTAGATGTGGGAAAAGACATTAGATTTGTATTCTGTGATGTTTCAAAAGCATTTGACAGAGTATGGCATAAAGGGCTACTACATAAGTTAAATAAAATGGGGATTTCAGGAAAATTGCTAAATTGTATATCTTACTATTTACAGAATAGAGAACAAAAAGTAGTCCTTGATGGTTTTAATTCAGGGTGGGAAGAGGTTGATGCAGATGTCCCCCAGGGATCAGTACTTGGTCCTTTTCTGTTCCTAATATATATAAACGATATTACTGAGGGTATTGATTGTGGAATAAAACTTTTTGCTGATGATACATCACTGTTCGTAATAGTGGATAATAATAACTACATAGAAGCAGCAAATAAATTAAATTCTAACTTAGCTTCTATACCTAATTGGTCTCAGAAATGGGCTTTAAAGTGTAATCCTGATAAAACAGAATCACTTCTTTTTAGCAGGAAGAAAGTTAACCATTCTCCAATCTACTTTGGTAATCCAGACAATATTGTAAAAGATGTAACCTTCCATTGTCATTTTGGTCTTGAATTCCAAAGTGATTGTAAATGGAATAGTCATATAAATAAAATATATAACAAAGCATCTGAGCGTTTAAATATACTTAGAATGCTTATATACCGAGTGAACAGAAAGGTACTAATAACTATTTACATGTCATTTATTCGACCAATTTTAGAATATGCTGATGTTGTATGGGATAACTGTACAACTTATGAAGCTAATCTATTGGAGAGTGTGCAAATTGAGACAGGCAGAATTATCACCGGTTTAATAATAAACTCGTCTAAAACTAAACTTTATGAAGAACTTGGATGGGAGCCTCTTTATAAGATAAGAGAAAAACATAAACATATTATTATATAAGATTATGCACGGCTTAACGCCACAATATTTACTTGATATTGTACAACCATTTACAATCAATATTCATAACTATAATCTGAGAAATGCTATTTCAGAGAGTAATTTTAGAATTCCTTTTTGTAATTCTGTATCTTATGATAAGAGTTTTATTTCAAACACTTTTAAACTTTGGAATAATCTTCCAGAGTCAATTAAAACAAGTCCCTCCATTGAAATATTTAAGAAAAGGTTTAAACCTGATGTACTGGCTTGTCCTGAATATTTCAATGAAGGAAATAGAAAAGAAAATATAATAATCTGTCAGATGCGAAATGATGCCAGTAATAAGAATAAACACTTACTATATCATCATTTATCTGCCTGTCCTCTTTGTAACCATCCAAATGAAGATCCCGGCCATTTTTCATGTAAATAGTATTAAGAGACAAAATCTTCTGAATACATTTGCAACTTAAAATATTGACTTTAACATTCAAAATATTTTATATGGCAGTCCAATTTGTAATAATGAACAAAATAAAACTTTGGTCCTGTCTGTGCATGATTTCATAAAGGGAAGTAAAAGATTTAATATATGTTTACTATATGATCTGTAATGGTATAAAAGTTTTTTTTACTGCAATTTTGAACCACTAAACCGAATCATCACCACCTGTTTTTCATCTTATCAGCTACTAATAGCAGATAAATGTTAACGTTATCAGTGTGCTAATACCTGTGACAACGGTTACCCGTTGACACGCACGGTACTGACAAGCACTGCTACAAGCATTGGCAACGGGCAAATTATCAGCAGCAAAAAATTTTAGACCAATCATAATTAATCTAGTTGAAAACCTAAAAACGAGACTACAGACTAGTTCTCGTGAGACAAAACTATCAAGTTTTGCAGCGTTCTTTTTCAAACAAAAAGAAAATTGAGATATAGAAGAAAACAGATCACTTATTAGACATTGCAAAAAATATGGATTCTTGTGCACCTGTGCACCTGTAAGTATATTACTTTTTAACTGATAGCCAATACATCAAAATTTTTATACTCTTAGTTAACTTTTTTGTGTTGAATAAACACGTAGCTGCAATAAGCTATGCAATGGCTGCATGATGCTGTATATACTTTTGATCAGACTCAGAGACATGTATAGTATATGCGGGTGGTTTGATCAATGAAAGTGCAGTTAAATATGCATAGATACATGTCATCTTTGCGCACAACCGCCCAACCTTTTTTTTATAAAACACTTATTTTACTCGGGAACAGTTTATACAAATGTTAGTTAGTATTAAATTAAAGTCTATATACTGCCCATGTTTTACACATTTTTCAGGCTAGAGACAGTGTTTTAATAGATGTCTCTGCTAACGTCTTCATCTTCGTGTTTAGCTGCGGAACCGTAGCTCTTTAGTTCCTTTGGATATTTGTTATTTATTTATGGTCCGCCAAATAAAAAAATATCAAAGGACCTAAAGGGCAACTGTTTCGCGGCAACTTATAGTGTTTTTACAAATGAATTCCTATGTCCTAGCATGTACTAATATTAATTACAGTGATGATTCAACGTCATACAACTTTAATTTATACGTAGCTAAATAGTAGTAGCTTATTTTATAAACCGTGTTATTGAGGGTGACTTTTTTTACCTGGTGTTTTATTTTGTGCGACGGTTCTCTTGGACATTTTAAATCTATAAATGTCTATGATTCAGTTGTTACAGCGTTGCCATGGTAAATAACTCAATACGAAATACGCACGTCCTGCTTCACAATGAACTCTGACATATTTACAGAAATCTCACAGTTTATGTAAAAATAGGGTGATTATTTATAATAAAAATAAACTTCTTGCTTAAAATATTTTTCTGCCAACAAGAAGGGGGGTTATATTTTGATTACTTTACCAAAATTTTATGAAAGAACATGCTTTGTGTTGGATTTTTAGGATGGAACATTTGCCTACAACATTTTTTTTAAAGATTGTATAAATGTGTTTAAATGAATGCCACGTGAATGCATTAATATTATTGAATACCGGGAAAATCGTGCGCCATGCATATTTGACGCATATGATTAGAAAACGGCGCAGAGAGGCATTGAACCCATGCACCTGCATGGTGCAGTCAATTTTACTCTTGACTGACAGTGTTTGTTTTATCACGTCCTGTTGAACTTTAATTGTGAAAAATTTATCACAAATTTATTTTTACTTTTCTTTCTACACTTCGCGTATTTTCCCTGTTACTAAATATAGTTATGACCCGATTGGGTTATTTGGCAATCCATGCACATATGAAGCCATGATGCACAATCAATGCATCGAAACAAGTTACTTTCACATCTAGTGCATACATCTGAAGTTGGACATTCTTTCGGTACAGCTGCTTCTATCAATTGTTGTCTCAGATTTGACCAGTTTTCTATGCGTTTCTGTTTTGCTCTGTTATAGTCTGAAAACAAAAAAGATTTATCCAAAACATATAACTTTAGATGCATATTTGGTCTATAACTTTCAAAATAGCATTGACATCTGTGTATTGCGAGTCAAACGGCCATGTTAACCTTAAGCCTTCCATCTGACCTGCAATTGTCTTATGTTTTCGAACTGAACTGTATGCTCAGGGTTTTAATTTGAAAAATTTGTGGTTTGAAAATGTGTTTTTAATATTCATGTTTTTTCAACTCCAACTTTGTACTATTATACAACACATTTTTTTTCTGATCCATGCTTAAAATAAAAATTAAACTATTCATTCGTTGAATTAGTACATTATTGAACTAAACACAATCAAAGTAAGTGTAATTTCAATTATTCTTTATCAACTTATTTTTCTCTTCTGCCTTTGTTATTAAAATATAACTTGTTAATTAGAAATTTTTCTTTGAATATTTTTTCTTATTTATCAGAATCATAATTGTCAGTGTATAAAATAAGCCATTTTTGTTATGCACATGGGATTTATACAGATAAATAAATATTTTTTCCTTTCTCTGTTGGTAATATAAACTGACATTTCTACAATGCTTTATTAATTAATTTGAACACGTTTTCATAATCATGGCATCATTGACATATTTGAAATAGTGGAATACATAATTTAGGACTAGAACCAGTAAAAATAGCATCCCAGATAGTGCAATGAATGTAACTATACTGATCTGGAATGCACTTTTTATACCAAATAATTTAGAAATTATGAACAACAATGCCATGATTACAAATAAAATGTTAAACTTAATGAATTAGATGTTGTAAAAATATCTGAGACATAAAAAAGTATGTAACAAACCAGGGAACAGTTTAATATCAGATAACATACATGAAAAACCCCTAAACAACTATATCTGTATGGTTTGCACTATTGCCTTCAATAGATAAACATGTGTCTTGTACTAGTATTTCTTGTTCTTTAGTTTGTACATTTTCAGATTTTGATTTCAATATTTTAATAGATGGTACAAGTTCTTTTATGGTTCTTCTTCTTTTCCCGGAATAAATTTGATACGTTCTTTTATTTTTTTTTTGGCCTCTCTAAAACCATTTTTACAATACACCTAAAGAAATGAGAAATAAATGTTATTTTTTTATCATGAATGAAAATGCATATAAAACAATGATGACATCTAATACACATGATAGAGCGGTTTTGCTAGTTTAGAAGATTTGTTCTCATTCTAGAATACTTTATTGATGTTTATAATTTCAGTAATCCAAGATAAGACACGACTGTTTATGATGAGCTGTAAAACGGAAAGACTTGCAAGTCATCTCCAACTAAGTGCAACATCATGTGACTTGTGTGAGGTACACCTCTGTATTTTTTTCAAATAAAGTAAGAGGCTATGGCTAATGTATGTTGCATGAATATATATATAATATGTCAGTAGTGCTTTATTTATGTGGGTGACTTATGTATGTTGCATTAATGTAATGTAGTATGTCAGTTGTGCTTATTTATGTATGTGGCTATTGTATGTTGCTTTAATGTAATGTAGCATGTCTGTAGTGCTTATTTATGTGGGTGGCTAATGTATGTTGCATGTATATATATGTAGCTTGTCATTAGGCCTTATTTATGTACTGTATGTCGGGTAAAAAGCTCTTTAGAGCTTATTTTATGTGTTGTTATTGTACCGACTTTAAATAAAACTTTGTCATTGTCTCTACATGTATTTGGTTACCATGCATGTTGGATTTTAAACTCTATATGAAATAATAGGGATCAAATAAAAAACCACAAATATCTTGTTAAAAAAAAATTAAAAATTTTTTTTTGCACATTGTGTGTTACTGGTTCTACAGTCTTATCTTTTGAATTTTATACATTTAAGCAGTTTAAATTGTGTTCAAAATAATTCCCAATTTATCCCCATGTGGTTTTTTATTGCTTCAATGCAAAACAGCAGAGCTAATCTTGCACCACTTCAGATGTGAATTGTATAATTATAAAGCTATTATAAACTATGTTTTGCACACATATAATATATACAAATTGTAGACAGATTTGTGTTTTTAAATTTCACATTTTTTACACTTTAATTTTCAATCTTCATCTTCAAAATTCCCAAATTGTACATTTTTCAACATGTCTGCAAAAACTGTGGCCAGGGTTGGGTGGCATTTTTATTTCTTAGAAGTTTTAAAGTATTTGAAATATTAAAAAAGGAACTTTGTGATTTTCATTATTTAAATCATTTCTATAAAAGTTAATTTTAAAAAGTCCACTTCTGTCCATGGTTATTGCCCGTTTGGTTTCAAACTGCTTGAAATTCTTAAAATTTAGGAGTTTACCGAAAATGGAAACAAAGTTTGGGTTTATCATTTTTGAAAGTTGGCGGGTGTTTCTTCCCTTCTCCCACACTATAACAAAATCACCCCAGTATCATTCGAAGCGCATGTAAATATATTTGGGGGCCTCGGTGGTTTAATCACTGTAAAATTAAATCAATAGAAATTGTAACTTGACCTCCGAGGATGCCCGACGGAAGGACGCGATAACTGCCGATCTACCCACCCCCTTTGTTCCCCACAGAACCACGTGACTATATGATTTCGAAAAGGTCAATGTATTGTTATTGTACTGTAAACATTTGACTTTCCAACACTTTGCTTTTTTTTTACAGTACTTTTCTCAAAGTTGAGATATTATAATCAAGATGATCAATATTTCTTGCCTTCCATAATCGTCTATATTTGTAACCCTTTACAGCATATGATGAAATTTTAAATTAAACAAATTGAAAAAAAACTATTAAACCAAATCGGATACACCTATAACGTATAAATCGAACATCTCTGGATATGGGTGTAACCCACATCTTTTCTTGTTTAATGTCAGAAAACAGGTGGGTTCTTAAATCTTACATTGAAGCCATTTAGTATGGAATGTTTCTTCTCAAGCGTATGCACATTCAAATATAACGCCTGATGCAGAAGGATATACTTTTACTCCTAATGGAAATCACTCAATAATTTGTATTTCTGCATATCGGCTGCCACCCCTATTTTGCCGCCAATTAATCATCAGTTATTTCCCTTATTGTAGCCAAAATTTTATAATAATTTATAACATCAAACATCCCGTAAACAGGATGTACACCTGTATTAATGTTCGCACGTGTTGTACATACAACAGAGACAAATAATTACATTATATGTCTCTGATAATTACAATGGTCAAATTAGAGTATATAATTTAATAATTATTAGTTTATATACTTATTTGACCTTAACAGGCTTCAAGCCTTAATCTTATGTCATTGTCAGTCACCGCATCAGCACCACTTGTACGGGACGATTTCAGTCAATTTCCTTAGCATTTAGCCTTTATAAAACTGAACTTGAACAAACATACGAGTTTATGTTTATCATGTTCCAGAATGTAATCATTCTTGATTTATATATATATATATATAACATTAAAACAACCATTTTTTCTGAATTCGGATATCTAGAGTTAAGTATTAGTAAATTTTACAAAAACAGTTTATGAAGATGATTATACAAATAGATATAACAACTTACCTGATAAAGAAAACATTTATATTGCAGTATAGTATACTAAATTAAACTAAAGTGAGACAATTTCAAAAATTGAGGCGGCATCACTATAAATCCACGCCTTATTTAAATACAGGTTTTGATTGGCCCAGAAACCGTATGGTGACGATGTGACCGTTGTCACTATTTGCAGCAGTATTTATCAGACCCGTAACGGTCAACGGGTAACCGTTGTCAATACTATTAGCACACTGACAACGTTAACATTTATCTGCTACTAGCAGCTGAATAAATGAACAACGGGTGACTATGTTTCATTCATCATCTGTAACGTGTTAAAAGTTATAAACCAAAAACCATTTTCAATATACGAGTCAAGGGCAAAAACTCAAAAATGACAAGTTTAACGCTTTCGTACCTAATCATTTTTGTAAATTTCGATGTGACGAACATTTTTCCCTTGTATTGTCTGCTTAAATTGTGTACGGTTTACGTGTTATTCTATAAAAACTATTTACGGTGTCGGTCATTTTGAAAATGGCTGCCCGTAACCATTCCACTGTGGTCTTAAATTGAAGGGCTTGTTGTGAGGGTCACAAAAACCATATGTTAACTATATTATCTCTGACGGTTTAAAAGTTATAAGCAAAAACTGATTAACCGAAACGTATCAAGGGCCATAACTCGAAAACGGTTTGTCGCACAGTTTTCGACTCTATATATCAAATGTAGATCTCAATGAGAGGAACATTTTTCTGATATATTGACTGCTTCAATTTTTTTTACGGTTTTTGAGTTATATTGAAAAGAATATTTCAATAGCGGCCATTTTGAAAATTAAACAACTTATACGTTTTCGACAAACTCGCGTCAAAACTTGTAACCAGGAAGTTGATCGAAAAAATTTTTTTGCGTGATTAATCATTGTCAGGAGTCAGGAGACAATTTCCACACCTTACAATTTTGATATGGTTTATGAGTTTAATTATAAACAAGGGTAAACAGAGTTTGGGAAAATAACTTCGTTTCTTAAAAAGATCGGTTTCGCAGAGTGAATCAGGTCGAGCCCAGGTAGTGTCGGTTAAGTGTGCTAAGTTTCGAAGCGATACGTCAAAACACTTTTTTGACATCTGCGGCAGAAAAAAAATAATAATCATAAGAAATACAAGCAGATCTTTCCACTGTAGTGGTAAAGACCGTAATAATATCAAACACCAGTTGTCTGACTGATTGATATATTACAATATATATTACTGCTGATTTCCACTTCCAAGGAAAATATAAAAAGAGTGAATTGATTTTTTTCTAATAAAGTAATAGGAACCCCTAGCGCTCTAAAAGATTGTTGAATTTACAACAATTATATATTCTGTAATTATAACCTAGGATTTAAACGTCTTACCCGAATGCGTTTTCATTATAATCTAAAGAAAACGTTCTGACATGCAGGACAACGAAATTGCGCACTGTTTCTATTTCCAAAATATTAATAAATGTAACTAGTTTAAAACAATTTGGATCGTATTTCTGTAGATTGACTGGTTGATTATATAACATGAGATAAACATTCCGGTTCACTAGAAGACAGTACGCCAAATAACCAAAAGTGAAGGGAAAACAAACAACAAAAACGACAAATAAAAGGGCATAATATACTGGCTTGGAATAGTCACAAAAAGACAGTGTATTTCCTATTTATTAGAATATAATTTTACCTGTTTACACACAAATGAAAGATGCGTAAATTCTAATTAAAATTAAAACAGAATATACGGAATAAAGATGATCGTGATTTTCTGCATTCCAGATGCAAAGCATTAACATCTTAATACTGTAAAAGTAATATTCTTCGCCGTTTGCAATTTTCCAGGTTTTTTTGTCTGTCGACATAACGCAGGTATTGCTTTTGTGGTTATTTTTAATTTTGTACTGAAAAATATGAAATTGTTTCGCAGATAATACAATGTCATCACAGATACAAATATACCAAGGTTATAAAATTTACTACTCCAGACGCGCGCTTCGTATAATCAAGACTCTCAAACGATCATGGCGCTTCGACCCCAAATATTTTTTAAAATTCAAATAAAAAGATGTTAGAGAGAAGTAAAATTTAAAGACACAGTCGATACACAGACTATGGCTACGCATGTTCCTGATGAATATTCAATTACTCTAAAATATTTATATATAGTTACAGGGGGCCTCTCTGCGCAACTCCACTCTACTAAAAAATTTTCAGGTAAATATGAATGGATTTAGGAATAGATAATTTCATGCAGGTTCTATATGAATGAGAACATGGTATTAAGGCATATTATTCTGCAAATTATTTACCACGTCTACGTATCAATAGCTATTTAAATATAGATCCAAAGTGGTTAATGAGCATTGTCATATTAAATGGTTTTCGCCTTTAAACATGAAATTTAATTGTATAAGGCACGAAACAGGGTCAAGGTACAACTATTAAAACTTGTTATTTAATATTGCGTTGCGTATCAATTTAATCAATACGAAGCTTAAGAAAGATATAAAAAGAAGTGCTTTCTTTATCTAATATTTGGGGCCAATACATGTAGGGTATTTGATGCAAAACCGTGAAAGACATCATTGTAATGCGTACATTTTTTAACATAACATTGAAGATAAATGACATTTGTTAAATCACGAGAATCAGTGCTATACTATCAAGAAACTGCCGAGAAAACGATGTGTTATCCCAAAGTAACCTTTGTGTCAAATACTTTATACTATATAAGTGCTCAACAAGGAACGGTAAACGGTAAATAACAGTTAATGCTATCGATGATTAGACTGATGGCATTCATTTTAATTTGTTGTTGGTTACTACATTTGTGTGTAGTTATCCACGCCCAATACCAATATTACTATTATTATGATTATTATGATACGTCGGCAGACCAACAGGACGGTGAAAACGCTAATGTGGTTATTGCTAATTTGTTTGAAAAGTATTCAAACATTGTGCGACCTAACAAAAACTACAGTAATCCAATGCAAGTTGATTTGAACTTATTTCTGGTGGGAATAAATGGCTTGGACGACGTGGAGGGGAAACTTACTACTACTGGATATTTAAAAATAAAATGGCAAGATGAATTTTTAAGTTGGACGGATACAAGTGTTAATGTAATTTATGTTCCTCAGTCGAAAGTTTGGAAACCCGATATAACACTGAAGAACGGATTTACAAAATTAACTGAACTTGGATCAGATTTTATACAAGTAAAGATTAATCGAAATGGAAGCGTTATCTGGTCTCCATTTGAAGTTTTTAATTCAAAATGTGAAGTCGATGTTACCTTTTTTCCTTTCGATCAACAGACATGTAGTTTAATTTTCGTCGTGTGGGCCAGTTCAATTAATGATGTTAACGTGACTAAAGGGTTTCAAGGGCTTGTCCTAGAGGATATAGAACCTGGTGAATGGACAATTATTTCTAGCTCTGTAGTAGAAGAAAGAGAGAAGTCAGAATCAATGGTAACATTTACCCTGAACATTGAAAGAGATCCTGGATTTTACATAATGAACATTATAGTACCAATTGTACTACTAGGTCTTTTGAACATCTTTACCTTTGTAATACCGCAAGATTGTGGTGAGAAGATGAGTTATTCGATGACAGTATTTCTGTCTTTTGCTGTATTTTTAACAATTGTAAGTGCGCAACTGCCAAAGACGTCCGGGTCTTATTTAGGGTATTTCCTGATGATATTACTAGGCCTGGGTGTGATTACCGTGGCTGTTACATCTTTGGAGTTGCGTCTGCACTTTAAATCAGGCCTTGTTCCAACATGGCTAGCAAAAATGGTAAATTGTGGAGCTTGTAGAAAAAACAATAGTGTTGATGATTCTGAAAACAACGGAAAAAGAAAGAAGGAAACCGAAACAACATGGTCTGATGTCACTGCTGCAATTGATTTTCTGATGTTTTGGATAATTTCAATTATCTTTTTCCTTTCAACGGTTGTCTTTATGGTTTTATTGAAAGGCAGAGCAAATAAAATTTAAAATAATAGCAAGAAACATAATTTTCAATCACGTTTTGACTGATAGCTTATTAATATTGACACACACGTGTATAAGTACACATTGGCTTCAATTTTGTAATATTCTGGTTCCGGATTTATATTTATTCGTAGTGCATGTATGTCCAGATTATACATTTCTAAATAGACATGACTTTTCAACCGTTTTGTTTTCAAGCAATAGCTTTGGTTTCTTTACAGTTCTGTGGTGCAACATTTTTTAACGTCGTCCTAATAAATGAAATAATTACTCCGAAATTAACCATTTTTGTTTATTTGCTTCCCACAATACACGTGGCAATTATAGAATCACCCTTTTGGGAAAATGTAAACATAATGTGTGAATAACTCAATTTTTAAGCTCAAACTGTTTATTAAAAGTTGATTGGATTGGATTTTGCTTTACGTCCAGCGAGCAGTATTTCAGCTATATTCAGGACGAGAACAAGTTAACAAACAATAAATTAATGGAAAAGGGGTAGTATGGGAAATTGGGAATTTTGATCGCCACTGGAAAAGTATTGAGTATTGGGTAGGGGGCGGAGAATTAAGCCTTTTGCAGCGGCTACATTGAGCCTACTCTATTTTGAAATCTACAAAATGGGTCTTTATCTTGCAAGAACACGTCACCCACTACGGTTTGCGGCCAGGCTTTCTGTATCTTTACCTGGCAACGCCTAACGAGAGGGCTCCTCTATTCGCCACCCGGGGACGCGAAGTATCCGATCATCTGGCCTGAAATTTTGTAACATGAGCTCTAGTAGCGTGATGGCCGTTTAATGGAAAATTTTTATTTTCGACGCGCGTTGTTACAATGCAAATTGCTTTTACTACTTGTAATATTGTAATGATTCTGTACCTATTTGTTTTCTAATGAATTGTCGTTCACCTACGGAAGCCTATTAGTACCATATGTGGTATTCTTTTTAACTTGTTATAACAACTTAGCTAACTTGTAATTACAACTTAGCTAACTTGTAATAACAACTTAGCTAACTTGTAATAACAATTTAGCTAACTTGTAATAACAACTTATTATACAGCTATATCGATTCAAAGTACGTCAGTCATTTGTAAGGAAAGGTTCCGACTGTAGCAGGTTAAAATTATAGGTGAGACATTTACAAACTTACATTGTTTTTTATAATAAAAGTGATACATCGCTCCACAGCAGGGACCGTGTATGCTATGTAATGCCCCAAGCTGTCCACAATAAAGATGATTATTGCTGATCCAATTTCATCGTGATTTCAAAAATGGTAAAAGATCAAGCTTATTTAGTTCAATGCAGTGGTGATATGGTGATAAAATACACATTTCAAGGAATTTCTCGTTCTCTTGATTTCGTTTTTTTTTTTTTGCCTTAAAATGCATCTAATAGAAGATAACGAGATTTGGAATAAGTGTACGCGACACAAGCTACAGATATAAATTTAAAAAATCCACAATGGAAAACAGCCAGCAGCCTTCAATGTGACGCCTTCAAGCCTTCAGTAAATCAGTTTTTAAAGCCAAAGGATTCAATAATATTAATTTGTTTTGCCAATGTAACCTACTCCTTAGGCCTAGGTAACTGTAAGCCTCCCTAAAAACTTGAATGCGACCAAACCCTTGTAAATCGGTATTCGATTGTGAAATGTTTTCTTTCTGTAGACTTACATGTTGAGCATTATATATTTTGGCATTCATTAAATAAACAAACAAACAACAACTACCCCCCCCCACACACACACACCACCACCAAAAAAGAACAACCCCCCAAAAAAAAACACTCACATCAACAAACAAAAACAACATTGAGATATCCGCTAAGGGCACTTTTTGTGGGGTTTTGGGCGGTGTGGGATTACTTCCATTATAAATTAGCTAGGAACATATGTACGGCCCAAAAGGGTCTTCATTTTGGATATGCAATATGTGAAAAGGTTAGAAATTTGATATTGCGTATATGATAAGGTGTACTTTTCACAACAGGTCCTATATCAATAGCCTACATATTGCGATTTATTTGACAGAGACACCAGAACTTCAGCAGACCAACGACAACAGAAGACGATTAACAAGAATACGAACTCAGATTAAATATCTTTTCATATATGCATACAAATATTAGCATTTTAGGATAAATATTGAATCTGCATATTTATAGATACTTATATATGAGTAATTCACATAAATGCATTAGAAATATATTAATGGGTTTCTTTTTCAGCAGGCGTATGTATGAATGGGGTGGGTAAAATATTTCTGGGCCGCACACCTGTACCCTAAAAGACTTGGAGTTGCTTCCCCCGGAAGTTTTATCGACTTGTTCTTCAAATTAATGGATAAGAGGAGGGGGGAAATAAAATAATAACATTCAAGAAAAGTTGTGGTCGGACTAGAAATGTAATTTAAGTTAATATAATAAAATTTGTGTTTAAAGACAAAAATGTAATTTAGGTTACAATTATAAGATTTTTTATATTATTTATAAATAATAAAAGTCAAATATTTGTACTGTAGGGAAAAGTAAATATCTTTGTCGAGGCCAAATGTTCAGTGTATGAGGGCCTGTTAAGTATTATAAAACTAAAAATAAAAAAGGCCTAATTTTATTAATATTTATAACCTTTTAAGACTTATAATTATAATCATTTTAGTGATGCTGTGTTTTTTTTAAAGGTGTTATTTTTCGGAAAATTGTCGTGCTTTCACCAATGTTGGTTTTCGAAGGCACGTTTCCAAATAGAGGCTCCTAAACATTGTAAAAGCACTAAATTTTTATGGTGACCTATGGTCGACTTTAAATAATAATACTTCACACAGTACATGAGTAGCAATGCACAGATAAAAGACTAAGGGGGTTCCCACATCATGACTTTAATATATTTCGTCCTAGATATTGACCTACATGTATAAAAAATATTTCTATAAAACTGCATTTTTTTACAAACACATTGAACATTTATTTAATGGAAAAGCAATATAAAAATCGTTGTTAAAAATTCTTGTTTTAAAAGAAAAATACTACATCACTACAGTTACTTATACGTTTTCCGGCACACTTTAATTTGCAAATCCAGGTCAAATTTCCAGCCCACAAAAACGTATCCTTAAATTCTTACATTCATTATCTAGAAAGAAAGAGTCTCAGAATTTTTCGCTGACCCAACCCAAAAGGGTCATGTGAGCTATTGCCATCACTTGGCATCCGGTCGTCTGTCGTTCCATCAGAACGAATAATCGTACCCTCGCTTTTTCTTTTTTTTTTTGGCGACAAATAACAAAATTAACTTCGGATTATAACGGCAGTAAAATATTTGTTTATTAGCATTGGTGGTACAAAACTTTCCTTCGAATTTTTGATTCGTAAAAAAGACATGGCTAAAAATAGACCATAGAGATCAAACAGCATTTTTTTGCCAATATCTCAAATATGTCAAAAGCAGTTAGGTTTAGCCAAATTCTGGCATAGAGTATAAATGTTCAGAATGATGAGATCTACCAGTGCACAAATTGTTGTAAAAAACTCTCCTCCTCTGAAACTGTTCCAGTTGAAACCCAAATTGGTGTGGGTTTTTTTTCTTTTGTTTTTTGGTGTATCCTGCACAGAACAGTTGTGGGAAATTATGATTTCTCGAATAGCATGGCCACAATTACTAAAATTAAACCATAAGAGTCCCTCTATTTGTCAAACTTTTAAAAATCTTCTCCTTGAAACTGTATAGCCAAATGCAAACAAACTTGGTGTGAATTCGAATGTTCATTAGGGCGTCAGATTTTTTATATGTAAAAAAGCATGGCTGCTGTAACTAAAAATAAAAAATAGCTGTCAAATGGCAGTTTTGTTCGCAAATTACCCCAAAACAGTAGGTTTTGCCAAATTCTGGCTAAGTATAAATGTATTGAATAATGAGATCTATATGTACCAGTGGACATTTGTTAAAATATGTTTACCGATGTTGGAGTTAATTGGGTTTATCCAATATTTGTGATAAAGCGATTTAATGAAAATGAAAAATTTGTATCCGTAAACATTCCGGAATTGTTCTAAATTGTAGTCTTATAGTTAACACTTCCGCCCAAGTGATTGAACGACATTGTGGCGCAAAATTTAAACCAATTGAAAAAAAATCAATATAATCCTAGCACCGAAGACCCATCAGACGATGAGACCCCCAAAACGACAAAGGAAAGTGTCGAAGAAGATTTCTCCAGATGGTTCAACAGCAGTGAAGAAGAAGAAAACCAACCAATCTTATATTGGTGGCACGATGAATGCTGCGGCGTCGAAACCACAACCAGAGCCTTCACTAACCATTTCTCATGGACCTGTTATCAACATCGTCTATGACGATCAAGTACAACACGTTACTGACCCGAACACACAAACCTCACATTCGCCATTGGCCCACAGTCTAAATCCACAGCCACAGGAACAGAATCTGGAAAAGCCACGTGGTATTGGTATTAGCACTCCGACACAAGAACGACCTGGACCAAGTGGCACTAGTGAGACTACTATAACATCGAGATCAGGTGAGAACTCATTAAATACAAATTTACATGAATACACAAGCCCAGATGAAACAATGAGCATTTTCGACTCTGTCTCTGCACACACACCTATCAAAATCAAAGAACGAATATGGTCGGGGGATTTTCTTGATCTCGCACTTCTCCTGAAATCTGCAAGAGACTTGAGTAAAGAAGTTTCTGATGGAGACC
The DNA here is from genome assembly GCA_944474755.1 of Limnoperna fortunei. Taxonomy (NCBI): domain Eukaryota; kingdom Metazoa; phylum Mollusca; class Bivalvia; order Mytilida; family Modiolidae; genus Limnoperna; species Limnoperna fortunei. The sequence goes on from OX104118.1 coordinate 76,635,726, forward strand.
TAACAATACGTGGGGGACAGTTATCGTTAGTGCACAAAAAAATCCTCCTTTAAAAAATATAAACACATGGACTTCAGCTTTCATAATTTATGCAAGCATTATGCTAGAAAAGTGGCCAAATAAAGGCCTGGAACTATTTAAATATATGCACACGATGAGAACTGCTGCTAGGCGCGGTTATTTCGAGGGATGGATTGATTATGATGAACAATACAGAATGCGGAAATCACATTTTCCAACTTCACCTTGGAGTAAAGTTGACTCGGAATTGTGGATGCTATATGTCTCAACTCCCAATGGTCCTTCAGAAGGAGTGAATGTGCATCTAGGTGCCTCAAAACCAAACTTTTACAGCCATAACAATACCAAAGGTCAAGGGTTTAGAAATTCTCGTAAAATTCAAACATGTAAATTTTTCAATGATGGTCATTGTAGTTATGGCAACAAGTGCAAATTTGCACACAAATGCAACAAATGCTCCTCAAATCATCCAGCTAGTTTTTGTAAATAATTATAGCTATTATTATTTTATAACGATTAGGCTATAACAATTTAATTTGTATTATTTATATATATATATAGATATATATGCAGTATATTGTATAAACTGTACCTTAATTCTGTTTTACACAGGAAATAACCAGTTATATGCCTTAGGTAAATCACCTATTGATGTCGAAAGGGTTAGAAAGGGCCTAATTAACTATCCAAATCAAGCAACAGCCAAATATCTTATTAATGGTTTACAGTTTGGTTTCAAATTGAAATATTCAGGACCAAGAATTCCTATAATTATAAATTCAAAGACTTTGAATACGGAAAAAAATAGTGTAGCTGTCAAAAAAATTTCAAAAGAGATTTCGTTAGGTAGGATAGCCGGCCCATACACAGAACCACCTTTTCCCACTTTTCGTGCATCACCCATCGCTGTAATACCCCAAAAAGGAGGAAAAGAATTTCGATTAATTCATAATTTGTCTTTTCCCCCAAACAACTCTATAAATGATTTTATTAATAAAGATGATTGCACAGTCAGCTATTCTAGCATTGACGATGCAGTAAGAATGATTCAAAGCCTTGGTCCAAAGGCTCTTCTTTCAAAGTGCGATATAAGATCTGCATTCAGACTTCTCAGGCTATCCCCTAGTGAATTTGATTTAACTGGATTCAAATTCCAAAATAAATATTATTTCGATAAGTGTCTACCGATGGGGGCATCTATAAGTTGTTCCATTTTTGAGACTTTTTCTACAGCTCATCATTGGTACGTACAAGGAAAATCGAATAACAAGTCTATCCTACATTATTAAGATGATTTTTTGTTTGGTGGTATAGCAGGAACCAAACAGTGCCAAATAACTTTCTCTGTTTTTATGGATTGTTGTAAAGAATGGGGAGTCCCCCTAGCTGAGGATAAAACAGTCCACCCTACTGAACATTTGATATTTTTAGGCATTGAGTTTGATACATCTCAAATGGTAATGAGGTTGCCACAAGATAAAATCTATGATCTAAAAAATGAGATCAAATTTTTTATTAAAAAGAAAAAGGTGACTTTAAAAGAATTACAGTCTCTGATTGGGAAATTTAATTTCGCTTGTCAGGTTATTGTTCCAGGGCGAGCCTTCTGTAGAAGGCTCATCAATGCCACATGTAAGCTAAAAGAACCACATCACCATACTAGGGTGACAAAAAATATGCAAGAAGATTTACGAGTTTGGCTTACTTTTCTTTCAAACTATAACGGAACTACTGTAATGCTTGACCAATTGTGGAGTTCAAATTCAGACTTAGAACTATTTACTGATAGTGCAGGGGGCATAGGTTTTGGTATATATTTCAGTGGAAAGTGGGCTCAAGCATGTTGGCCAGATCACTGGAAACAGCAGGACTTGCTCTATATTACTTTCCTGGAATTGTTCCCAGTAGTTGCTTCGTTGTTTATTTGGGGTTCTGAGTTGAAAAACAAAAGAATTCTTTTTCATGTAGATAATCAAGCAGTTGTCACAATTATCAACAAAAAGTCTTCAAAATCTGACCGTGTTATGACTTTAATCAGAAAAATGGTGCTGATTTGTTTAGAATCAAATATTCTTTTTAAAGCTGAACATATCCCGGGTAGTTTAAATATATTAGCTGACAGTTTATCTCGGTGTGACTTTCAGAAATTCAAACAGATTTGTCCACAGGCAGATGCAGACCCTTCACCAATTCCAGACCACCTTTGGAAGATATAGACAAAGAAAAACACAAGCTAATTAAACTTTCTTTGGCCACAAAAACATGGAAATTATACAATACAGCTTTTGACTCTTGTTCAATTTCGACATTTATATAACATATCTCAAATTTGGCCAGCCCCAATTAATGATATTACTCATTTTATTGCCTATCTGTCTTGTAAAGGCTTGGCGGCTTCTACAGTGTCGTCCTATATTTCTGGGCTTAGTTACCATCATAAAGTCGAAAACCTTCAAGATTATACCAAGTCATTTTTGGTCTCGAAAATGCTCGAAGGGTTACGAAGGAAAAGGCCTCAAAAACCTGATGTCCGTTGTCCAATTTCTATTGATTTATTAAAGAAGTTAATTCAGTCTTTAAATTATGTATGTTCCTCTAATTATGAGGCACGTCTATTTTCATCAGCTTTCTCTCTAGCCTTTTTTGGTATGCTGAGAGTAAGCGAGATAACTGTTTTAAATAAGGATGACTTGAAAAGCCATGCATTATGTCTAAATGATGTTTATCTGAATCGCAATTGTAGTCCAGCTGTGCTTAACATAAGGGTTCCAAGCTCTAAGACAGATCAAACAGGAAAATCTGTAACCATTTCAATTGAGAAGCAAACTGATATCGCTATTTGTCCTATTAACCTGATGGAAAACTTTTTAACAATTCGATTATCTGTGATTGGCTGCTATAATAAACTATTTGTTCATGTAGATGGGACTCCGTTGACCAATTATCAGTTTTGTATTATTCTCAAGAAATGTACAGAATTTTGTGAGATCCCATCCCATATACGTTCACACTCTTTTCGAATAGGAAGAGCCAGTGATATGGCAAAAAATGGATTTGATGAAGAGACTATTAAATTATGTGGTCGCTGGACGTCAGCTTCCTATCTTAGATACATTAGGCTGAACTAACCTGGACCTTTGAATTGTCAAATATTAATAATAATTTTTATTTAGGTCATAACTCCATATGGTATATAGGATCATCCATAGTATTTTGGGCTCACAAGAGATCATTGAACAGATTAGGAGGGGAGAATCTAGGGTTTCAAAACAGAAATGTCAATATTAGATGGTTTGGTAAAGGGGGCATGATGTGGGCGGAGTTGTTGAAGAGAGTTGAAGACAATATGTCTTCCCTTCCTCCCCCATGTTTATTGATAATCCAGCTGGGTTCTAATGATTTAGGCATTGGGAATTCATTCGAACTAATAGAAGAGATCTTCTTAGAATTATGCTTTTGCTTCCTGACACAAAAATAATGTGGAGCGACATTTTAATGCGCCGATACTGGCATGTCGCAAGAAAGGGTAGTAAAATTGAGCTGGTTCGCAAGTGAGTGAATCATGAAATAGCCAAATTTTTGACTAATGACAAACACGTTGTTGTACACCATCCTAACATAAGAGCCCGTGAAACTGCATTGTACAGATTTGATGGTACACACTTGACCAATGTTGGTAATGACATTTATTTGAACAACATCCAAGGAGCTTTGGATGCCATATTAAATAAGATTATTTTGTATAGCGTATAAATGTATGCACAATATAACTTCGATTGAGAAGAATGTATATATTTTAAAGAGAAATTTTGCCATTTTAATTTTTATGTATATTAAATTGGCCCTTTTTGATTTGGGGTGGGGGGGGGGTCCAATGAGTGTCTATAGATCAACTCAAGTGGCAGGATAAGGGGTCTCTATTTTCCAGCTATTTACGTTGATTCATATCGAGTATAAACATTCCTGCGATACCACAGGATGTTTGGTAAGACCATCTCATGTAAACCATGAGTGGCCGGTTATGAAATGATACCATTTTTTCTAGCTTGCTAGTTAAACATATTGAAGTTTAATTAGTTACATGTTGTAAAAACATGTCAATGTGACAAATTAAAGATACATGTGGTAAATACATGTACATTATAAAAAAATGTAATACATATATATGGTAATAAAATAAAAGGTTATCCACTCCTTTGAAAAACAATGATACCAAAGGGTGTATTGATATGAGTCTTCGTATGTGGAAATGGTAACCCCTCTTTCTCTCTTGAAATAACCAGGAGGAAACTGAGTATCCATTGGTACCAATGGTGCACAGACTTGCCCTAAATCAATGTATAGGTATTTCTGTCATCAGGCAGGATCTCAATAGCATTCATTATCAACTGAGGCCATTTAATTCCAATTGTCTTGATTTATTTTAGCCAAATTAAGAATTTTTTATTAATTGGGCTTATCCATTATTTGTGATAAAGCGATTTAATGAAAATGAAAAATTTGTATCCGTAAACATTCCGGAATTGTTCTAAATTGTAGTCTTATAGTTAACACTTCCGCCCAAGTGATTGAACGACATTGTGGCGCAAAATTCCCACCATCCCACCCCCACAGCCATCACTTTGTCTATCATTATTATTTATTTTTTTTATTTTTTTGAACATTTTTCTGTTGTTTTTTCCTTGTATTTTTTAGGATGTTGATTGTTAACTTAGAGTCGAGCCCACTAATCTGATAATGGATATTCTATCAGGATTTACTGAAAGCCATGACAGGCAGGACAAAAAGCTGTATAGACACAAAACACTCCAGTTAACAGAGTGAAAACAGTTAACATGAGATATTTGTGAGAGCAAACTACATTGTATTGTCGTCTCGTCTCTTTACTAGTATACGATGTCAGGCGGGAATAATGCTAGACTATGGTATTCAGATAGACTCTGCTCTGAAGACTGATGCTCAAGTGAAGGCGACATAAACTATCGCAAAATGCTATTATCAACAATGAACGATTAGTTTGTTTTGTTCTACCGTATCAGTTAGGAAAATAGGGGAAGACACTGTATTTAACCAGCAAGTTAATTTGATGCGAACTTTAGTATGGAGCGTCTTTTAGATAACTTTCATGAAAAAGTTAATTCAGTTAATGATTGAAATCCTTTTCCATGTTAACGAAAATCATGTCTTTAATTACAGAGTCAATTAGTCCTGCAATACAAAGAACTGTAATTTATCATAAAAACTCAATGGCTTTCTTTTAGTATGAAGTGAAGCTCGACATCATTATATTGTTTGTTTTCGTTATGTTGTTTTGAATAAAGTTTGTCACAGTTGATGCTTGTTACGAGATCTGGCAGGATAAGGGGTCTCTATTTTCCAGCTATTTACGTTGATTCATATCGAGTATAAACATTCCTGCGATACCACAGGATGTTTGGTAAGACCATCTCTTGTAAACCATGAGTGGCCGGTTATGAAATGATACCATTTTTTCTAGCTTGCCAGTTAAACATATTGAAGTTTAATTAGTTACATGTGGTAAAAACATGTCAATGTGACAAATTAAAGATACATGTGGTAAATACATGTACATTATAAAAAAAATGTAATACATATATATGGTAATAAAATAAAAGGTTTTCCACTCCTTTGAAAAACAATGATACCAAAGGGTGTATTGATATGAGTCTTCGTATGTGGAAATGGTAACCCCTCTTTCTCTCTTGAAATAACCAGGAGGAAACTGAGTATCCATTGGTACCAATGGTGCACAGACTTGCCCTAAATCAATGTTTAGGTATTTCTGTCATCAGGCAGGATCTCAAAAGCATTCATTATCAACTGAGGCCATTTAATTCCAATTGTCTTGATTTATTTTAGCCAAATTAAGAATTTTTTATTAATTGGTCTTGTCAACATTTTAGCAATTTTAATTTTTTTATCTTCTCCTCTGAAACTACATAAACTACTGTACAAATTGTAACCAGATTTAGTGTGAGTGATTCTTGTAGTGGCCTGCATAGAGCTTTTGTGGGGAATTTTGTTTTGTGGAAAAACATGGCCACCGTTACTATAAATACATTAGGGGTTCTGCATTTATCCAGCTTTCAAAAATCTTCTCTAAAACAACTCAAAGAATTGCAAACAAACTTGTTGTTATGGTCTCTTAGGGTGTTTTCTACAAAACTAATGTTTGGATTTTTGATTCATCAAAAATGATTGCGATAGAAATAGAACATAGGGATAAAATCACATTTAAAAAATGATAACTCAAACATTATAATAGATAGGAATATTTTGATGGATCTTAGGCTATTCAGAATGAAAAGCTTTACAAAAGTCGCCATTTCATTAAAGCTGTCAGATGACTCAAGTTCTCTTAGGAGATTTTGCCCTTTAAAGATAAAAAGTTATGATTTTTAAAGTTTGCAGATAGAAAAAAGCTGTTGCTTACTTAAATTTTCAGCTTATTGTGCCCTGTAAAAAACATTGGGTCAAAGTTGTCAACACATTATAGAAGTTGTTGCCCTATAAATACACATGTATCACAAAATGTGTTGGGTTTTTTGCTGTTTTTGCTTAATAAATTGAAACAAAATGCAGATAAAGAAAAGATTCATTTGCCTAAAAGTTTAGCCTTTTGAATTCTACAAACAACTCCTTGGGTTGAAGTTGTTGGACAACCCATAACAAGAATTAATTGACAAGAATTACCAGTTTTCCTACCGCAGGTCGGGGTTCTCTCCGGGTACACCGGCTACCTACCCCAATAAAAACTGGACGCCACGATATAGCTGAAAAATTGCTGAAAGTGGCGTTAAAACACCATTCAAACAAACAAACAAACAAAACCAATAGTTTTAGGTCCCAAAAAATTATACCTGGTATGTAGTAAGTCTATACATGTAGTAGTGCATATTACCAGGGAATGTTGATGCATGTGAACTTAAAAAAATAGCAAAAATCCTCAATAATTTTCTTGTTAGCACAACTCCTCTGAAATGGGGGAGGGGGTAATAAAGTTTTGTATATTTTGTGTATAACTTTATCGACAATGGAATTTTAACCTTGGGTTGATTGTCAAAGGGAAGCAGTATTTTATTATTGGTCCATGTGCCATACTAGATCATACTAATGCCTTTTTTTGTCTCCACCGTGAAGCGGAGGCGAAATAACCTATCAATGTCAAAACATTCAATAACAATGTTAAATGTTTTAATTAGCACCTCCATATCTCATGAACTATAAATCCTATGTTTATGAAACATGGTAAGCATATGTCCAAGTTGTAGTAGCTTAGCAGTTTTATCTTCATATTTTGACCTTAACCTTGATTTTCTGGTTGAGTGACTCTGACAATTTTTATACATTACACATATGCATTACTGTCATAATTAGGTTCGATAACTCTGTTTTTCATTGAATGATTGTTGTATATCATTAACAGAAAAGTTTAGAATTTATCAAACTGCTATTATTAATAATAAAATTGTTGTAGGTTTTTTTTATCATATTATTGATATAAGACAATTTTTTTCCATTTTTTAATATATTCTTTTATTTTGTTTATCTTTGTCATTATTGAAGTTCCTTGTTTATTGTTGTTTCACTGTGGCATCATTATTTTTATACCCCGCTCGACAGAGTCGGGGGTATATAGTGGTCATCATGTCCGTCCGTCCGTCCGTCGTCTTCCGTCCGTCCCTCCGTTCGTCCGCCACATTTGGTTTCCGGATGATAATTCAAAAGGTTTACATCCGATTTGAATGAAACTTTAGGATATTGTTATATATCAGGTTGGTAAGAAGTCTATCGATTTTGGGGGAAATCCGTCAAATTTCAAGGTCACAGTCCACGAAAAACGTTAGAAATTTTAACAAAAAAGTTGTTTCCGGACAATAACTCAAAAAGTTTACATCCGATTTGAATGAAACTTTGGGATATTGTCATATATCAGGTTGGTAAGAAGCCTATCGATTTTGGTGGAAATCCATCAAATTTCAAGGTCACAGTCCACGAAAAACGTCAGAAATTTTCACAAAAGCGGGGGTATCAGTGATCGCTAGATCGACTTTGTCTAGTTTTATTCTCAAAAACTATTACTGTAGTTCATTATTTAATAAATCATAAAATTATCAAAGAATTATGGTTACCTAATAAACATTTGTGACAGATGTGTTATTTAGAACACCTTTAAAGTATTGAAATTTAACCCATGCTATGTCATCCTGATAAAGCTTGTACGGTCATAAACTTGTATTCTCTGTATAGGATGTATATTGAACAGTGTATTCCTTTAAACTTGCATCTTTATTACCTTTATGACTGAGAAAAATGCGACAAAAAAATGTTGATATTTTTGTAATTAACTTTTACAGGAATACTTTATAAATGTTCATCACAAAATTCATTAAAACATTTTCAATTCAAGACAAGCTAAAACAATTGCAGTTAATTCCATGCTTTCTAACACAGTATTTTGTAAGTCAAATACTCTTATTAAAATTTTTTTTTAATTGCTAAAAATGTAACAAATTTCTGAGATATAATTAGACCATAAAAATGCCACACAACCTCTGAACTCGTATGTATCCGTCATGTTAAAAAAATGTAAAATGAGAGATTTTCAAATGAAATGGGAAGTATGAAGATCAGAAATTAAAGTGATAAAAAATGAAAATTAAAAACATAAATGTGTCTACCATTTGTATATATGTGCAAAACATAGTTTACACCAGCTGTATTTATGCATTTCACGTCAGAAGTGGTGCATAATTGACTATTTTGCCTAGAAACAATGTAACCAGAAGGCAGAAAATCAGGCTTTTTTTTCAAACAAAATGGGAAGTATTTTGCAAGTAATTTAAACTGATAAAATGTATATCATTCGAAAGATAAGAGACTGTAGAACCAGGGACAATGTGCAAAACATATATATTTTATTTATTTAACAAGATATCGGCGTTTTTTTTAAATCGTTCCATTGATTTTCTATTGATAGGAAAATCCAATATTGTTGACAAAATATGTCACACAAGTCATGTGATGTCGCTATTAGTTGTATATGATATAGCAATATTAAAAACAACTGTGTCCCTATCTTTTGACCTTGACCTTAATTTCCTAGTTGAGTAACCTTGACAATTTTACTATATACAACATGTAAAACAGTAATGATAAACGTTGGCATTTTAAGAACTAAAAGATCTAGGTTAGTGTACTTTGTTATGCTTTTAAAAGCATCAGTGCTAGACCATTATAGCATATGGAGTGCATCCTCGTGTATTGATTTTATTCCATTTGAGGGACTCTGACAATTTTCAGTGGTACTTTTAGCAATGTAAGAGTTCATGTTTAGTTTTTTCCCCTGAATTGAAGGTTATAATCTTACTAATGAATAGGAAAATTAACAATAAATTTATAGTTCTAGTTACTTTTTCAAAAATCTTCTTCTCTAAATATTGAAAGGTATTTTTCAAAACTTGGTCATAGTATTAGTCAGTTTATTATCTTTAAAAATTGTGTTCGGCTTTATGATTTGGCAACAAGCATGGTCGTTGTTTCTAAAAATAGAACATAAGGTAAAATCACATTCAAAGGCTTATAAATTTAAATGAATCTGAAGGATTTTAAGCTCTTCAGAATCAAAAACTCTACAAAAATCTCAGTTGGGTCAAAGTTGTCAGATGAACCATTATAGGGTTTTGGCCCTTTAAAGGTACAAAAAACATTTTTTTCATGTTTTTGACCTATGAAAATTATAACAGATAGAGAAAAGCTGTTGCTTGCCTAAACCGTCAGCTGACTGACCTTACAAAAGTCTCCAATAGGTTGAAGTTGTCTGTGATTCTTCACAGGGCTTTTGGCCCTTCAAAAGTCAAAAATAGTGTTTTTTTCATGTTTTTTCATTTGAATGAAAACTATAACAGGTAGAAAAGAGCTGTTGCTTGCTGAAATCTTCTCATTGGGATCTGCAAAAGTCTTCATTGAGTCAAAGTTGTCAGATCACTCCTTATAGGTGTAATATTCCTTTTTTGTCAAAATCGTTTTGCCTGATTGAAAACTGTAAAAGATAATGGAAAGCTTTTGCTAAATGTTCAACTAAATGAGCTCTACACAAAAGAAGCCTCTATAGGCTGAAGTTGCAGGATCATTCTTCATAGGAAATTTCCCCTAAAATGCCCTCAAAATTGGTAAATAATCCTTTTTATTTTATATATTTGTCATTAAAGTCAGGTGAGTTATTCCGGCTCCTGGGAGCCTCTTGTTGAATATTTAAAATAGAGAATGCAAAGTTATTTAACCAATGGGCTTCATGAGGCGCAGTTGTACATGTGAATTATGTCTATTGTGTAATCATGTTTCAGCCAAATACACATGTATTTTAAACTTTTTTCATACATGTATTTCAGATAGACAGATATGTGGTTCAAGCGGCTGATGATTCTTTTCGATCAAAGTATTTAAAAGTTGGAGACTGTATTGCATTGAAGCACTATTGTGAGGAAATAAAATAGTAAAGATAATGCTTCAGCAACTAAACGAAAAAAAGATAATATTCTTTGTCGTTGAAGGCAAAAAAATTTCATGGCCAGGTCAATCAGAGAACAGTGACGATTATGATGATGAGCCTATGAAAAAAGGAAAACAAAAACATATGATTGGAAATAAGCATGCTAAAAAACTTACTAGAATTATTGAAATAGGATGGGTTCATTTCAGAGAAGAAGATAAGATGTACCACCAAGTACGCGCAAAAAATGGTGGGGTAACAAGAAAGCAGGAAATAAACAAAAATGCTGTAAAAGATGAAATTCTAAATTTAGCTAAAGGAAAATTTTTTAAAGATGATAAGAGCCGACTTGGAAAATTGGTTGGTTTTCAAACTGATTTGTTTGACTTTGAATACAACTCTGTTGATGAAAGAGAAACGGTTGGAGAGATGTATGACGAAATGGAATCAACAGACTTAGATTTTATTTGGCAACTAAGCAAAAAAGGTCTGATAAAGAAAAACAAGGAACTAAACTTAAAAACTTGGAATCAGCATCTGAACACAGTGATAAAGATGATTCTTTGAAAGAGACCCAAGTTGTAGGTGCACGATCGGGACCCCAAAACAGCATTTGTGAAGATTCTAGCTCTTTGGATTTAGAAAATCCCGATTTGTCTTGCAATACTAGTAGTAATATAGTGCAGTTTAAGGATGATTTTTTCACTTTTTCAGAGGAAGAAGACAACAATTCAACTTTACCCCTTGAGTGCAGCGATATTTTGGCAATGGCAGCAGAATCGGCTGGAATAACTGTAGTAAAAGCCACAGGTGACAGACAAAATGTATTTCTATCAGATATGAGCACTGGCACAAGCATGCAATAATCAACACAGACAGTATGTCTTTGGGTGGATCACACAGTACCAATACAGTACACATGTTTACCAATGAACAAGGAGTTATGCATGTGTATGCAGCTGATTCACCTAGATCTCCAACTCCACCCCTGCCAGAAGAAAATGTAAGGACAATAAGACTTCACAGAGTGAGGTGTCTGCAGCTGATCCACCTAGATCTCCAACTCCACCCCTGCCAGAAGAAAATGTAAGGACAATAAGACTTCACAGAGTGAGGTGTCTGCAGCTGATCCACCTAGATCTCCAACTCCACCCCTGCCAGAAGAAAATGTAAGGACAATAAGACTTCACAGAGTGAGGTGTCTGCAGCTGATCCACCTAGATCTCCAACTCCACCCCTGCCAGAAGAAAATGTAAGGACAATAAGACTTCACAGAGTGAGGATAGAGCAAGAGATGATAAGAACTTTTATTGATCCATCAATATTGACTGAGAATTTAAAATTCAACTTTGTTGATGAGAAAGGTGTGGATGCCTTAGGTGTGTCACGGGAAGCATATGTTACTTTTTGGGATGAGTTTATGACCAACTCTTGCAAAGGAGAACAGTGGATGATTTCTTTGGTTAAATCCTCCATGCAAAAGCCTGAATGGGAAGCAGTTGGGAGGATTTTAGCAAAAGGATACCATGATATTGGAGTTTTTCCATTACAGCTTAGCAAAGTGTTTTCTATAGCCATAGTTTTTGGCGAAGAAGCAATTTCAAGTGATGATTTATTATCATCATTTATGATCTATGTTGCACCTATTGAGAAAGATGCACTATAGAAAGCATTCAGCAACAACCTCACCGCTGATGATGATGATGATTATGATGAGTTTGTTGAAGTCTTGACACGATTTGGGAGCAAAAGCATTCCAAAGGGGGATCAGGTAAAACCAGCTTTACTAAGAATAGCTCAAAAGGAATTAATTCAAACATCAAAATATGCATTAGATGCAATTTCCTCTATGGCACAGGAGATGCTTCGTTTAAAACTTCCTTCTCCACAGAGTGTTAGAGAAATGTATGATATGAAAATACCAACTAACAGAAAAGTCATTAAGCTTTTAGAGGCTCAGGAGTCAGGTGAGGACCAAGATAGATGTTTTGGCTACTTAAAGCAATATGTAAAAGCATTAGATGATTCTACACTAAGACAGTTTCTTCGCCATGTTACAGGTGCTGATATGATTTGTGTCCAAAAGTTTGAAGTTCATTTTAACAACCGCCATGGGCTCAATCGTCTTCCTGTTGTTAGAACATGTACACCAATGATAGAGCTTTCAACTACGTACTACTCTTACCCTGACTTTCGTGCTGAGCTTAGTACTTTATTAAAAGTTCATCATCCATTGGACATTGATTAGAGACTAAGGTTAACATGATTAAAACCATTCTTTTTCTTTTTTTTTGTTTCACCTCTGGATTTTTAATGTATAATTTATCCAGATTTACTGTTTAAATGTACAAAAAGTTTCCTAGTTTGTTTTTACCATTGATTAGATAACTAAAGTCATTTTTTTTGGCTGTTTTTTCATTTTGTATTTTTTTATACTGGGAAGATATTTTTCTGAGCTTGTTAAATGATAAATACAGTTACAGTTACTTTACAAAATGGTAAAGCACTCAGTTAACATTGTTTTGTTATCTTTAAAATAAGATTATTACATGTATGTTTAAAATAAAGGTTAATTTTTAATGTACAGGATACATGTAGTTATTAAATGTCTTCTTTCTAAATTAACTTAATTCTCCCATTCTTAGCCAGAGATTAAAAAACTAATGCAGGAGACTTTTAAACCAACGGGCGGTGATTGAATTTCAGTGTGCAGTTTCCCGCTGTTTTATTTGTTATTATACCCCAGCTTCGAAGAAGAGGGGGTATGCTGGTTTACCAATGTCCGTCCGTATGTCTGCAACATAACTTTCGTAACAGTTTACTCAGCAACCACTTATAACAGCAACTTGAAATTTGTTCTATGACTTCAGTATGAGGTCCTGTATGGCAAGTACCGATTTTAGGTCTGTGGGATATCAATTCCTGTTTACTGACTTAGTCAATATTCCACATTAGTCCGTCTGTCTGCAACATAACTTTCGTAACAGTTTTCTCAGTAACCAATTATAACAGCAACTTGAAATTTGTTCTATGACTTCAGTATGAGGTCCTGTAGGGCAAGTACCGATTTTAGGTCTGTGGGATATCAATTCCTGTCAATATTCCACATTAGTGGTCATGGTTGAACATTTTTATAACAGTTTTCTCAGCAATTACTAGTACTTATCAACATAGACTAGAAATTTTAAATAAGATTTTATTATAAGTTCCTACATTGCAGGTATCAAATTTAGGCCTGTCGGATATCTACTTCCTGAAAAATTTCATAAAAGTTTTCTCATCAACTATAAATCACAGTGACTTGATATTTGGTATGCAACCTAACTTAAGTGTAGAGAATAAAGGGCTTTACAATATCTATTTTGGGGTTGTGGGGGTATACTGAGTGTGCAGTAGCTCACAGATTTCTTTTTTTTTATTCACAAATTTCATGGGAGAAACTGACTTAAAGAAAATCAAGGAGATTATGTTTCTCCCATGAAATTTGTGAAAAAAAACAAATATAAGGTGGCGGGAAATCGCACACGGAAATTCAAAATAATTGATAAACAAAATTAGTTTATTTTACTTTTACTCCTATTTTGACCCACATTGACAAATTCAAATGTTGGAGATGTCCCACTACAAGGTACTAACAGGTAAAGAGCTAAGCTCCTACCTGAAGGATAACCTATATTTTACACAACAGCTTTGACCTTGGCAAAACTCACAGAGCATTGAATTCTCATGTATCTGTCCATCAGTTAAATTCTGGGGCTTATCTTCTAAAATTCTTTAAGGAATTTTATGTCTCTTTTACATATATGCACATGTATAAAAGATGCAAAAAAGGCTCTGATGTGGGCTAAAGGTCAAGGTCATAAGTTACTTAAGTGATTGTTTTCTTGCTTGAGAGGTGGAACAAGACAGTGATTGTTTTATTTGCAGCAGCATTGATTAAAATTCTGGTTAAATGAAATTCCTAGGCTGCTAAAACTTGGTATTCAGTTGCCATGGTACAAAAAACCTACTCCAATATCACATTTACATGTACATCACTGCCATTTGACCTTGAAAACAACTTGAAAAGTTTAAATGCAAATAATAGTGTAAAGTTATTGTTTTTAGCCAACTCCAAAAAGATCCGCATATAAGCTGTGACATAATGCATGGTAAATATCCTTAGGTCAAGAAATGCATGTCCTATGTAGACTAATGGGCCTGTCTCATATCCTAATAATATTGAAGCTGTAAGACAGGCACTGAAGACAGGGGACAGAATTTGTCAGTTTAATTCCTAGGTTAACCAAACTCGTCAAGACCAACATCACTCTCATTTGATCTTGACCTTAAATATATATCTCTAGTTGAGGGGCATTGACATTTTACAATACATATATTATTAATGTTAATTTTTACCTGCGTTGCCAAATGCGAAAGCAGATCTAGAAATTGTGTCCGTCTGTCTGTCTGTCCGTCACGCTGTAGGGGCGCCTGTTTTGTGTAATAGTAATCTCAAAAAACAAACAACAGATTTTTTTTTTTAATTTTATACAGTGCTTACAGACATATTGAAGATTTACACCTCCCCTTTTGAGATCCGATTATAATTCCCTATAGAAAAGGGGCCAAAAATGCAACTTTTTAATTTCTTGTCTGATTTTAAATTTTGTTTTTGATAATTTAATCAGGTAACGTCGCATAACGGATACAAAATGCCGGAAAATTTTTTGCAGAAACACCTTTTTACGTTTAGAAATTAGGGGCCAAAAGGGGGAAAATTTGTGTAACCAAATTATAGATATAGATGCAAGTTAGTTTATTTATGGTCTGCTTTTGAAAAAAAAAATCTATTGCATTCATTGTGAAAATATGGATGGAAAGTTTACAAAAGAATGCATGTTTCAAAAACCTTAGCGAGTCCACCATGGGCTGCATGTGTCCAAAGCAATTGACTATACATAATGAGCATCAAACGTAAAGGTTTCAACATGTTGCGGTCGTATCATGCTGCGCTCTGCGAAGCTTTTATTTAAAGATCTGTTATTGAAATAGGTATGTTTGATAGGGGCTGACAGCTGCCATACCTTTCTGTGCTCTAACTGGAGAACATATTTTCTTCATATTTTAATATATTGCGTTTAATAATAAAAGGTTGGGGTTGTTTTGGGGCATTTCCCTAAGTTCAACCTGTTTTTACCAAATATACATTGCGAGTCCAATGTGGGTTGCATGTGTCAATTAAATATGCTTTGTCACTCCACCATTGGATGCATGTTCAAAAAACTATTGACTATCCGTATTGGGCCCCTAACAAACGGGGTCCAACATGTTGCGGTGCCACGCAGAACTTCGATTGGTCTTCTAGACCTCTAATACTTGTCATGGGTCATGCTATTCATGTACATCTTAATCTCTAACATTGGACTTGAGAAATAATTCATGGCCGCCCTGGGTTTGTTGGAGGTTTTACCATGGGCTATCCGTTAGGTGAAACTATAAAACGTGTGTTTCCTGTTTCTCTACCTTCACTATTTTTTTTCCTGCGTATCCTAACATTTTTATTGCCATTTTTGCTTTTACGATGCCAAAATATAGCAAGCATATTAAAATGCTCTCGACTTAGTGTGTTAATGAGTTTATAATACAGGAGGCTAATAGGTGTGACCGCATTGCATTGCGCATGGCGGGTAAAATAATATCGATTCCAGTCAGTCACAACTATAAGACGTTATCCTATTTACCCTTTTTTTTGATTTCGAGGTAGGCGGTGCTAATTATTTGCTCATAGAAATGTACAACATAGTGGTTTTGTTTTTCTATTCTGATACTAGCATGTTTTTATTATAAAGTGGAGTTTTGTTTAGGAGGCGGAGCTTAAGAATGAAATATTAAACTCATAAATATAACATAATGCACTTAGTGCAAAACTGCAAAAAATTTCTTTGTTTATGTTAAAGAGAATGCTGCGGAGCCTAGTTTTGAAAGAAAGGTAGAGGGGTGGCCGAGTGGTCTAGGTCACTGGACTGGTTTAAATACCAAAGTACTATAGATCACTTGCCAATTACCAATACGGTATGATTTCAAGTCCCGCATTGTAAATCACAAAAAAAAACTGTTCCCTACACTGTATGTAATTAGGTTTGTCAGTTCCCACCTGCCTAGGGTCGGTGGTTTTCTCACGGGGTACTCCGGTGTCCTCTACCAATAAAACTGGGCACCCTATGTAACCAAAGTGTGTTAAAATGGCTTTTACCCCAACAACCAACCAGTTAAATAAAGTTATTTTACAGTACATTTATATTTATTTTATTCGCATATACTATTAGTCTATGGTATGTGATTAATTATAATGAAAACCTTTTTTTTTTGGCCAACAATGTCATTGTCTATAAATTGGTCACTAAAATATGTTATTTGATTGATGACAGTATGGTTATTTATATGGTCGATGACAAATATTTGGAAAATCGCATGTCTTCGAAAGAAAAAACCAAAACTAGCGTTGAGCGATTCGGAACGTTACTATGCAGTAATAAGGTAAAGTTTTTTGGGCGCCTCCATATCTCAAAAACTGTAAGTCCTAAGGTAAAGAGACTTCGTATACCTTGATATGTACCTTGCAACATCTGCACCCATAACTTTGACATAAACATTGAATTTAAGGTTGGATAACTCGTTTATGTTTTGTAATAGAACAATTTTATTGGTTAATTCTCTTAATGAGTCAGTTTAGTTTTTGATAAACGGATTTTGACAAACTACTTATAAATTGATACATTTGTCCGCCAAAGGTTCTTGATATTAGTGTCTGAAAATGTAAAAAAACCAAGAAAACAATTTTAAACTAGCTTTATGGATTAAATGAGATTGTTCATCAAAGTATGAACGATGTCGATTCACTCATAAACTTTATATGAACTGCCTTCGGTATCTTCTTGTTTGAGTGAAGTGACACCGTTCATACATTGATGAATGCTCCCATTCTAGTGTTTAATCTTAAAATGACTGGAATGGTTCAGAACTATAAATCATGCTCTGGGAGGGGGGAGGGGGGCAAAATTAGCCAATGAGTGCCTTCTTTGGTTATCCACGATCCGCCACTGAAACTTGCTATACAGGGGCTATATTACCACACATCCCTTCTTATATTTAGAATCTTTGGAAAGCACAATTAAAATATATATTACCATACAAAAGGATAATTATAATAAAAAAAACTTTCATTGATTAATTAATTTTCCTTAGCAAAAAATATCGATTTGAAAAAATATTCATATTTGACATGTTTGAAAATTTAGCAGAGTTGTTAGATTATCATTTATTTTACCAATAAACAGGAATTCTGAAACACACAAAGAGCAAGCGATACTCGGTATCATAGATCTATATATCTAATATACAGGTGTATGTCGCAGTAACGGTATCCTCATCATTTGACCTTGACCTTGATTTTTGCTTTAATAACTATTTTGCTTTAGTTTTTACAGCAGTGTTAAGGCTGGGTTTGTTTGCTTGTTTTGTTTTTGGTATTTATCTATAAAATGTAACTTAAAAGGAGTAATATACATTTTGATTTTTGTATAGTGCAGAAAAGCAATTCATAATAAAAATCTTTCGATCTGACGTATAAGTAAAGAGGACTTCTGTTGATAAAATTCAGTCATAAGAAAAAGATTACAGTCATTTGTAGAAAGTTAAATAATAAAAAAAAAATATTACCAGTAAGACACATTTGAAATCGTTTCACAAATATAGATATTCTAGATGTTATATAACAATGCAAAGCAACTATAAATCGATATACAGCTGCGTTCGAAGAGAAATAAAGTTCAATTGCTTCATTTGGAGTTTTGGGTAATTCTTTGTTCAGTTCTTCCATGTAAATCATAAAGAGAAAATCACTATCGCAAGGCAGTCGTCCTCGAAATGTACATTCCTCCCTACATGCTTCGATTTGAACAGGCGGCATATAGTTTAAAAAGTTCCTGGTACTATACAAATGAGGCAGTTCATACATTACACTGGGTCTTCCACTAGGACAGTTCTGATTTTTAGTTGGTCTTATATTATGTGAGTTCCATTCTATAACCATCTGGTCAAAATCATTCTGGAGCAAACATAAAAAAATATAATTTTTTAATACATGTAACATGTTCGGCTCACAGAAGACATAATCGCTCACCTGATGTAAAAAAAACTGAACGCAGAAATTATTTTGATACAGATGTTTGTTTCTACATAAATTCAGCAAATATTATTATGACTTCAAATTCCTAACACATAAGTAACTCATGAGTAAAAATTAATGTAGTTCAAGATCATCTTTAGATCAGTCAAATGTAATTGTCTCTCATGTAGGTGTTCAGATATGAACCATATAATAAACACCTTAATGCGGACATCTAAGATAGTCTATCATTGTTTCGGATATTGGCTAAAAACTAAAGTGTATCAACCTGTAAAATGTTTTTTTATTATGACTTAAAGATGCTGAATAATGGAAGACAAAATTATATTGTGCAAAATTTCAAAATAAGTCTCCCTGAGGAAATTAAGACAAGATTGCTGAAAAAACAATAGAAATGTTTAAAACTACCTTTAAAGGTGGGTAACTTATTCCGAGGAGCTGAAAAATTTTGCATGCTAAAGTTTCTTATATTTTTATGTATTATATTTATAAGTTTTCTATATACATCATTTTGGTTTTCGGGATATAGAGACATATTTCCTAATCTATGTCTTCAAAAGACATTCAAATTTTTTGGATAATTTAACATAAATATCTTAGATGTTTACTTAACTATCTGTGAACAAGTCTCTTGAAAAAAAATTAGATTTATTATAAGCGACAGTGGTGGGCAGGGATGATACTATAAATACAAAATGTGCAAATCATATACCCGGGCATTCACCCATTGCACTGACCTATATATATATATCTCATAGCATTATCTTTCTAAGTATATGATTTTGTGATAAAAAGCTGTCTTTGTCAAACATTTTAATATAAACACATTTTAGTGCATGCATAGTTGTTATATTAAGGTTTCTAACTATTTGATTCAGGATTGTACATGTACAACCAGGGGCCATGTCATCAAATGTGTCCTAAAATAGGACGGTCCTATCTCCATACATTTTAAGTCGACAAGGACATGTCTTAGTTCTAAGATAGTATCATAACTTCATTGAACTTGCCCCATTTTATTAATTTTAAAGGACGGATTTATGGGTCATTATTAAATAACAATGGAATTTTTGTGATTTTTTTAAATAGTTAATTACCTGTATCAAACGATGAAAACAGAACTGAACGAGATTTTTGTCAGCGATCTCGCCATTGAACTGTCCAGTATCTCGAAGATCTGATAGAATATCGATCCAAACCTGTGAGCATTGCCTTCGAAAAAAACTCCATAGCATTTCAATACGCTGACTTCCTGTACTTTTCCCGTATATAAACTATTTGCACGTGTTGTCAGAAACTCCTGCATTTGTGCGATATATCCGTTTTCAGTTCCCATGTCCCCTCTCACAATACTTGGACAGCCACCTCTTTTACTAACTGCTTCAATAAAATATCCACCGATTACTTTAGGGTCACTGCTTGTTTGAATAGCACATAGCCATATGATGTTTCTAGAGAACCCAATAATACATCCATTAATGCAAATACCGAATTTCTTCAACTTATCGTAAGAATCTACATGCCAGAGAAAGTTTGGTCCAGATGCGTAATATTTTCTTCTGCGAAGGCGACGTTTTAGTCGAAACTCGATGCCTTTTTTATCTAATATCTGCATAAGGATGCTAACAGTATCTCTTGACACACATAATAAATTTTGAATACATCTTAAATGCATTGATCGATATCCCAACTGGCTACCATTATCAAGTTGTTCCTGGATAAATTTGGCCACTTCAAGAATATCACTTTAAATTTGCGTCTGAATAAACCCTCCTTTTTGAACAGTCTTTTCAAGGTTGTCATACTTATTATGATATTATGTTTTTTTGCCAAAAATTCTATGATATCAGATTATTTGAACCCAAGGTCAAAGTGAAAACGACAAACAACTTCTCTGTCCATTTTGAAAATGGAAGATTCTTCGGTAGTGCATTGATTTATATAAGGATTAAAGTTGTAATTACAAATTAGCTAAGTTGTAATTACAAGTTAGCTAAGTTGTAATTACAAGTTATTAAGTTGTAATTACAAGTTAGCTAAGTTGTTATTACAAGTTAGCTAAGTTGTAATTACAAGTTAGCTTAGTTGTAATTACAAGTTAGCTAAGTTGTAATAACAAGTTAGCTAAGTTGTAATTACAAGTCAGCTAAGTTGTTATTACAAGTTAGCTAAGTTGTTATTACAAGTTATTAAGTTGTTATTACAAGTTAGCTTAGTTGTAATTACAAGTTAGCTAAGTTGTAATTACAAGTTATTAAGTTGTTATAACAAGTTAGCTAAGTTGAAATTACAAGTAAGCTAAGTGTAATTACAAGTTAGCTAAGTTTTTAAATTACAAGTTAGCTAAGTTGTAATTACAAGTAAGCTAAGTTGTAATTACAAGTTAGCCAAGTTGTTATTACAAGTTAGCTAAGTTGTAATTACAAGTTAGCTAAGTTGTTATTAAAAGTTAGCTTAGTTGTTATTACAAGTTAGCTAAGTTGTTATTACAAGTTATTAAGTTGTTATAACAAGTTAGCTACGTTGTTATTACAAGCTAGCTAAGTTGTTATTACAAGTTAGCTAAGTTGTAATTACAAGTTATTAAGTTGTTATAACAAGTAAGCTAAGTTGTAATTACAAGTTAGCTTAGTTGTAATTACAAAATACAAGTTAGCTAAGTTGTCAAGTTAGTTAAGTTGTTATTACAAGTTAGCTTAGTTGTAATTACAAGTTATTAAGTTGTTATAACAAGTTAGCTAAGTTGTAATTACCAGTTAGCTAAGTTGTTATTACAAGTTAGCTAAGTTGTAATTACAAGTTATTAAGTTGTTATAACAAGTTAGCTAAGTTGAAATTACAAGTTAGCTCAGTTGTTATTACAAGTTAGCTAAGTTGTTATTACAAGTTAGCTAAGTTGTAATTACAAGTTATTAAGTTGTTATAACAAGTTAGCTAAGTTGTAATTACAAGTTAGCTAAGTTATTATTACAAGTTAGCTAAGTTGTTATTACAAGTTAGTTAAGTTGTTATTACAAGTTATTAAGTTGTGTAATTACAAGTTAGCTAAGTTGTTATTACAAATTAGCTAAGTTGTAATTACAAGTTAGCTAAGTTGTAATTACAAGTTAGCTAAGTTGTTATTACAAGTTAGCTAAGTTGTAATTACAAGTAAGCTAAGTTGTTATTATAAGTTAGCTAAGTTGTTATAACAAGTTAAAAAAAATACCACATATGGTACTAATAGGCTTCCGAAGTCTGCTTGAAAACCGTAAGTGAAAGTTATTTAACAGGAAATGTCCTGAATCTGAAAATATATGGTTGCTAGGGAAGTTGATGTCATTTTCAAGGTTAAGTCTTATGAATACAATTGATGAAGACCACAGGTGTTTACGACATACGGTTGGTGAATTTTGAACATTGATGGAGTTGTCAAATATTCCAATGTCATTGACTCGCATTCGCTCTCCCTAATATTTTTTGATAATATGCACTAAATTTGTCTCATCGGTTGCTTTACATTTACCAACCATCAGTTTTTCTATATCTGTTATAGTTCCGGAGATTTCGCGATAACAAGGTTTTCGGTGTTTGAGGAGATAACCCCATAAAGAAAAATGTTCCGGTTTCACATGGTGAATTCTGAATAGACGTTTAATGCCCAATACTCAACGCAAAAGACCAAAATGATATATCGTATACTTTTTAAACTGTTTAGTTTTGAAAGTTTGCAGTGGTCTCTCCAAAATTCTTCTGTTGTTTTGAACTTGACAGCATGCGGTTGGTAGGTCATTTTGTAATGCGAAATGCAGTATTTGTGACAGCAAAGTTTTCCTTAACTCGAAAATATATGGTTGACAGGGACTTTCCTCAAACGGAAATGACTTTATTAAAGCCGGGAGTTAATGTTTTGTTAATGTTGTCTTGAACCCAAAAAACATGGTAGCTAGGGACTTTTGTCAGACGGTCGGCATCACAATAGGTACCAACTTGCTGAAATGTTCCTCTTTACCTCTGAGGCGGAATGTATACACGGATTTCTTAAAACCAAGGACAAAAGGTAAGCCCTTTCCTTCAATTTCACATTTCGCTATACAGATGACAGGAAAGCTACTTAGCGAAGGGCTCACATTAATTGATGCCATCACTTAGAAAGTTTTACGGTCGCCATCATGACTTAGTTAACCGCTACGGAATATCTGTATCACAAATTACCATTCTTTTGTCCCGTTTCTTATTTGCCTTCCTTATTACTGCATTCTTATGACTACCCACGATATCTGACTCATAACCGCGCTTTGACCTTACTGACACGACGAGTGTCACGCACGTAGCAGGAGTTGCTTACCTGTCCGGAGCACCAAGACTCACCATCTTATATTAGTGGGGTTCGTGTCACCCAGGTTTTGGTTTTTGTGTTGTGTCTTTAGATTAACCATTTTGTAAAGTCAGCCATTTTACCATACTCCCCTCGCAAATAAAAGTTTAACTTGTCCGATTTAGACGAAATTCAATATGTAGGTAGATTTTGGTGTACTGATTTGAATGAAATCAGGTAAATTGGGGTTTCGTTTACTAAAGCTTTTGTTGTATTATTTTCTTTTGTAAATCTAAGAAAAAACGTTAATGGAAAAAAAATCTCCACACGTGTCGCAACTTGCCATATCATCGTACAAATTCGGTAGTCGACAATTAGCTTTGCAGTCTAGCTCTATGGGTATTGTTGATATCTGCTCACTTTAATGTTGATGTTAAACGAACTTTCCTTTTTGAAAACGATCTACTAAGCGTTCGAACAAATGCATAGGCATGCTGTCAGTGTCGAAGACGACCCCACTCCGTTCATTATAGCCAAAGAAGCAAAATTCGGTAGCGAAAGCTATAGCAAATGCACCGCAATCCACTACATTGTCTTGTTGTTGTACTTTCGGTTTTTATATTAATAATGTGTACCCCCAGTCTATAAACACGTGAAACATCAGTGAAACATGAATTTTAATAGAATTAATGACATCATTCGGATTTCCATTTGCTCTGTCCAGAATGGTCAACATGGGAACATTGCCTGTGTCTTGAAGTCTTGAAATCCATTGCTATTTTTAAATTGTTGTTTGAGAATTTGTTGTATAAAATTTATTGTATTTGAGCAGAGTTAGTTGTCATTTAGGCTGTCGCGTTTTTCTTTAAATGTTAAAACAGGTTGCCGTGTTGTATCCTAATGCGCGGAGCATTTTGCGACTTTTTGTGTTTTCGGTGGTTTTCAATGGGTCGGAATTCTTGGCTAAAATTTGTCGGGCTGGTTTCAGAGGGAACATGTATTGATTGACTGGTTTCAGGAACATCAGATCTTACAGCGCTATCTGAAAACGAAAGATATGAGAAGTCAATGTAATTACTGAGAGTTCGAGTTTTGGTGTGTCAAATTTCTTTTTTTTTTCTTGGAGACCGGTGAAGTTTTGATGGTATTTCGCTTTTTCATCATCCGCATTTACACAGGTTGGGGTCGAATATAAAGAAGTACTTGACATTCTGGAGCCGGAACACATGGTCTAGGTTGTTTTCTACCCCCCCCCCCCTCTCTCTCTTATTTGGCTGTTGGTCAGTTTTCCTAAGTTGCGACAAGTTCCAAATGCGTTTTACGTCAGTATCGTGAGCCCAATGCTCATCTTGGAAGCAATTATGTGGTAACATGTACCTATGGATGGACATTGGCATTTTTCCTGAGGGTACAGGTAGACAGCATATTTCTCACCAGTCGAACCTTCCAAGATAAATGACTGCCTCAGGAATAAGAATAGCTCTTTTTTTCTTTATTAATTATTAAGTTTTACAGGATAATAATTTTTATTATTATATAATTTAATAATAATAATAATAATAATAATAATAATAATAATAATAATAATAATAATAATATTATTATTATTATTATTATTATTATTATTATTATTATTATTATAACTTTTCATTTAGTTTTAGTTACAGGACCTGAGTTACCTCCCTTCACATCTCGGCATACCCGAAATACCAACCTACTGGACAAAAAATTGCAATATTTTCGTAAATATACGTTTTGTTACATTTTACTGAAACTTAATAATTCCATATCATAATCTTATTATATCTTCCAAATATTTTGCGAAAATTCTGTTCTGGCTACCCGAAATACCGACATTGGTTGTTCACTTCCGGTAATTAGTCTCATCCGGTAAATAAACCAATGGCGCGTAATACATTTGAAAGACGTAAATCGTTTGAAAATATGTTATATACGCATATTGTTTGCCGTTTTTTATTAGCTCACCTGACCAAAAAGTGTAAGCTATTCTCCAAAACCACTTGGCCAATTTGAACCAAACTTCGAAGGAATGTTTATTGGGTGTTTCTTAACAAAGTTTGAGTTTTTGGTGCTGATCAAATATGAAACATTGCTGCCAGAGCCATTAATGCGTTCTGATTGGCTAAAATTAAAAATCTTCTTCTCATGAACTGCTTGGCAGATCATTGATTTGAAATATTGCAGAAATGTACCTTAGATGGTCCTCTACAAAGTTTGAGTTTTTTGTGCCGATCCAAGATGGCCGCCATCGCAGGACATAGTTTAACATAGGACCATAGAAAAAACATACAAAGTACTTCTTCTCTGAAACTGTTCCACACAATGAAGCCAAATTAATAAGGATATGAAGGTTGGATAATTATCTTATTATTTTGGGTTTTTCCAGCCAATTGCAAATTCAACATGGCTTCCAGGGACATTAATGCGTTCTGATTGGCTGAAATTCAAAAATCTTCTTCTCATAAACTGCTTGGCAGATTGATTTAAAATATAGCAGAAATGTACCTTATGTGGTCCTCTACAAGGTTTTAGTTTCTTGTTCCGATCCAAAATCCAAGATGGCCGCCATCACAGGACATAGTTTAACATAGGACCCTATGGGAAGAACATATTAACAACTTCTTCTCTGAAACTGTTCCACACAATGAAGCCAAATAATGAAAAACTACAAAATTTGATTTTTTGTGGCGATCCAAATTCCAAGATGGCCGCCACAGCTTAATATAGGACCCTATGGGAAAACCATACAAACAGCTTCTTCTCTGAAACTCAGTTCCACACAATTTAACCAAATAATGCAGAAGTGAATCTTAGATAGTAATCTTATTATTTTAAGTATGTTGTGAGCCGATAGGAAATTCAACATGGCTGCCAGAGCTGCAAATGCGTTCTGACTGGTTGAGATTTTAAAATTCGTTTTCTCACAAACAGCTTGGCAGATTTTAGGATATGCGATATTGTATGGTCCTCTACCAATTTTTGAGTTATTGTTTCGATCCAAAATACAAAATTGCAGCCACTATGGAACATCACTTAACATACTAACCTATGAAAAAACATAAAAACTGTTTCCTCTCAGAAACACTCCTACTGCTGATTGTAAATTCAACATAGCAACATTCATAGAAACAGCATCTTCACATAAACTCTTTAGC
Organism: Limnoperna fortunei; assembly: GCA_944474755.1. NCBI lineage: Eukaryota > Metazoa > Mollusca > Bivalvia > Mytilida > Modiolidae > Limnoperna > Limnoperna fortunei. The sequence goes on from OX104118.1 coordinate 76,661,903, forward strand.
ATTTAATATCAAAATTTGCAAGAAAAGTCTTGTCTTAAAAAGTTTTTTTGTAAGTCAGGTGAACGATACAGGCTCTTAAGAGCCTCTAGTTTGAATTACACATTTACTGATAAATTGGTAGTCTGGGTGAAGTATTTGGACCAGATTTACAAGTATCTTATGTGAACTATCGGGCGACTTAAGGGAAATGACAGGGCGACTTCGACTTCGCTTTTGAGGCGCCTTAGGGCGACTTCAGGTCCTAGTAGGGTGACTCTGTCGCCCACTTCGCCCAGTGTGGTGAGCCCTGAACAGTATTATTAAATAAAAATATTACAGGTTAGGATTTATACTTTTATATTTTTATTGAACTACACGAAAAAAATCTGCTTGCTCAACCATAATAATAATAACAAAATAATAATAGTAATATAGGGAGAGCTTCAGTCTAAATTTGTAACCACAACCGCTTGCTATACATTTACCGAAACGCGGACGTTAAGGAAATCGCATTCTTTAACATAGAATTCCGTAGATTAATTAACTTCTTTGGTGAATGTTTAATTGACAAGTTGTAACGAAATGATTGAATAAAGGATATATTTAGAATTTTTGTAAAAAAGGACATTTTGTGATTGAAAATTGAAAAGCAGAGATTTTGTGAACTGGACATTTTTGTCACGTGACAATTGAAAAGCAGCTCAGAGATTTTGACAATTTTTGTCCACTAGACATTTTGTCACGTGGCAATCGAAAAGCAGAGATTTTGACAATTTTTGTTCACTGGACATTTTTGTCACGTGACATTTGAAAGCAGAGATTTGGACCGTTTTTGTCAATTTGACAAAAGCAGAGATTTGGACCGATTTTGTCCACTTGACAAAAGCAGAGAATTTGACAATATTTAAAGCAGAGATTTGGACAAAATTTTGTCCAGTCAAAGCGGTCAAAATGACTGTTTTTTTGTCAAAAAGAAGAGAATTTGACCTGAGATTCGGACTGGTTTAAGTTAACTTTATGTTATGTTAGGACTGCACCTAACTGTATTTCGCAAATTGTCAATAACATATTTGACGGCTGTATTATTTGTAGTTGAAGTAAGATAAGTAAAGCGATCTACCCTGACTTTGATGGTTAAATTACCCATTACCAATCTTCATAACCAGCACTATGAAGGAGTGTTTTAAAAAAGTTGACTATCCTCACATTTGGCCTCATGGTTGACTCCACCAGATTATGTCTCTTTCAATGCCAATGTTTACGTGTTGTTCTATTTACAAGCCTTTACTGTCCGAGAGAATAATGGACGTCTTCCTTTTAACTTCATGTTGATTAAAAGTTTTCTTAAGTTTGCCAATTTTTGTACACTCATTAGAGAATGGTAGATACCATTTCGAAATGCACTGCGAACTACCCACGTGGTTCAATAAAACGAAAGCCGAAAGCTCCAAATTAAACTGCAATTTCAGTTATCCGTCATATCGTACGGTGGGGGAAATATCCAACGATTAAATAGAAAATAATCCTTTTTCACAAATAACACTTTAGTGTCAAATTATTCAGTGATCAATATACTACAAAAACCGTGCCCTCTCCCATCCAGGAATCAAACTTCCGGATCAATGCCGAAAAAACCCTTTCTTTCCGGAATGATAAACTATTTCACATCCGACATCGACTACAATTCAGACATACAACACGATAACTGATTGACTCTCAGTTCTACTTGGCATGTGTATTATTTACCTGTTTATTTATAGAACCAAAACCCAAACATTTGAATAATGCCTTCTAAAAAAGTTAGTACACTTTTTTATGCTATGTTATGCTCTTGCTTGTCAACCGATTATATTAGTTCTCATGATTATTAATTACCCTAAACTTAATTCGATTTTTCGGACCTGCATTCCACACCACTGTGGAGTGCATTTTTTAATTTAAACATATTTTATTGTATAGATATATCATTGAACATAAGTTAATACAATACAAGGATTCGGAAACAAGATGAGAAGTTTTTACAATCCGTCTCAAGTTATGAAATTAATGCTCTGATAGGGATGAGAATAAAGAGGAAAGAACAAAATAAAATAATATATGTGATAGGAAAATGAAAAAAGAAAGGTTTGGTGAAATGCTTTTAGGTGTTTAATGTCCATTCCTCTACAAAACATTTACTTTTTAGAATATTGGATTGCACTTAAAGAAAACTTCAGTATTCTGTTCCAATGTAAGCGCATCTAACCCATAAAAACTCATTTTAAGTCGATTTGTACTTGAAAATTCAAAACAAGAATAGTCCTTCCACGAAGATCGGAATATTTATAACAATAAAGTAGGTTGTGTCTTTTTAACTCTATCTGTTCGCATGTACAATTATGGCTGTCAACCAGACTGCGTCTGAATAGATGCTCATTCAGACAGCTGCTTTTCATGAGCATTTTGGCATGCAAGATTTGACCTATCCTACTACCTGCATTATAAAGTAATGAACGTTTTCCATTTTGAGCTTCGATACGTGACATGAATACTTTTAGCGATCCCGAATTCCGGATATCTTTCGGTAGGTTATTTTACAATTTAATAGTTGAAGTCAGAAAATAATTTGAATATAAAGACGTCCTGGTCCGAATATCAGTAGTATTGTTAGACTGGCGTGTGAAATACCGATGAAGGTTAAACCTGATATTTGGTAATAAATTACTAAAATACTCAGGTGTATTCCCGTTCACCATTTTGTATATCATAAGTTTTTGTTTCTTTCTAAGATCAGAAAGTTTTTCCCATCCCGTTTCCTCGTATAATTTTTCGAGCCATGTTAATTTTGTGCCACCCGTTAGAATTCACATCGCTTTTATCTGAACGGTTTTATTAACTAATGTTTGAATCCCGTTGTCCCAAACGACGTCACTATATTCTAAAATTGGTCTGATATATGAAAAATACATTTTTTTCTAGGGTAAATCGATCTAAAACTAAGCGTACACGTCGTAAGATATTGACTCTTAAAAATGCATTTTTAACAATGTAATCGATATGTTCATGCCATGAGCCATCATCCGAGAAGTAGATGCGCAAGTGTTTATGGCTAGATACTTCCTGAAGATAAATATTGTTCATCCGCAATAGAGAGTATTTTTACGCGATACAAACATCGTTTCACTCTTCCGGGGATTAAATCTCACGAGCCACTGCGAAGCCCATCGGTGAATTTTGTCGATATCACTATTCAAAATATTCGCCGCGTTATCTAGGCTATCAACAATGACATAAAGACTAGTGTATTTTATACACGCGTTTATATCGTCGACGATATCGTTAATAGAAATTAGAAAAAAGAGGACCGAGTATTGATTCTTGTGGGACACCCACACTTACCGGTTTCCAGTCAGAGAAACAGCCGTTAAGTGCGACACTTTTGACTCTCCCAGATAGATAACTGTCAAACCAACTCAGAAGGTGTCCCGTTATACCATATTTTTTTCAGTTACAGTTACTAAACTCGATCGAAGGCCATGGATATGTCACAGAACACTACTCATATTTCTTTGCCATCTTCCAAGGCCCTACCAAACGACTTTGAGATGTCAATCAATAGATTGATTGCTGAGTCACCCTGTGCGAACTCAGACTAATCAGTAGTTATTACTTAATTATCATTAGAAAATGTTGGACATGTTTATAAATACAGTGTTCCATGTACTTTGAAATAATACTAAACAGTGAAATCGGACGCTAATTTTTAACTTCACTAGTGTTCCCATTTTTAAAAACAGGCGTTACATTTTCTTTCTTCCATAATTATTAAACTCGTTTGCTTTCGCAGTCTCATTAGTTATAAGATTGCAATCTTTTATTAATGGCGGTACTCCGCATTGCCGTTTTTTAATACCTGAAATTTCGTTGCATATATGCCACCATGATTGATTTGACGGGTTACTCTGTTTTAATTTATTAACAAGTTGATCTCGATAGTTGAGCTGGCCTTTTCTTATGTGTGACGTCACCATATTAAGTGTTTGTCGAAATTTTGCCCAATCAGACTCGTTATTTGTACAACGCGCTTTCGAATGGCCTCTTTTTTCAAATAATTTTTCTGATTCGTCAGCCATCTTCGGTCTGCCTTGCGAATCGTTACCATTTATTAGGAATGGATTTTTTCGGGCGCACCTATACAGATGACATACGTAAAGTCAGAAACTATCTTATGTTGTCTTCGTCAGAAGAAAAGATACGTTGCCAGTCAATTTCTGATAAAAGTCTTCTATAATGGTCATAGTCTCCACTTTCATAAAGCTATATTTTACTGAATTAAGAATTGGTTAGGGAGACTTGAATATACCAATCACAGGATAATGATATTTAATCTGATTCAACAAAGGAGGTCCTACGCTAGTATAAGGTACAAAATCAATACAACTGGTAACAATTAAAGATATAACTGAATATGAATTTTCAGCAAAATTTGTCGGATCATTTATCATTTTGCCCTAGGCTATAACACGTACAAATACGTTTCATTTTTGAGTTAACTTTTTCTTGATTGTCATTAAAATCACCCGTTAAAATGACATACTCACATGGCATCGTTTATTGCGGACTCTACAGAACGTCCAACTTTACTCCAAACGTCGTTATTGCTATGAGGTAGAATATAAAAGGTACCATAAAAACCTTTTTTTTTACTTATTTTTAACTGAACCCAAACAGCTTCTATATCTCTATATTCTAAGCCAGAGCGCCTTATGGCATTAATATTTTCCTTGACATAAACGATGACTCTTTTTGCTTGCATTTTTTTGTTATTCCATATTATTTTACCTTTTTGTTAAGAATCCGTCAGAAAAAATTTAGTCACGATAACCTGTCCATGTTAAATGCTATCCCTCTCTTGTTTACAAATCGTCCTTGACTTTTGCTACAGGAATTTTACATTAACATTACTATAGCATAGCAGCTTACATAAAGGTTCTAAGCGTTTCCCTATATCATCTAGTAATTTACTGCTTCTAGTGCTCAAGTGTAAACGAGTTTCTTTATGTCAATGAACTAGCTCTGATCTTTCTGTGTTTTGATAGAGAGTTGTCGTTCAGCCACATTCCATTCTGTTGAATTTTGACCTGTTCTACATATATTTCCAAAAGACATCAGCCGGAAGGAGTCCAGAAAGAATGTAAACTGCTGGGTCAGCTACTGAAATGGGCAGTGATAGAACTTGTTTTATAATCTTTTGTAGTGCTTTTTTAGTACATTCAATTTTCTTTTGGTATTAAAACTTCGAGCCCATATAAAAGAATTGGAATCACACAAGTCTTCAGCAGACTGATAGAAGTTACTGGGTCTAAACCATTGACTCAATGTAGACAAGTGTATATTAAGCTGTACATCGCTCTTCTTGCTTGTTTATGTTTGATCTATTGATACAGCTGCACAGTTGGACGTGTCTCTACAGATGCCTTGTAGTATTGACATGATCTTATTATCCATCTTCCAAGTTTCAATTAAAAGTTGCGTTTAGTACATGTCTTGACTGGTAAGATGCTCTTTGCTGGCTAAAGTACGTATCCCTCATGTTGACTGTAGTCATGTGCAATATTGACTAGTGCTTGAATTTCTGATTGGCAATGTCATCAGCACATGTAGGAGTAAAGTTCTACGATGATTGTTGGATACAACTATTACTGAGTAATGGTATATGCTAACCATCTCTTTTCATCAAATAACCAACTTGCATACTTCATAAATAGAAGCGAGAGGTTTGACATAAAACCTGGCTTGAACCACTATTTCCTCTAAAATGCACGTACCAAGTCAGGACTGTAATTGCTACATTTTGGTTGTTCGTTCTAAAGTTTGCCGATACTAGGACTTTGATTTGATGATTGTCTTTTTAAAAACTTCTTTGATGATTAGTATTTTTTTAAAATTCAGTTGGAATTGGCGCGTCTAGTTGGGTGGTATGTTTATAAGCAAAAATAACAAACTTGTTTATTATATTCCAAATGACCATTAACTTATTTAAATTGAAAGGACTCTTAAAGGTATTTGTGTGTATAACTGCATATCTTTGTAAAGATAATAACATATCTTAGTCTTTTAGACTCACTAAAAACGTGTAGTTATTTATATTAAGAGTAGGATAAGCTTCTAAACTTGTATATTATTTGTTGTTTATGCTGTATCGTCAAGTTTGTCGATCCGATACTCAATAGGTGTACTGGTTAGTAGCTTTCTTTAGACCATATATATACAAACGTCTAAGTATTGTGACATCCATTAAATATATCTATCCAGTGGATTTCTGAATCATCAGGAATACAGGGTTAATATCAAATATTTATATATACGTCTACAAATTAAGACCAACACAGTTATGATTACATTTTTTATACTGTCAACTTTTTCTTACCCTTAGCGGGAATAGAACTCACACCGTTGTGAAACTTTTGCACCAAATCATCTTCACTATGTCCAGCGGTCTAAACCCCTCGGCTAAATCCGCTTTATAAAAATATAGCTTCATTAACCGGTGTGAAGCGTAGACATAGACATAGTACATGTGTACTAGCGTGTGCCGATGGAATTTTCGTAACCAATACGTAGTAATCTGACAGTAATCTAATTCAGCATTTTTGTATATATTATATAGGATGGCAAAGTTAGTTTAGTTTAGTTTAAACATATTTATTTGCTCAAATACAAGCAAAAGGATTGGACATAAGTTATAACAACATTATGGAGGTCCTCTCCCTAACAATCAATGCTTATGTTTTTTTTTTTGGTTTTTGTTTGATGGTGTTTAACGCCACTTTCAGCAATTTTTCAGCTTATGATGGCGTCCAGTTTTTATTGGGGGAGGAAGCCGGAGTACCCGGAGAAAACCCCCGACCTGCGATAGGAAAACTGGCAATCCTTGTCAACAATCAATGTTTACAGTGAAATGCTAAATGACAGCACTTATACAAACATACAAAATTAAAAAAAAGTTGTAAAAAGGAAACAAAACAAAGCGAAAAACGAATAAAATGAATATAAAGATAATACAATTTAGAGTAAAAAAAGCAATCACAAGGGGATCTGTCTTCTAAAAGGGGGGGGGGGTTCAAGTAATAATCACTTAAAGCGTTTTGTTCGTTTTATGTAGTTTTGAACACCAGTGAATATATACGAGTTTTGGTGAGATGTAAGTCTTCCGTCACCAGCCAGTAGAATTTGTTATGTTAAAACCGCCTAATTGTGCATACAGAACATTTCTATGTACATTGTACAAAGTGCATTCCATAAGATAGTGAATGCAATCTTCATATGGATGACCGCAACTACAGAACGGAGAAGGGACTACGTTCATACGAAATAAATCCGCATTTAATGAACTACACACATGTCTGAGCCTGGTATAGATTATGTTTAAGATCCTTTCACCGGAATAAAAGTAGTCGGGTGGTTTTGTCAATTGTCGTTTAGTTATTTTTTGAAAATATTTATATTTCTAGCATTTCTTGTTTCTATGTTTAATTGATTCCAATCTTTAGCCGTTGCATAGAAATAAGAATTTTCTGTTCTGTTGAGTCTAAATTGAGGTATAACATAATCATCACTGTTGCGCAGGTTGTATGTTGAAACCTGATTTGTCAGGGGTGGCATCAAATCACGCAAGTATTGTGGGCACAGGTGGTTATGAATTGAGTAAAACATATTGAGACGTTTGTTACGCCTCCTGTCCTCTAAAAGTTCCCAACCAGTTTCAAAATATATAGACTCCCTACTACATGTAGCAAACATCGTTAAACCTGTAACTATACGACCAGCTTCAAGCTGTAGTTTTTCTAGGTTATTAATAACACAGAGACCACACCCGTCCCAAAACTCAGAGGCATATTCCATATAGGGACGGATACATGTGAGATAAATACTTTCTACAAAGAACATATTTTAATTTTCGTAGGACTGATATTTTCTGACCAACAGATTGCATAATATTCTCCATATGTGTTGAAAACTTTCCATCAGAGTCAAAAGTAATTCCTAAGTGTTTATGAGACGAAGCAATTCAATTGGTTGATTTTTAAATATTAATTTTATATCTTCCTTTAAAGTGCCAATAATCAACGCCTTAGTTTTCTGTGGATTAAAATTAATCAACCATTTGTCAGACCATGATGCAATGTTCTCTATATCTAAATTTACAACGTCTTCAATACAAGAAGGGAGATAGGCGGAGTATGATAAAGAGGTGTCATCGGCAAATAGTCTTGTGAAACTTAATCAGTCAGTCATCAACTATTGTAACATTTAATAGTATCCACTATCAAATAATATCCCATGGAAAACTTTTAATATTAATTTATTTCCAGGGACATTTTTGTTTTATTAAATGTTTTCCACCTCTATTACATTCTTTCCTTCACAATCTAACTTGGGTGACTAGATATCCAAGTGTCTGAAAGGGGTTTCTTTGAGGGGGACTAAAGTGGGGCATGGTTTTTTGTGGGGGAAAGTACTCAAAGAGGAAGTTGTTTTGTAAATAAGTTTATAAGAGACTGTAACATTAAATTAACTTTGGGATAATATTTTATTATCAAATATTATCCAGGATAATATTTCTTTATACAATATTTTCCAAGATAATATTTAGCATTATATATTATTCAGGATAATATTTTATTATCAAATATTATCCAGGATAATATTTCATTATACAATATTTTCCAAGATAATATTTAGCATTATATATTATTCAGGATAATATTTTATTATCAAATATTATCCAGGATAATATTTCATTATACAATATTTTCCAAGATAATATTTAGCATTATATATTATTCAGGATAATATTTTATTATCAAATATTATCCAGGATAATATTTCATTATACAATATTTTCCAAGATAATATTTAGCATTATATATTATTCAGGATAATATTTTATTATCAAATATTATCCAGGATAATATTTCATTATACAATATTTTCCAAGATAATATTTAGCATTATATATTATTCAGGATAATATTTTATTATCAAATATTATCCAGGATAATATTTCATTATTAAATATAAACTTGGATCCTTCATGTAATTAGTTATATTATTGTATTCTTCCTCTTTCATTTTGATGAATAATGAAAAGCTAAATGTAACATGGTTTTATATTTTACATCTGAATACTGTTCACCAGTCAGTGTAAACTTGTTTATTAACATGATTAAGGATATTATTTAATACCATCAAATAGTGTCCACTTTGAACTTTGGAATGTCTCTAGGTCTTTCTTTTGTTCTTAACACAATTAAACAGTGGAGAAAATCTCACAGGACTGGATAGTATTTAATTGTGAGATATAGTCCCATGGAAAAAATTTAATATTAAAAACTATCCACCGGATATATTTTAATCAGGATAGAATTATGTCTTACACTATATCATTAATGTACATGAAGAAAAGAAGAGGACACAGGACAAAGCCATGTGACACTCCTGCGTTTGTCTGCTTTAGAGGGGATTTTGAATTTGCTATAGAAGCATTTTGAGATCTGTTTAAAAGATAACTTTTAAACCAGTTAAGAAGGTTATAATTCACGCCATACACCTTTAGTTTTATTAGTAAACCTGTATGCCAAACTGTGTCGAACTCTTTGGATACATCACAGAATATGAAAGAAGAATGTTTTCAAGAGTCGTGATTATAGTATGATAAATTTCTATTAGCTGGTGAACGGTGGAATGATCTGGAATAAAGCCTGACTGGTATTTATACCACAAATTATTAGAAATCCAATGATTAAACACATACCTAAAAACAATTCTCTCGAAAACCTTGCCGAAATAAAAGAAATAGGTCTGTAATTAGAGCCTTCGTGTCTATCACCCTTTTAAAAAAGTGGCATAACGGATGCGGTTTTCCACAGTTCTAGAAATTGGGTTGTAGACAGAGACAAATTAAAAAGTGTTGATAACGGAACGCAAATAGTATTCATTGTGTTTTTTAGCATATGGTGACTGATACAGTCGGGCACAGGCGCTCTACCTAGTTTAGTAATTGAAGAACGTCACATACTTCATTAGGAGTTACAACAAAGATATCGATAACGGAGTTAGTTCGCGATTCAAAAACGAGAGTAGAATTTGAGTCATTGAGTTTCGACACCGCCAAAATAGTTGTTTAGAAGGCAAGCTTTCTCATAGTTATCGCATACTATATTGCCATTGTCATTTTTGAGTTGGCTTATATAAGCAGATTTCCCAGTTTCTTTAGTCAGTCGTTTAATCAATGACCAATATGATTTAGAATGGGTATTGTCCAATTCTTATCACATTTGTTTGCATTCAAAAAGAACTGTTCTTTGTAATACTTTTTCATATTATTAACGTGATTTCTTTGCTTTTTATCAAAATCTTTTTTTGTTTTAATGGCTATTTAATGGAATCTGTTCCGCTTCCGTATTTCTCTACGAAGTTCAGAATTAAACCATATTTTATCATTGGGTCGAATTGTGACCTCTTTTCTAGGGACACATTCTTGTATGATACCCAAAAAAGTTTCAGTTTCTGCAATTACTATCCATAGTGTTTCTTGAATTGATAATTATATCCCAGTCGAACATATCTATCAGTTCGTTACACTTTTGAAAATAGGCCTGCCGGTAATTCCATACTATTCTCTTATACGAGTTGTGTATACGTAACGATACTTTTAAATAGATAATAGTAGCTTCGTGATCGCTGTATTGTCTGTCGACTTGTATTGTATGGGAGTCACAGACAACACAGTCATCACTAACTAGAATGGGATCTAATAGGGATTGACGATTATCAATAACTCTAGTAGGGTCAGTAATTGTATTTGTCAGGTTCCGTTCCCTAATGAGATCAACGTTGAGATCTCCAGTTATAATTACATTCGAGAAAAGTGTAAAGCCAGTTCAATGAACTGTTGAAGTTTATCCCAAAATTAAGAAGTTTCATTCGGATGCCGGTAGACTACGCACAGCAAAATTTTCTGTTTAGAGAATTTAATTGCAATCCAAAGAACACCGCCTGCGAAATCTAGATCCTGTCGATGCGTAGTCTGTAGTAAAGTGCTGACATAAACCATGACCCCACCCCCAGAACTGTTGCGGTCTTTTCTAAAGGGATTTACAGAATATCCCTCAATGAAAATATCATTGTTCTTTACATTATCATCTAAATGAGTTTCTGTCAAACATATAATATCTGCTTCGTTACATATACTTTCGATATATTCAGTTTTGTAGCGCATATTTTGATCAAGTGAAAAATCGACAGTTTGCCTTCATCATCGTGGCCCGGATTTTGTTGTACGTCATAAGATAACAGAATTAACAAAGATATGACAACCGTCGGCAAGGGATTACTAACAAAACTTTGAAAATACAATCTATAACAATTAATTAGACAATAACTTATAAGACATCTTATAATGCACATAAAATATACAAAATACTTTTGGCTTTTCTTCATAAAAAATATTTTGTTGAACAAACAGCAATACGCTTTGCGATAAAAGTGACCTATAGCAGCTCTGTATGAAAACAGATCGTTACCCATTTCAAATTGTGAATCGGGGAATAAGATAAATTTAAAATAGCCACTGAGTTTCATTAGCAGTAGCATTCCCCCAACACCGGTAATCAAGATTGTAAGTGAAACAAATGGTTTGAAATTCAAAAAGCAGAAAACGTCAATTATATACATGATGAAAGCTAACAGGTAAAAAAACTCAAATTCTCGATATATTTGAGTACAATATATCTATTGACAACATACGACTAAGTGCGATTAAGTGTATAATAGAACTAGATATTTTAGAGCGTTGATAACAATTTCCACGCGGAACGCCACCATTTGCGAATTTTCATGTAGTCGAGTACGCCTAGAAATTTGACTATTGCGGGATATCGTTAAGATTCTTTTATATAAAGTATAAATATTCGTGCAAAGAACTCTCAAACATTATTTTTAATTGTCATACAGTCACAGTGAGTAAATTATAAACAAAATGTCAAAGTATTATGACAACCATATAATATATCTATCCAGTGGATTTCTGAATCATCAGAAATACAAGGTTAATAATCAAATAAGGACTTTTTACGAGGTCAATACGTAGTTATATGGACCGTGGAGGAAAATATTGACCGAGGACGAAGTCCGAGGTCAATATTTTTCTACAGATCCATATAACTACGTATTGACAGAGTAAAAAGTCCTTAATTGTTATATTACATATGAATTTTTCTCTATTTATTTAAATTTAGAATAATAATCAAATCAAATCAATCTAACAGCACGAGCGGAGTCGGAAGAGTATATCCGGACCTATTTTTAGAAACAAGCCTTAAATATGCTTTATAAATAGTAACATCCGGATCTATTTTTAGAAACAAGCCTTAAATATGCTTTATAAATAGTAACATGCCTTATATGCTTTAAAAATAGTAACAAGCCTTAAATATGCTTTAGAAATAGAATATATACACAGAATATTTTGGGGGGACATTGTCTACACGAACCAATCAAAATTAGGACTTAACACACCATATGTAATATTATCAAATATTTATATATATATAAATTAAGCCCACTGTTAGAATTAGATTTTTAACACTGTCAAATTATTGCTTTCCCTTTGCGGAAATCGAACTCACGCCGTTGTGACACGGTGGCACCAAATCGCGTGCACTATGTCCAGCGGTCTAGACCCCTCGGCCAAATCCGTTATATAAAATATAGCGTTATTAGCCGGATTGAATCGTAGACATAGACATTGTACATGTGTACTAGCGTGTGACGATGGAATTTTCGTAACCAATACGTCTTAATCTGAGAGTAATAATCTAATTCAGCATTTTGTATATTTTATATAGGATGACAAAGTTACTTGTCATACAGAATCTTGTTGGAATATTGGAGCAAAGCCAAGAAACAGCGGGTCCGCGGATGGCGGACCGGGAAGCAATATATATAAAATTGTTGGAGTGAGAAAGTTTTAGATCAAATTGTTATGGCTTGTTTACGTTATTTATTTATATTGACACACAATAACTAAAGCCATTCGTTGGTCAGTCTGTGTCTATATTTTTGACAAGAAACACCGTCATTTGTATCGTTACATAATCTTCTAGACTTGTAAATTATTTTATTGTTTATGCTGTATCGTCATGTTTGTCGATCCGATACTCAATAAGTTTACTGGTTTGCAGCTTTCTTTAAACCATTTATATAATATTTTGAACTACATGTATTGTGTATTTACACGTTGAAATACAACTAATCCATAAAGTACTAAATTATTTCATATTTTACCCCTTTTTTACGAAACTCAAGGAGAACACAATAGATACGATAACCTGTCCATCTTTTATACTATACCTCTGTTTAGTTGTTACAAGTCGTCCTTGACTTTTGCTTCGTGAATTTTATATAATAAGTCAGCCATTTTTATTTCTAAAGGGACCTTGCGTTCTGTACAAAAGTTCGTCTGCTTTTGTGAAGTTTAATGGTATTCGGACAAACGCAAGACTCCCATCCCCCCTTTTTAACTGCATGCGACGTTATTCGAAGTTATCCATAAGCTTAACCATACGCAGTAACCAATTGTCCTTTGTCACACAAAAACTCTCACCAAAATACGTTCAATTGTAGTATACAGGACAGAACACATTACACATACTGTTCAGTTCAAGGTCCAATAAGCAGTATTCTAGCTATATGAAATTTCTATGCTCTCCTTCTTATATGGTTATTGCTTTGAAGTGTGTTATAAACTAACCTTTTATCAAAATAATAAAATTCAGTGGAGTTCTGCTTATCAATTTAGAATAAATAGTTTATTTCACCATATGAGCCTCAAATTCTAATGTACTACGTCATCACATTGATTATCGAAAACACATTTAAGTTTAATCAAGTGTGTACAGACCAATATTAAGTATTTGTTTTCATTTCTAAAACTGCTTGACAGCGATTAATGAGTCGAGCATACTTTTTAAGAAAAACCGTGTGATCTTCCACGAGTGATAGAAATTGTATGTCTTTACTCTTGTGGATCTCTGTCACGAGTGGAGATCATACGACTTTCCCAAAAGCGAACGAAAGGACCTATTTCTCTTTAAACCAACGAATTTCTTATGAACTCTCCATTGTTTAAGAATTACTCTATTGTCTCCGACATCCAATCAGAACCCATATAACAGCGTTCTTGTTTCATGTGTTTTGATTAGATGAGTACAAAATGTGTGAAAGTGAGCAAATCCGTACTGGGTCATCTGTACCGAAATCGTATTTCTATCTGTTCTAAAGCCCGTAAAAATAAAAAATTTTCTGGCAACATAAGGATATATAAGATTTTAAAAAAGAATAAGGGCGGACAAGTGAAATACTACAGACAGTGGTGTTTTTGTTATCATAAATATATTAAATGTTTAGAATAAAGTTAAAAAGCTGAATAATTTTCATAGATTTCGACGCAAAAAATCTAAAAATTAAATTTACAATGGGAAATAATGATGCACTTTTTGGTTAATCGATTAATTCGAAAAAATAAGTTAATCAGCACTCTCCATCAGACGGACAGACAAAAACAGTGAGTAGTGAAAATATACAATTGAGTAAAAACAGGTGTTCCGAGAGGTCAATTGTTTCTTATCGCTTACAACACCCATTATGTTTTTTTCGTCACAAACATATATCATTACGGGTGAAAGCCCAATCCTTATTAGCTGAAGAAGAAAGGATTAAAAGTTATTACCTAAGAAACTAAACATTAGACTAAGTTAATTGTTTGTCGAGGTTCGACTAGATTTTTAAATGCAAAGGATTCAAAATTGTTTTTGTTTAACCAAGATTAAATCTGTGCCTACATTGGTGTCTCTTGTAAACAAGCCGTTGTATTACAAAAATATAAGGGTAAGTCTGTTTCGGACTTTGAAAAAGAAAATAAGTTATTGTAGGATCAGAAACAGTTTATACTATACTAGTAGTACATAACGTTCCTAAGAAGGATAAAGATCACATGTGTTACATTACATAATGTTTTCAGGGTTTGCACCAAGCCACAAATATGACAGGTCGCTTAGTTCCAGTATACACCACAAGAAAGATTTCACAGGAAAATAAATTGACAATTAATACATGTAATACAAAACACCGTATTTCAGACACGATTGTCTGTAATTGGAAAATAATTCTGGATTCACTTGTTGACATCTAGAAAAATTCAAAGAGGTTAAGTATAACAAACTATCTTGCATAGGCAAACGTTGCGATGATAACTAAGAGCTTTTGAAACTCTCAACGAATTGTGTGTAAAATGAGTAGCAGTACTTATTTAAACATTTAGAAGAAAGAAACAAGTAGTAATAATTAAGTAAAGCAGTATTTAGGCGTAATACAAAAATCAATCAATGGGTAAATAGTTATAGTTGTTGCAAAGCTCTACTCAAGTAAATTAAATCATGTTTGTCAATTGCTCAATGGTCTTATGACATGACAATTTCAGAATTGCAAACATTTATGTTTGAGGTTGTAAATTACAAAAGGAACACCATATCGGATTAAAAAACATTGAACCAAACGAAGAAAGTTATTTCTGTCCTAAACGATTTAATTCTAGGATCTTTTTGTGTACCACCTGGATCATAGTCATCAAAGTAGTGTTTTACTGTACGTTGAAATTCGTTCAACATTATAGATACATTTTGGTGTCGTTGAATTAGAGGTTTCTTTCCAACTTTGATAATTCACAAGCGAGTGCAAAAGTGCTACAAAACACTCCAGTTGAAAATTTGACATTCTTTGTGTATAAATAAAACTCTGAAGTGCCTGAAGCAATTTGGCTGGTTATCAGTCTTGGTAGAGATATTATGCCCAAAAGTATTTTCTTAAGTTTCATGAAGATCAGACAACTGTTTCAGATAGACAACGCACATGGCTAATTTGCCATATCCCATAAACATTTCCCCCAAAGTTTTCGACCATAGGGCAACAACTGTTATACAGCAAACATCACTGTGGATGCAGCCTTTGAATGGGTGTTACCATAATACAACACGTCTTGGACCGCAGTATAAAAGCTGTTTGTTACGAATATGGTCTTTTGAAAGTGAAAATATCTAGCCAGATAATCCGTTATCTGCAAACATAATACGATTAAACGATTCTACATATGTCATATGTCATTCAAGACTAAACATAAATATTTTGTAATCATATAGTCTGGATTTTAATTATTGAATGAGAAGAGATAGCAAAAAAAATGTAAAATTTATGGTTAATATCATAGAGTAGAAAAGATTTCAGTTAAAAAAGCAACATCATACATGTACGTAATACTAATTATTGTCATTTGCCAGTGTGAAAAGCACAAATACGAAAAGCAATTGGTATTTTTTCTTACAAAAATGTATTGATCAGAAAATAGAAAATAATGCATTGTTTACATGGTCAAAAAGTTCGCTGATGCAGATAATGAGTTAAGTTAATATTGGATTGAATTACCTAAATACGCAGGTTTACCAATTTACCAATTTTTCGCTATTTACTTATATTTCATAACATTTGTATGTTTATTTTTTTATTAAACATATTTATTACATAAAGTCAAAGAATATTTTGAAATGCGGCAATTAATATTAAACCAAAATATTTTTTTATTTTAATTTATTCGGCTATTCGTACACCAAGAGCTAAACATCCGATATAGATTCGTTCATTAATATGATATGTATTAATACGTTTCTGTTTTTATTATTTCCAAATTTTGACTTAATAAATTTTAAAGCAACAGGACTTTCTCTATCTTTAAATAAAACGCAGCCAAACAATTTTAAGGTAAAACTTGGAGGTTAGGAGGTTCTGATATAAGTTAATGAATAAATAAAGACGTAAGTGTTTACAATTTACTCAGATGTTTAAAATATAAATGACCATCGATGGACTTTGTCCTCAAATCTGGTTATCACTTTAAGCTCAATTTTAACAATTGCTGCTTTCGTCGTATAACTTTTGTAGAAATAATCATTAGAAAGTTTTAACTCTTTATAATAAATCTTCTCAATGTTGCTTCTTTATTAACACTACATTCGTTGACTTCATCATAGGTCCTCTGTAATTTATACAAAATGTGGAAAATAGTATAAATGTAAAGTTAAATGTGTGTATATTTAAGATGATTAGATGTTGGAACAATAATCGAATGTCTGCTTTAGGTAATATTTTCTATGCATTGATCAACATCGACTTAACGATTGATTTTCGAAAAAGTTTTGAAAATGTTGTATACAAGTTAAGGAATAAAAATAATATCGTTCAATTAAATAGAATGTGACCAGAGTAACACATAGTAAGTGAATAATTAATCCAAATGAAATTGTTTATTTACTTCAGTTAACTCCAGTTTAGTGTTTTTGAAGCGAAATAAATAGAGAATATTTGCAATAAACGTGCAGGTTCTGTTTTTTAGAGTACTATTTTTGGTGATCATTTATATATAGTTTTTTACGCTTAGACTTTTAATATAAATTGATATACCTCGACTAAGTCATATACAGTGCTGTAGTCATTCGCCATTTGTACTTTTCCGATATCTTGTCTCGATATCTCAGTACATTTGCCTGCATTTATTTCTTGCATTGCTAACATCTGTCGTGGTTGAATCCTCCTGTCTGAAACAAAAACGATTAACTTTAGTTCCATGTATCTATTCCCTTTTTACAATAATAATAAAACGTGATTTTTTAATTAACTAAGAATTAATCAAATTAATTAATGATACAAAACTAATTACAAAAATTAAACTGAAATTAAGATTTCAAAATCAAGAAATAATTGTTTCATTTCTAATCTGACCACTATAAAATTCGTTTACTGACAGTATACAAACGTCAGTGTTTATGGCTATTTCAAGAAGATTTGCAACAAATGTATTCCAGGAGCAATTACATTTTTAAAAGATTGACTGTGCATGAACTTAAAAAAACAACTATTTGCAATTTACTTATTTTGTTTGTCAAAAACTATTAAGTTAGAGCTTCTAATGTGCAAATCATTTATGTTTCTTTTATTATTATTATTTATTTTATTCATTATTCAGGTTATCTTTGCTTAATCAAATATATAGAGTTTCTGATCCAGAGCAATGCTTCAAAATTTTGGACATTTTTATTTTGTCAATTTTACGTCGTGCCAAATGCCAAATTAAACAACCAAGAAAAGGAAATGTCGGCTTAAAACATAGTAAAACATAAATAATTGATTCGCTAAACTGTATCATAGACTTTACGATGATCTGCAAATTTCGAGTCCTTTGTGTTGATGCTTTTCTAAATAGCCCTGCAGCTGTAGTCTTGTAATTATGAACATTTTGTTCCTGTGAAACATCGTGTATTGAAAAACATACTAATCCGATCAGTCTGTAGTCTTTTGTAAAATCTGTATAAAATGTGCAGAGTGATCACAGTGACAACACATGCGCTGCCCGATAGCAGATACGGTAATATAACACCATTTGAACTTCCTGAAATAAAGATGTGCAAAAAAGTTAGAGGTCATTATCTATTTGGATGGCCTGTGCAAAAGTAACCGAACGGACGAGACGTCAAAATTGTTTTTATTAAAAAAATCTTTCTTTCACTTAAAATTTCATATATGGGGCATTATACATATACTGCTTAATAACATACAAATGGAGAAAAAAGTATTAGTGTCCACGAACGTTTTGCGGGAATTTTAATTTAAAATTTTAGAATGGTTTTTCAACTTTCATTTCAATGTTGTGGTCACATTGTACCACATTACACACTTTAGGAAGTGCTTCCACTGTAAAACATTGATTGGAAAAAATATTCTTGTTCTACAGTAATGCCATAAGCAATAGCAGTTAAGCAATAGCAGTTATAAGGAAAAGCAGAAACAAAAGAGAAAATTGGGACTATTTTTCATCGTGGCATGTTTTGACATGAACTTGAAGTTCATTCTACAAATAGGATAATGACCCCGTAAGACGATACCAAAATAACAATTCCAAGTCTAAAATATTCATAACATGACAAGTAAATTAATTTTTTCTTGGTAAACATCCTTACAAATTTAATGTAAAGTATTCTTAGTAATAATTGGGCTAATATACAGCTACCTTTTTATGAAATGGTATAATGCTATGCATTGTGACGAGATACTTTACTAGTGCATTTAGTATTGCAGTCCACATTCTGCCGATATATATACATATATATATTTGTTAATAAATCATGATCATAACTATTTTATAATTCAATATATGGCTAATCTTACCCTCATTCCGTGTAGTATCTGAAAGAAAAACAAAAACCAGTCTTCTTAAATACCATGTTTCCTTCCATTTCGATGAGAAATATCTATTATGAAAGTTAATTTATATATAGATATAACTTAAAACGATTCGGTCTCTCTGTTTTTAGATGTGGATCATTTTTGCCATTATATAATCAAGTAAAATTGTAAAGATTTTTAACAATAAGTGTGCGCCTGATAAAAAATATCGACTTGTGAGACTTATGAGAGCATACGAACCAAAATACTTTGTGCTTCAATGTACAATCTGCGTCTACTCAAAACTTAATCTCTCCCTAACTGATCCAAGTGTGGCGCACACGGCGAGCGCTCCCTAAATTTTTTGTAAATTTGGGGGGGGGGGGGGGTCTTGTCTGGACCCTTCGCGTACCTTACACTTATTCGTATTTAGCGCCGGTCTCTGTAACATATACGCAATATCATGTTGGAACTTTTGATAGCGACACAACATTTGTTTTCATAAATAAACAATACCATATACATAAAAACTAAAACAGTTTTGTTGTTTGTGTTACCTTCCATTTGCGTGATGTGTTTCTAACATGCTGGACTAATGAAATATGGTTAATGGCATAATTGTTATAAAAAGATTTAACAAACACGAAATGATATAGTTAAAATCTGTCAAATAATCACATGGCCAGTTTGTATTAGTAACAGAAACATAATGTGGTATAATTGTCGTTAAAAGTACAGTTTGCATGTATAGACTTCAAGTATATTAAAGTGAAACTGATTACGAATATGCAATCTGCAGTTGATTAAACATATATAAGGAACTGATTAAACAAAATACCGGTAGTTACACTGGGTACAAAATGTTGGTGAAACATTCAGAAAATATTTAACTTAAGTTTTTAGGACCGGTATACATAATAGTTGTCATAATTGCCCCGTCCGCACGAGTTTTATAATCATCAAACTATAACAGTGATTTGCACTAAATGACAATGCGTTAAAGATTCCTATTGTATACACACCTGCTGCTAGTCTCAACTCTACTGTACAGTTGCATTCACCTTGTGTGTTGACAACAGAAACTGTGTAATTCGTAAAATCTTCCTTTGTTAAAGACTTAATAGTAAGCATTACGGAATTGACGAGCAGCTGAATTTTAGAACCGTAAACATTTGTTTTTACAACTTTGCTTATGTTGTAGAGTCGATATTTTTCTATGTCTGTGTTAATCATGTTTTTTCCTTGCAACCATACAATCCTATTAAAATATGGTACACTATAGACAAAAACTTCTATAATAACTGAAGATTCCATCATTCCATATATGATTTCCTTAACTTCATACATCCAAATACAAGTTGGTTTCCCTATTAAATGAAAAATGTTTATATGCCATCACAATAAAAATACATGTAATTTAACATTAATCCTGAACGTATTTTGTTACTGTAATATAATACTTTCCCACTTGATTAGTCTTTGTGCTTTTCTAAGTTCTATTGTGCTATGTCAATTATGTATTAAAAAATAAATATAAGAAAGAACACTTTATTTTGTTTATATTAAAAATCTATTCACGTGGGAACGTTTGTAATCTTCGGAAAATGTTAATATTTTTAATAAATATAAATTCAAACCTTCTGTTTTAACTTCTATTGCTGCAGTCCTTACTTCTTCGTCAAACCCTGTTATGTTACACTTTACAATGCAGGCGTACTTTCCGTTTATCTTGTAAACCGATTCCCTATCCGATATCTCAAGTTTGTTTGTATCCGAATCGCTGGCATTGATAAATCGTATGTGTTCTCCGAAAACTGACAGGTGTTCACAAAAAAATAATGTCGGCATTTGTGGCCAATCAGTTCCAATGCAGTACAAGACGTTATTGTTAAAATGTGCGACTGGATCATCTAATTTTAATAAACGCATAAAAAAATGTTTAAATCATTATCATGTACTTAATATTTTATTTCAAACTATTTTATGTCAGTGTCCAATGTTTGTGCTATGTGACGGACTTTGTTTTGTTTATGTATAAACGGTACTATTTGACGTGAGATAAACAAAGGTGTACTGATTTTTTTTATAGCAGATGAACCATATACAGTTTTGTTATTGTGTTAAGATAAATAGGTTTTAAAAGACCAATACAAGTATTGAAATATACACATTTGTTCGTACATTTAATTGTACTTTAGATGTTAACGGCATCTGTTGTTATCGTCTGTTCCACACCGACGTATTGTCGCTCCTTTATCGTGCGTTTCGAAGTCTACAGTAAAAGTTTATGCCTACCTTTCCAGAAAACAGGAAATTAATCCCAGTTTTAAGTTGACCATAGCTTTTTAAGTGTTTTCGATTATTATATTTTTTTTCCTGTCTGTATGTTTAAAAAATGTTTTTGCCGCATATCTGTTTTTTTACACTTCCTCTTGGTGTGTGCGGGAAGATATATTTTAGCTCAGAAAACAACACACCACAGTATATCTACCCTAAGGATATGACAAAACCCCGTCAGCAATTTTTTTCTCCATTTTTTAGTACTTTAAATGAATGTGTTAAAACTGTACAGGCGAGTTGATACAAAATAAAGACAGGTATGAATAAGCATGTTATAATACGTAACATAAACTATCAAACAGAGCGTTAATCCATTTCATCTCACAGATAAAAGCCGATATTCACAGCATTTTTGCCAAATGAAAACAAGACAATAGCATACAGCCCCGAGAGACCCGGGGTGAACCAAACAAAATCATCGGTATCTCTTTTACATCCACTAAGAAAATGTTCTACCGCAGACTGAAAGAGAACATAACACAGCAATTGTATAAGGTAAAATTCTGGCAGAAAGTGTTGGATTACATGAGGGCTGTAGACAACCTCCTCAGTAAGTTTCCAGCAACAACGGGGACATGAGTGCAGCCCTCTCAGGTCCCTACAAATCTGAAGATGACAGAGGTTCAGTGCACTGTGAAATAAACTGGAACATTATTAAGAGTAGAGAATAAACATAAAAAGAATTTCAAAAGAATTAGAGAAGATCTGAATAGAGAAGTGCAACAGAATTAAAGTTTAGAGCCAGTTCCAAAGACAGACGAGTTATTATAAGGAGAGATAAGGCAGAGAAAGATACAGAAAAGAAATCAGGTGAAAGTAAGATAGTGGTTAGAGTAGTAGATTATTGATCAACAGCTGAAAGAGTACTGAGGCATTTGAGGAGCATTAGGAAGGTACCCACCCAGAGTTAGATGTCATATCAGAGGAGGAATATGGTATTACCGTGGTGACAGAAAGAAATCTAGGAAAAAGGATACAGATAGTAAAACTGTGCCAAAAACAGACACGCTGTCAAGAGCAAAAAGCTGGTGCAGGTGTTCTGCCACTGTTCTCATTATGCAGGCGTCAGTGGGAAGAGACCAGTATAGTGATGATTTCACGATTACCAAACATAATGGACTTGCAAACATAGAAATGTGGAACGTCTGATTGCATGGCAGTTTTAGAGATAGAGATGTGCAACAAGTTGAACTAGACAGAGAGATGTCTTGGACAAGTTCGAACAAACATGTAATAATAAAACTATTTTTTCGATTTAAGCGTCACTGATGAGTCTAAATTAGACGTAACGCGCGTCTGGTGTAGTCAATTTTTAGCTTTGGTATCTTTCACGACATTCTATTTATATAAAGCTGAGTCCTGTCTATTGTGTTTTCGAAAGAGCGGTAACAAAGAGAAGCATATAAGAAGAATAACCGAGGGATTAGCCACTTCATACAAAAGCCGGCCAAATGAAGACAAAAATACAGAATTAATTAAGACGAATTAAATGTCATATAATAGTTTATTCAAATTATGTTATGCTGTAATGGTAATACATTGGTTAATACGAACATGATGCCATTAAATTCAAGGGAATTGCTATAAAATAGGGTGGGATGATTATTTATTTCTAGTATTATTTAGAACATTTTTGCACTAGTTTGTTCTTTCATTCAAGCTAAGATTAGTTTAACCATTGGATATTTACATCTTTTGTTTGTATATCTTCATTGAAACACATTAATAATAGGACCACAAATTATCTCCTAAATTCAATTGCTGGTACATGCCGGTTCTTCAGTCGAATTTAGCGGTTATTATCTTTTACACTGTAATTTTAAAGTGATGGGGTTATTGTTGGGTTAAAATTAAACTGATTAAAAAGACCTGTCTTAGATATTATGTTATTGCTGTTATGTTAGAAACACTACATTATTCAGTTTGATACCTGGATTTCCGTGAAACAATATTTATGCAGAAGATAAGCTACTTTACCTCAACTTGATTAATTAATTAATTAAATTCAATTTCATCTATAATTTTACAACTTAAGTACATTCCATATAATTTGAGTGAAAGTATATACTGAGGCAGGGTGTATAAAACATTAAAAAGTTGATAATCAAGAAAGTGGCGTTACCACCCCGCAAAAACTTAATTTCGTTAAATCCTAATATCAATTACACTTGTAAGGTAACTTTCAAAGAAACTGAATTATTATGAACTTAAAAACAACTGGATTTTATCAACAGTATTGTTCTCTTGACGTAAAATCAGTTTTCTTATAACGTTCCGATTTCTTCATTGAAAGAGAACGTAATTCCACCACACTTAATTTCAACCTACAATTACGTTTTAGTTCATTTACCCGTCAAAATCTAGCATCCTACGTTTGTATTAACTATGTTGATTGTTAGTAATTATACTGCTGTATAATATGTAAAACGTAGCGCATTGTAAAAAAAGTGATAAACTATGAAGGCTGATTGGTCATGAAATGGGGAGTTTTTTTTTACAGAAGTTAATAATGTGTATTGTTGACATCCACTCGCCTACGAAATCGCTATGTGAAATATTTTTTTTGCTTCAAACTAAACGAATTCTTATTTCAACATAGTAACGTTTTATTAAATACGCTAATTTAACTTACCTGCTATAATCAGCTGCATTTTATACTGTTCAATACACTCGCTAGTAAAACATATGTAAACTCCTGCGTCTTCTTTTGTGACGTTTTCAATTTGCAGTTTTGTATGATAACTTCCATTAACGTCTAGTTTTTTGTACCTATCAGAAGTGACGTTTTGATCGGCATATATAACTATTCCATTCTTTTGCCATCCTAAACCTGCGGTTTTGTTTTCACAATTTGAAGGGCATATCAAGATAGCCTGTCGACCGGACAGTGCATAATATGTAACGCTGTCTGCTTCACTTTTTTGTCTGCATTCTAAAAATGTAACAGAATATTTTGTTTAAAAGCTTGATAAACTTCAGAAACAAAAAAGTTATAAAATAAATAATAAAACTATAAATTTCATATTGTAGTTATAACCAAACTGAGCTTTAAGATTACTGCAAGTCCCTTTGTCTCTGTTATATATTTGATGAATTGTTTTTTGTCAATGATAATTTATTACTTGTGCTGTTAGTTTAGTTTTCATAATAGCAAAACGTCTGACATACCTGTAATACCAAGCAGAAAAAATAGGTGCAAACAACATGCCTTCATTTTCATCTGAAAAACTGAAAAAATATATAACTTTTCATATCTCTATTTAAAATTCCGAATTATAAAAAACTTCTGTTTTCTGATATTATCTGAATAGTTTGTTCTCTGTCTTAAATTTGGTAAACCTAGGACAGGCGACATCAAATAGTATCATTAACAGCGATTTAGAAAGGCCGCCCATATCATTAACAGTTAAATTTTACATTGTATAATACTTGTGCCAATTACTAAATGGAAAGGAAAATACAATTTAGTCAATAGTGAATAGTTTTAACTAATTGTGTAAATAATGGCTTGAAATGCAAATGGTTGAAATAAATAAGCATATATCTTATAACTATGGTTTGGTGGGTTATAACGTCGCTCTGTATGGATTTGACGATTTACGAGTTGTTGATTAGTATGTGTGTTGTTACGTGACAATAGTATTAACATTTAGTATTATCGTTACTTATAATAGGCTGGAAAAACTGTGGCGCTGCCAGCAGTAGTTCTTCTTTAACCGAGACTGCATTTTGGACTGTGAAGTGTCAAGGTTGACACGTGGTTGCCGAATGCACTGGGAATAACAGTCGAAATTTGGTAGAAAGTTTGAAATTATTGTTGCCGTTCTACACCAATATGGCTTGATGGCCGATTTTAGCAGTGTGTTTGGTAACTTCGAGTGTATTTATTGAGTTTTTACGTAAATTTGTCTGTCGGTCACCTGTTAGTTTTATATACACGAAAACAAGCCTCGGGCTCCCCAAAGGTTTTAGGGAACAATTATCTCTTATTGTTCAGATGATACATAATCGTTGTCAGTTACGAAAATTGAAATGCTGTTTAATTGGTTTGTATGATATTTTACATTATGTGCATTGTAAAATATGTACAAACAATACATGAAGTTAATGTATAAAACACAGATATGACTTTTGTTTTTTTATATTTTCCATTTATAATTTGTGAGTTTTTCAGAATGAATAAGAACCAGATGAACATCTGCCTTGTTGAATACTTGAGATCAGAGAGAAAAGTATGAAAATTTTACATGACAAATCTTACTGAGATTTCAATACTTTCTATCACTCATTAATTACTGAACATGATAGACTTCACACCAGTCAAATAGATAGAAAGTCAGTATGCACGGGCTGAATCACCTTTTGGCTTTACAAACTACTAGATGATTGATAATGTAGTTGCATAGGAAAAATTTAGAATATTGGACACTATGACGATAAGTTGTCTGATGAAATTTTATTTGGCTGAAAAATCAGTAAATGCAAACTTTTAACATTAAGATCTGCGCAAGCCAACTGATTACGCTCTCCAGATGGGTGACCACTAGTACAGCCGACCAGAGAGGCACTCTTGGGAAAAACATACTAAAATGTAGGTGTCTGGTACCACAAACTAAACCTAATGTTGAAAAATGACTCAAAATGGTGCACGTGATAGCTCACGACTGGAATCTGATACTGAACTAAAATTAGAGTGCCCTAGTCAACCAGCAAATAGACCGCTCTTGCACTAATTGCAGGACATCACCATACCAAGAGAGGCAATGAGAGATTGCCACGCAAAAACAACTTATATACTGCAGTCCAGCTCCTCTAATGCATACAATACCTAACTACGCAATAAGAGCGGTTTCAACGTTCAACACGGCACAAACCATAGCAAGATCAAAGACCATCACGCAAGAATTCCAGTCGGATAAAGATGCTGAATGGTTGCTCGAATGATGGTACAGGAAGCTGAGGACAGTTTTTCGCCAAGTGCGAGAGTTATGCACATCATCTTTTTGGACTTTAAGACTTGGATGACAGAGTTCTCATGATTGCAGGTAAACCGTAAAGAGAATGTCTCATGCTAAAACCACCAAAGTGAGTTCTTTTATAGAGAGGTGAAAATCTTGAGAAAAAAGTAAGCCAATGGTGGACGAATATATCAAGGCGCTGCATAAACACCCATAACAACTCGCGAGGTGGAGCAATTACCACCGGCATCTAGCATTTTTCAGGCATTGCTCACCATCTTAACCATATCAGTGGTAAGAAACCGTTTAAATGAAAAAAAATTATAAGGCTGTGCTTCAGAAGCTCAAGGAAGCGTTCGTTACAACTACAGGGCTGGCCTTTCCAATTACATCAGTTCCGTTGATACTTGATACACATGCACCCAATAACGAAACTAGAATAGATTTATTTCATGTACAAGATGTAACGTACTGTTGCCTATTAAAGTTTTTCGTTGCCTTATGAGCATGTAAATTATTGCTCCACTGGGAAAGATCTGCTGGTAGTTGTAAGGCCTACAGGACATTTCCGTCATTATTAATTGGGTCGGAAGCTTTCTGTGCGGATGAATCATAGGAGCGGAGCATGTACAACATTGTTGTGCAACACAGACCAGAGAAATAGCACATTCATGCTTATAATTTATCTAGGTCAACATGACAAATGTTCAAGGTATCGTCGAGAACTTGTGCGCATGTTTAGTTATTCTCTACGGGTAAAATGCAAGGTAACAATTTCAGACGTACCATTTCTATAGTCAACTTTACCGTGTCCATACGACGGGTTTTTGCTTGACAAAATTTGAAAACTGCTACCGCGTTTGGTCGAGTTTATGGTCCTTTTGTATATCTCATATTACAGTATTTGAAGGTAACAATTATTTTCCACAGTTAATCGGCTTTTTGAAATGCGTCCGTTTTTTCATTTCGCCAGATCGATTTTCCATACTAAATTTTGACCTTGTTTTGAACGGAACTGTACGTTAGGAAAATTCCATTGTTGTCTATTCGAAATCCTTCGGGTGTTGTCGTCTGCAGTTGAGGCGGGAAAAGTCTCGCGGTTTGTCCGAATACCATTGTACGTTACGAAAACAGACGAACGTTTGTAAACAACATTAGACCCCTTAAGATACAAAAATGGCTGACTTCCTATGGAAAATCGATCTAGCAAAATGAAAAAAAGGCCGCATTTCAAAAAACCGATTAACTGTGGAAAATAATTGTTACCTTCAAATACTGTAATATGAGATATACAAAAGGACCATAAACTCGACCAAACGCGGTAGCAGTTTTCAAATTTTGTCAAGCAAAAACCCGTCGTATGGACACGGTAAAGTTGACTATAATTTATTGTCTTCGAGAAATTTGAAAATAAACATTTAGACATTTATAATTTAATTTGCTTTGTAAGCTGAAATTCGATTGGTCAATTGCAATTGTTTTTAACAGGTTAGATGAAAAAAAATTCTTATGTTATCTCGGAATTCTAAAATTACCCATACTTAAATTGTCAAATTGATGAACTTTTCATATCGCTCATCATAAAATTATTCAAGTTTAAAATTATGAAAGAAATAAAAAAAATTGTCTTTATTTTGTCTTAAATCAATAGGCAGATACATATTTAAGCAAACAAAAAAAAACCAAACAAACAAGAAAACAGACAAACAAAAGATATATTTAGAACGATCGCCGACAATTCCCATTTTCAATATAATTACCGATGTGTACATGAAATGAAGAATTATATGTTTACCTAAACAAAAATCGCAACACAATCATTTGGCTAGATTAACCGATAATTATTAATAACTTAATCTTTAAACAAAAAAGCAAACGATAAACAAATAGTCTAAACAAAGCAAAGATTTATAAATACGTTTTTTATCAGATACTTAAGTACAAGCCGGCGTAGCCGTGATCGCCAAAACGTTGCGTTGCATGACAGGACTACTTCCAATTCAAGATCTAATCTCAATTTTGGATGTTTAATGATATTTTTCAACAAAGGCAAGCATAGATTCGGATGTTTTTACAAAAGTTTTATTTACCTTTTAAAAAAGGGTATTAAAAATAAATCGATTCATCAACTATAGCTATGCGACAGTACCTCACTAAGATCTGTCTTCATAACAAGATATTACTTTTTAAGTGTATTTAAAAGTTGCTGAGCTAATATTAAGCAGTTTTATCAACCGATCTTATATAAATATTAATAGATTCTTAGCAGCAGACGATAACACAATAAATGCCACTTTTTAATTTTGACGCGTTGTCCAGCGTAGCCGTGATCGCTATAGCGCTGTGATACGACTCAAACCAACTCAAGTTCGAATCGTCATTGTCTATGTCATTTTTAGTTAGTCTTGTCGACACTACGAATAATTTGCTCTTGTAATATTTACAACTACTGCCAAAGTATGTAATGGAGTTCAGTATCGAGATTAATTTGCCTTCATTTATATTCAAGCAAACGTACACGACTAGATGTGAGTAATACGTGTACATTTATTTCTTCAAACACGTTTGCACTTTCTTTATGAAGACAATTTAACTGTAGTAAATAGATATATATTCAATATAGTATATAATATATATTCAATATAGTATATAATATATATTCAATGATATTACTTTAAAAAAATTACCTGACAAGATGTAAAATGTATGTATTTCCAAACGTTTTAATTAAAAAAAAATTAATTCAAAAAAAATACTTCCGTACATTCGAATATTTCCCTGTGTTTTTTTTTCATTTATTAGTTGACCTGGCAAATTATGATTGAATACTATTTTTTCTTTTGTAAATCGCTCATAAATAATTATACATTTGCTTTCATGGCGGTTTAACACCATATTTAGACAATATGAAATAAGATTTTTTTTCCTTTTTGTACACAAAGAGCTAATGTAAGGGAACTTTTCTGAATTAGTAATAGTTATCTTTTAGTTTGAGGTTTGACGTGTTTCACATTTTCAGTCAGCACTTAACATTTTCATAAACTTTACACATTTATGTGGTTTTAAACCGTTTCACTAAATTAAGGAAATATCATAAATTTGTTAACACCCTGCACATTAAAAGTATACTCATTACGGCATCAAAGTAACAAGCTATATTTTTAATGCTTTTCATTTTCCGAGTGGAAAGCATTCCTGTTATTATTCTGTTTCTTATTTTTATCTTTTTCCACCAAATGTTGTTATCCCAATATACATTTTGTTTCACGACATGTGGTTAAAACATTTTGTACCATGGATGTATTAGACATTACGCTTTCGCATTTAACCATGGCACAATAAACACTTGTTCTTTACGGAGTTTTTTTCGTGTAAAAAAATGTGTGCAGATATACTTCAGATATACTTTGAAGATGTGTCACAATAAAAAATGTTGCAAAAGGGATAGCTATTTAACGCGACAATTTGTTACATATAGCGCAAAGACCACTCCATAGGCAATATATTTTGTTCCATTGTTACTCATGCACCAGATGTTATAGAGACTTGGGATTTTCATTGTTGATCATCATGACCTTGACCTTGAAAAAAGACACAAGGACAATGATCAAGTTCACATTGACATTGTGATGTGTGCAATTTTCCTCCTCAACCATAAGAGTTACAGAAATAAATTTTTTACCAAAATGTAGATCATAATAAGGTCTTTAAAGGTCACAATAAATGATTTTATTTTTTAAAGAGTTATTTCCCCTGGATCAATTTAATAGTGTAAATAGCGATTTCTCAGTAACTATAACATACTTTGACCTCGGATCTCATGTGTTATTGATTGGTGACCTTCAGCAAGGTCAAGGTCATGTTAATAGGTCAATTGTTTTTTTTTTATTTTGCAGTTTTTATTTACATGGAGTGATTATTTATGATCAATGTTTACTTTGGCAAAATAATATATGCAAAAATCAAGAGGTCAAGGTCAATTTAGACCTTGAATGTCCCAGTCTATGGTCTTTTTATTTCAAAAGATTTACGAAAGGTTTTTTCTTTGATATACTTATATTGAGAAATGGATTTAATTAAAACGCAAAAAGGGGTTAAAGTCAAGTGTCCTACAAAGTGACCTTTTCTTTCTTAACAGTTATCTAAATAGATTTTCGTTCAAATTTGTTAATTTCATTAAAGAATAAATAATGTTTATGGGTCACAGTTTAATTCTGGGACATGTAGATTGTATTTAATTCCCTTACGTGGAAATCTGCTTAATCGTTAGAGAAAACGATTGAACATATATTTTACTTTTATCGTGTATCTTACTAACAGAGATTTAACATAACATCCATGAAATTGAAAACTGTGGTATTTCTAGCTTCTGGATGTAAGAAATATGAACGTTAGTGTCATAAATACGAGTTGTTCTTAACCAAACGAGGGACCTCCTTCAAAATTTCTGGAAATACGAGATAATCTTTTATCCAAAGATTGAAAAGTCGCTCATCATGGCACATACTTGGTTTTAAACGATCTATGGTTATGGTAAGAGCAGAAAAGGAGCATTTCCTAACTCACACTACCACATAGATCTATTAGCTATTTCTTCAAAAACAAAAAAATTATATAAAATCTGAAAACCCCGGACATATATGCGAATTAGGAAAATATATAGTGAATTCTACATCATAATCGTGTCCTTTAAATTCCCTTTAAAATGTGTAAATAATAAATGAATATCAACTACACCAATGATCCATTTCAATGCGTTACTAGAGCATTACATTTCCCGAAATAAAAATGGAAAGGATCCTAAAACTGTTCGCTAAGTAAATAGTGGAACAATAAATTACATCATTTACTGCAAAGCTTTGGATGAGTGTTTCGGTAGTCTCCTCTCATAAATAGTAAACCCCAAAAATATGATCAAGTTTTCTGTGCACAATTTCCTAAAGACTAAACCCAGTTTTTTCAGGAACACAGAACTCAATTGAAAATCGTACAAGAATATTACGGGTACGACATTGAAGGAAGGGGTTAGAAACACCATAACCAGGAAATCATAAAAATCTTCCGCTGGTTATCCAACTTCCTTGTAAACAAACGTTACCTAGTCAAAACTATCCAATCTTTCCGATTTTGTCAAATGCTACTATTGACGGTATTTGTGTAGACTTACCACAAGTTCCTTTGACATTTTTTTTTGCTATTAGAGAGATAGATTTCAACATTTCTTATACTATCCACTTGTGTACAAAGGGACTTGTAAAGTCTGCAGTGTCTTAAAATGAGGACAGAAAACAAAACAAATAAAACTAATTAACTTTGACAGATTGGTAATAAAATTGCAATAAAACTAAGTATTACTGATAGCCACGATTCTGCCTTAACCTTCCTGATGACAAGGCAGGTAGAATTTCACATTCCTTATAGATGTTGAATAAATTTATTTTAATAAACATTTTATTCTGTGTCTTACGGCTTCAGGAAGTCAAATTATGTAGAAAGTGTCCAAGGAATTAACAAAAATCGAAGAATATGTCCACGGATACAGATGCCCCCTAAATTAAGTCCCGAACAGGCAGAAGTTGTCCGACAGGTCTGAAAGTCGCTTAGGACGTACAACTTGTGATACTGAACTACCCTGCTAAATTTCAAATTGTTCTCATGTACGGTTTCTGAGAAAAGTTTGACGGAAATTCGTACGGACGGACATGAGTAAAACTTAATGCCCTCTACATGTCGTCGCGGGGGCATAAGAAATAAAGAAACTGACTCTTCATAAATGATGATAATAGGAAAACAACAATAACCAATTTCGACGGCTTTATTCTTTCATGCTTTCATGGTTTTGAAAAAGATTGGCAAATGTTGCAATTTCAAATGAGAGCAAAACAATGCATCCTGTACATGTCAATAGGCTTTCCACAATCGTTTTTGTTTGTATGAATTAATATCAACATATTTACGTTTTGAAAATATACATATATAATAATTATTAGTATGTTTTTCGCGAGACAATGATTATTAGGTCCATATCAGATGGGCTCGTAGAGCAAATCAGATATGGACCAGATAATCCATGTCGAGCGAAAAAAAAATACTGATAATTTTTTTATCGGTAATTTCACAATTTTAATACAGCTTTGTGATTTGGGTTTCGTGTTTTTGACATATTTTATTTATTTTGCTTTGTTATATACTTTCGTTTTACAATAAAAATCTGTGCACTACTTGTTGTATAATTTTGTGCGTAATGCGGTCTAACATGACGTCACTACCCCATTCATTCAAAACTGATGGCGTTGAAACGGCGTGAGGAGGTAATTTCAAATGAATCGAGTGAAAATGTTAACCTGTACCCAATGTCAGCTTTACGAAATATTTTAAAAAGGTGAGCTATTATGCTTGATAACTAAATTAATGTTTCTTTCCTTACGGAAAATGATTCTTATTGTGTATTTCTACCTCGAACTCGAAGCGCGAAACGCATATGGGCCTGATTATCCTTGTCGATCAAAAACAAATACTATATAAATACATCTTTTATTGGTAATTTCCCAATTTTAATACAGCTTTGTGATTTTGTTTTCCTGTTTTTGGCGATCAAAACCGGGATGGAGGCAATTTCAAAAGAATCCGTTGAAAATGTCAACCTGTAACCAATGTCAGCTTTACGAAATAGTTTCCTGGGGTAGGTTTTTATGTTTGATAATTATATTAAAGTTTCTTCAATGATGAAAATGATTCTGAGATTGTGCATTTGTCACTGACTTAATGTATCGTGTGTAACTGAACTTCTGAAGTCGTCATCTCATAACCACCTCTGCATGGACTGTCATTTTTTTTAATTAATTTTTTTTTCAACACAAAACATTTAGAAATAAGAAATAAATAATGGTCACTGTTGCAGCTTATGGCAAAATGATAGATTAAGGTTTGTTGCCAATTGATTAATTATAACATAAATAATAATATTATTACAGCTTTATTGTCTGGTGGGTGGTGTAAAAATACTATATATAGTAGTACACAGTAGCAGAGACGAATAATTACATATTGTAATTATATGTCTCTGACAGTAGTTAACATTTTTTTTTACTTTCATTGTAAATTGTAATAAACAACTTTAGACTTTAGAAAATAAACATCTAATCACTATCAAAGTCAATTACAAATTTTCGTTTCCTTCTTGGTCCAACATTTTCTTTGCCATGAACTGTCTCTATGTTAAAATTAAAGTTAAATGTACCACCTTGTATAATAGTTCCTTTTGGAAAAACATCTGCAAAATTCATACCAGTTGTTTGCATTGCAGATACAATTTGTGTTGGGTCTATGAAGTTGGTATTAGTACTATTGCTTGTTGAAGGAATATTAGAAGTACATGTACATTTTTGTATTCAACACATTTTCAGTATTTCTGTTTGTCTTCGAAATACGACTAACATATATTGAGGGTTTCGAATTGGAGGAATTGGACATCTCAGATATTGGGGTTGTTCGATTTAGAATACTGTAAATGTTTTTTGTTGTTTCATACTGTTTTTTTTTAATAATTATACAAGCTAGCCATACTTTTATGGCCCGAATGTTGTTGAACAGATGTTAGAGTGACACCCTTATCTAATAGACGACTTATTGCTGTTTTACGTCCTGAATGATTTGTTATTTTTTTTGTTCTTGTCAATATTAGTTTTTTATTGCACATTTCATGAGACTGTTAAGTTTAGTTTCTCCCACAGGTTGGCATTTATACCACAATTTTGCATTTTCATTTCTGTTTACTCCTAGATAGAATGGTGATTCTGGCTCCATCATTTCTGCAGGACGTTGACCGAGATACTGAAAATAAGTAATAAGATGTTCATATGAAGAACAATGCCTTTTAGATTTGTATATTTTTATTCAAAGGTTAAATTTGAAATTTCAAGAAAATCTGGTTAAAATTTTAAATTTTGTTAAAAATTGAGCTCTACGAGCTCATCTGATATAAAGGTGAGTTGAGGATTTGGTTAAAAAAATCCTTTTGAATTTAAAGTGAGTCATCCAATAACCAAGAAATTAATTTGGCATGGCCTTAAATTAGATGTAGAAATATGGTTGGGTGGAGCATTTAATACATTTTTTTATTTTTCAGGATACTACTAGTATATAAGACACCCTCTAGATACTGATTATGTGTTGCGTTGTATATATTGTAACACTTTTTGGTGTCTGTACAGGTCTGATTAGTTGCAGCATAGATGTACTGAATTCTTATGTAGTAATACTACCAACCACACTACCTTCAGGTACATATTGATGTGACATTTTCTTTCATTAGTTTCATTAGCCCATGACTTGGGGGCATATGCCCTGGTGTTCCTGGTGTTTGTTCCATCCCTAGTTTTTGTCAATCTTTCATTATATACTAGTCTCTGTTCACCTGACGGTCAGTTTCCAAAATAACTTCCCCCCATTTCAGCTGGCGATTTTCATGAGAGCCACGTAGCTTCAGCAGCATTGGATCTATTTCCAAAACCAAGTTGTTTAAGATTTTTCTTTTTTGCTCTCAGACACTCCCGTTATTTGGCAAATAACTGATCTGTAACAATATCATGCCCATAATTATTGAGCCGTAAATAGCGGTCAACCATTGACTTAAAACCATCCAGAGATCTAGGTTGGTACTGGCTTTCATTTTCATTATATACTAGTCTCTGTTCACCTGACGGTCAGTTTCCAAAATAACTTCCTCCCATTTCAGCTGGCGATTTTCATGAGAGCCACGTAGCTTCAGCAGCATTGGATCTATTTCCAAAACCAAGTTGTTTAAGATTTTTCTTTTTTGCTCTCAGACACTCCCGTGATTTGGCAAATAACTGATCTGTAACAATATCATGCCCATAATTATTGAGCCGTAAATAGCGGTCAACCATTGACTAAAAACCATCCAGAGATCTAGGTTGGTACTGGCTTTCATTTTCATGAGCACCGGGGTCTTTTGTTTCTTTTCTGATGTCAATGAAAAATTCTTGCAAGTACTAGTCAAGTTGAATTGGGGGGATTTTTGAGGTTCTCTGTTTTCAGATTTTATGTTTATTAAAAGGTTTTTATTGTAGTCATCATTTTTCTATGAGTGTTTTTGTTTTAGAAATTCCTGTCTTTGATTTTCGTCACTTTGTACTAATCTTCCACAGAAGGTGGTGGAACCTTGTGAAATTTGGATATTTTTATTTGATTCCATAGACATTTCAGCTAAGTGTACTATTTTGTCAATTTCTGTTAATGTTACATAATCAACTTCTTCAAAGGAATCACTTAGAAAATCTAAATTTGATAAAAGATTTTCACTTGAAGTGCTAGTAGTAGCAGGAGCTCTTTGTACTGTAGTTGATGGGCTGGGCACATTTGACATTGTTATCTTGAAGGTGTAAGAATTAAATGATGGTGATGTATAACCAATGTCAAAATTTGCTGGTTCAATATCAGTTGTGTCCTCTTAAAAATTCATCAAAAAGACCACTGTAACTTTCGGGCCCGTAGTTTTCCATTTTTTCAATGCAATTGTCGTGATAGCAGTCGAATTTAAGCAATATTTTATTTTTTTTATTTTTGTATGCATGCATTTTTTTCTGTTGGATGAATAAAACGAGAACAAAATTGTTTCATTCAAATTTTAAAACACTATTTTTATCCATTTACGGTATGAACCTTTCGTCACCTTTGTTAACATTTTCGTAATGTTTGTTTTCCTTAATATTCATGAGCCTTGATCAGCCTTGATCAGCGATGCACGATTGGTCAAAAAGTTAGGCAGATTCTTCCGCTATGTGTTTGCGCATGACAATAACCAACAGCTGATAATTTCTAGCGTCACAAGTAGGTGTTCTACTGAGCGTTGATACTTATTTTATTGGTAGTAAAGATCAAAGGAAATTGAAACAAATTACCGATAAATAATGAATAACGACTTTAACTTTCACGTTGATGATCCAAACGACTCGGACGCGCACGGACACACTCTTGACCTTCTAATTACCAGAGAAAACGCGCCGCTATTGCCCTTGGTACCAGTAATTTGAGATCCAGGTATATGCGACAATAAAGGTAATTCAACGGTTGACCATTTCGCCGTATCTGCGTTCATTGACATTAATAGACCACCGAGAAGGCGAGAAACTCTTTCATGCCGTAAATGAAGGATATCGAACTTGCTTTTACATCCGACATTCGAAATTCAAGTTTTGACTCAAATTCCGTTTCAGTCGAAGATCAAGTTGATAATTACAACTCCAAAATAAAATTTGTGCTTGACTGTCATGCACCACTACAAACAAAGCAAATCACTATTAGACTGAACACCGAGTGGTATAATTCTGAGCTTCTCGACGCTAAACGTGAACTCCGAAAGGCTGAACGTCGTATGAGTAAAACCGGATTGATGATCGATAGACTCATTTACAAGAAAAAATGTTCTTATGTCACCAAACTACTTTTTCAATCAAAAAGGAATATCTTTCTAACAAAATTTCTGAACTTGGGAACGATCAAAAGCAGCTTCAAAAACTTACCAACAATCTGATGGGAAAAACGACTGACGTTCTTCCTACACACAATTGCAGTCTGGATCTTGCGAATAAACTAGTAAAATTGAAACTATTCGAAACGACTTAAGTTCTTTGACTAAATTGGATACTTTAGATTTTCTTTCTTCGGATGTCAAGTTTGAAGGTGATGCTCTTACAACACTCTCAACAGCTTCCATTGTTGAAGTCAGAAAAATCATCATGAACTCACCATCTAGGTAGTGCGAATTAGATAAAATGCCGACTTCTCTTCTGAAACATTGTATTGAGGACATTCTTCATGTGATCACTCACATCATCAACATGTCACTTGCCGAAGCAACTGTACCGAAATTATTTTCGTTAAGCAATTGTCAGACCGCTGCTAAAAAACCGGAGCTTGATCGTGAAGTACTCAAAAGCTATTGTCCAGTTTACAATCTACCTTTTGTTTAAAAAATGTTGAAGATAGTCTCTGCTCGTTTAGAATCACATTTACAGCTCAATTCTTTAAATGACGATGTACAATCTGCATACAGAACTGGTCATTCCACAGAGACTGCCATAGTACTCGTACATCACGACTTAACTGCTGCCATCGATAAGAACTGCTGTTCGGTGCTATTACTGCTAGATTTGTATGCAGCCTTCGACACGATTTATCATACAATACTTCTGACTCGACTGGATCACTCATATGGAATACGTGATTCCGCTCTATCTTGGTTTTAATCATACTAAGAAGGGAGATGTCAGACTGTTGCCATAGGCTCACCAAATCAGTTTCGAAACTTTGGCGTTCCGCAAGGTTCAGTGTTAGGACCGAGGCCCTATTGCATGTTTTCGAAACCAATTGGAGAAATATGTAAACAGCATGACATGCTCTACCATTGTTATGCGGACGATTCACAAATTTAATTAGTGCTAGAACCATTAGATAACTAGACAGGCATTTCCGTCCGTCTGGATGACTGTTTTAAAGACATCAGTTTATGGATGAGAGTCAATCTACTAAAGCTAAACCAAGACAAGACTCATTATATTCACACCAAAACATCGAGCTAAAGATCTTCAAACTTGTCTGCTAACTCTTGATGGTACGATAGTGACAGACGTGACAAGCGTTAAAACCCTTGGTGTTCTTCTAGACCAAACACTCAGTAAGGAGCAGCACGTTTCGGCTGTCTCAAGATCTTGTTTCCACCAAATTTGAAACATCGGAAGAATCCGTTCTTACATTAGTGACAATGCTTGCAAAACGCTAGTCCATTCACTTATTACATCAGGTTGGACAATGGAAATGCACTCTGATATGGTGTAAATACTTCTGCATTGTTCAAATTGCAAAGAGTACAAAACGCTGCCGCTCGCTGATAGCTAGACGCAAGAAATACGATCACATTACACCAGTGTTGATCGATCTCCATTGGTTGCCTGTTCAATTTCGATGCCAATTCAAAATGTTATTCTATGTTTTAAGAGCACTTCACGGCAAAGCTCCAGTATATCTGCAAAATCTTTTGACAATTTACAGACCTGCTAGATCACTACGTTCAGAAAACACTACCCAACTTCATGTGCTAAGAATAAAAACTTAGACATACGGTCTGAGAAGATTTGACATGGCAGCAGCCATTTTGTGGAACAATCTTCCCGGTGATTTGAGAATCTTGGACAGTGTTGATGTTTTTAAATCTAATTTGAAGACTTATTTATTTAGATTGGCATATCGTAATTTTTATGAGTTTTATGTTAACGAACATTATGTATTCGTAATTTTTTATTCATTGATATTTTTTAATTCTTTTATTATGAATCCCTGTAGTTTCTTCCTCTTAAAGTTTTATGATATTATTTGTTTTTATCTTTGTTGGTGGATATTTTAATGGCCTTTGGTATTTTGTCACGCAAGGTAACTTTTATCTTTTAATATTTTATTTACTAGTTCAGTAATTTATCTTAGAATCGTTACAAATGTTTTATAATTTTTCTTTGAACCTTTATTTATTAAGTTCTATAGCATTCGGGTAAATTTTAAATGTTAAAGTAATTATGCATTTTCTTTTCCCGCCATCAGCACACCTTTTTTCCCGCCATCAGCACATACCTCACCGTGTGTAACGGATCATGGAGTTAGAGTTAAAGTTAAAGCTTTATTTGAACTACAAGTTTGAGTCGGATACCGAGTTAAATTTCGAGTTTGGGTTGGAATTCAAGTTACCCTTCGAGTTGACCATCCACTAAACTTCGAGGATGACTTCGAGTTAGAGTTCGAGTTCAAGTTAAACTTCAAGTTAACTTGTTCATTATTTTT
This sequence comes from Limnoperna fortunei, assembly GCA_944474755.1. Taxonomy (NCBI): domain Eukaryota; kingdom Metazoa; phylum Mollusca; class Bivalvia; order Mytilida; family Modiolidae; genus Limnoperna; species Limnoperna fortunei. The sequence goes on from OX104118.1 coordinate 76,701,343, forward strand.
AGTGAAAAAAAACAATTGAGGTACTATTTGGGTGTATTCATTGTTAGACTTATCCAAAACTAATTATATTTAAAGACGAAATTAGTTACCTCCTCCCTGGATACAGTTCACAATATAAAAAAGTAAAATTATTACATGTTGCACACATGTGGACCTTATCCTTTGCAGTTCCATTGAGTGCTTACAAAGTCACATATATGAGTTAAAAATTTTGCTGTTTCGTACCTGTTTCATCATTTGGTTAAAAAGAATGTTTCATATTTGTTTGTTGATTTGACATCCCAGAAGGAAGCCTTGCTCATCTTCTAGGGATATTATGATTGTTTGTTTGTTTGTTTGTTTAAATATTGTTTAACGCCACTTTCAGCAATTTTTCAGCTATATCACGGTGCCCAGGTTTTATTGGGGGAGGAAGCCGGAAGGGATATTATGATTCACATGTAAATTTAGGTGTAACTACGTTTGTCAAGAAGTTTAATTTTAATCCCCTTTAACAATATTTTTAAAAGGGGTGTTTGTTAAACATGATAATGACTCTAAATATACAAATAATTATATGAATTTAACTTCAAACTCCTACTCAAACTAGTAGTTAACTCAGATTATCAACTCCAAGTGTCACTCGAATTCAACTCGAACTCCAAATTGAACTTGAAATCAAAGTTCAGCTAAAAATCTAACTTTATGATCCCCTAAAACTATAACTTGCACATTGTGCAACCGAATAAAAATTCAGCTATGATACGATCACTTTTACTTTACCACAGCAACATTGAAAGTTTATCTTATGTTTTTTGTAATATGACACAGCACTCTAACAACATGTTAAATTGAAACTCTGCTGTCAGAACCAATTAATTTTTTTTATCTTGTTCTGGAAAGGTTTAAGATGTTTATGCGTTCTATTTATAAGTGACTGGAATATGGTCACAGCATATGCAGACTTTACAAGTCATTTTGTACACAAGCTGATAGTATAGACAATTTTGATAATGAAGGTGTATCTCTCTAATAGCAAATTCAAAGGGACTTGTGGCAAGTCTATGTATTTGTGTATCCTCCCGAGACCCAAACAATTTCACAAACTAGACCAAAAAAGTCCAGGTGGTCATCGTATTTACGATTCATTTAATACAAGGGAATAAGCTTTATTGCCTGCGTCTAACATTGTGACATTTGATCATGCTAAATGTATACAATTGTCTACAGTTTGGATTATATGCTAATATCTGTAAGCGTCATTGAGGTATTAATAAAATCTGTCATTGATTCAAGGGTAATCACTATTATAAAATGTTATTCAATATATATGACACTTGATGACCCAGAAGGAATCTACATTTTAATTGTGGTTTCAGTTCTGTATCTTTTATAGTTAAGGAGGTGATCTGAACAATAATAACTAAATATCAAAAAGGGTGATCTTCACCTTTAAGCTTGTGACCTCTTGCAAGGTCAAGGTCAATAATGACCAATAGGAAGATCGTATGTTATCATATGTTTTGACTTTTTATAATAAATGTCGTCGATCCGGTGGAAATAACTTTACAAAGTATCAATCAATATATATGAAATTTCAAGACCTTAAGCTGCCTTACATTTTTGTCAAGGTTTAGTTTTCTACCTCTAGTTAAGAAGATCTGCACACACCACAACGTAAAAACTAGAATGAGACTTTTACCGCAGACTTTGTGACAAGGTCAATATCGATCATAACAAAGAGTGAAATTTCACCGAAGTCTCTATCACACCTGGTTCATTAGATAAAATATTACAAAATCAACTTGCAATGCCAAAGGGGAGAATATCATATAAGAAGGAAATAATTTTTTCTCATGACATGTAACAATTTATCATTTGCTATGTAGAAACAACTTTCATTTCAATATCGTTTACTATTTGAAAGTTTATCTGCACACAAACATTTTTTCTGACAAGGGAAAAAACTCTGTAGAGAAAAAGGATTTGGTGTACCAGTGTTAACTGCAAAAGTGTATTATCCATTACAACCATGTTACAAACTGTCTTTACATGTCGTGTCGTGATAAAATTTTATAATACGAACAGAAGAACATGGCGGAAAAAAGAAAAAAGCTGACAAAAAATAAGTAGCTTCACTCTAAGCCTGAAAAAGTAAAAATTCCTAAGAAAATGATGACTATACCAAAACAAAGTCAAACATCTTTAAACTCTGATCAACATCCTTTGAGTTAAGCACCAACCAATGTGAATATCCCTTAAATATTTAGCGCGTAAGAAGCACAACATGTCAAGTATGTTTTTTTATCCGATTATCCGATATGGTTTATAAACCTTATGTCAACAACGAAAATGTTCTCAAAAATACATAGTTTTAAATATCTAAATCCTTGTATAAAAACTAAAAGAGAAAAACATTTCAAACCGGCGCTGTCTAACTCATATATATTAATAAACAAAATTTGTCTACCTGAAACAAACGGGAGGTCGAAGTTGTACATGCTGACCAGCTTGAAGAAGCAGTCGTCTCTAGATGACCGCTCTGTTTTATAGAATTTGCATCAATGGCCGTCTAGTTATGTAATATTCGTGTAGCCTTAAAGGACTCTTTCTACTCTGCCAAAACTTCTTTAAACACTTCACCTATGCAAAACTACACTACAATTAAAAGATAATTAGCCCTCCTAAAACCAAATAAAATTCTTTTTAATAACTAAAAACTGCTTATGCTAATTTTATCGAGCATTCATATCAATGATTATTATCTCTTCAACTGCTGACGTGCATGTCGCCATGTCGTCATCTATGAAATCAATAGCATTCAATGATTTTTTTTTAAGGCGGAAGTTTGTATACTGATGTTAGCAACATCTTACATATAAAGGCAAGCAACAAATTTACGATATATTTTTACATTTATTATGCAAATAACCTCAATCCATTACTGTTTTCAACTAAGGGACCAGATACGTTTGTCTAATTTTTGCAAAACAAACCTGCTAAACTACTCAAACAAGGGTTTGTTGCACCTAGGTTGATGTTATTTCTCTATGGTCGTCACCATTCCTTAATTGATCGTTATGGGAAATCTGTGTCTCAAATACGATCTGACATGTTTGCTGAGTCATAGGTAGTGATTCCTATTCCTGGATTGGACTTTTCCCTAGACATGACAATGAGTAACTCGACGGGTGTCTAATTAGAGGCAAGCACTGCTTACTAGTCCGGAGCACCTGAGTGCACCCATGGTTTTTATTGGGTTCGGGTTACTCTCTTTCTGTTTTTTTGTGTTTTGGGGTTTTGTTTTGTGTTTTGTCTACATCCGGATTTGTAACGGTCACTTGACTTTTGGCTCTAGTTTTCGGTCAGTTTTCTTTGCTATTTTTAAGGTAACATATAAAATTTACTTTTTGGTTGTTTTAACCAGTCTAACATGGCAAAAAAAGATTTTATATAATGCCGTTTCATGATGTCTTACTTTCTCCAACGACAGTTCAAGATCGCATTGTTATTGATAGTCACGATTATAACCACTTGAAATAAGCGGCAAAGGTCAGAAGGTTTTCATTGGCGAACATCGATTTTATTATGTAAATGTTGCATTTTCGCCTTATGATGGGTATTCTCCCCATCATGGTCCAGGTACATGTATATGGGATTTAATAAACTCGATTGTAGATAATTTACCGGATAATATAATAAGTAGTTTTAGAATGATCTAAGTCTGGTTGTTGTTGATGATAGTGTACCTGATGAGTCAGCTATTAGAGACCATAAAATTAAAGTACACGTTGCTGACATGCTATCATTAGACTTATCACACTCCTATAGTTGGTCAAAAGATTGGGCTTATTAAATCCTTTTTTTATTTGCGTAGATAATTGGGTAATAATCCGGTCTTTCTTGGAGGTCTAGATAAGTTACTGATGTACTTGTACACGCACATATTTGTGGCTTAGCTAAAAACAAATGCAAAATGAAATATACAGAAAGATAAAATATATATTTATAATACATGTGATCAAGCAAAAATTCTACAAATGTTAAAATATCATGTAACAAGAACAGTACTGATTAAAATATACATATCTGTTCTTTGGACAGTCTTGGAGTATAGCGATATATTACGGGATAACTGTACTCTATATATAAGCAAATCTTATTGAGATCGTACAGGTAAAGCCGCAAAATAATTACACTTTTCTTTGTTAAATCTTCTGAATAAAAATGATAAAAGTTAATTGTCTGGGAGTCCTTACATAAGCAAGCATCACCTTGTCCTTAACCATTTGCGTCTTCTGTTTTGTAACACTATTCCATATATTTAAATCACTTTGCCAAGCACAATAAACTCTTGGAATAAAATACAAACATTTTCTAAGACCAGTCCTTCTTTGGTGTGCTTATGAGGCGCAAATACACCTTTGTCAGCTGAGGAATGAAGCCAGCAACTTCAATTTCGCATAACTGTTGTTAAAAGTAAGTGTGCAGAGTGCAAGACTTTAGATTTAGACCGATTAGTCGACGCTAGAGCTTAAATTCGGGTAATTGAATGAGAAAAATTAATTATCACGAATGACGTTTTCCAACGTCGTATAAATGACAAATTTGTATGGCAATCATAAATCTTAGAATCGCAAGCTGATCATTGTAAAGTTCTAAGTTCTATATTCCTATTTACTTGGTCAGCAGTACTGTCTCTGTCATTCGTTGTTCTGTTTCTACAGGGTATTTTTCTATTTTATACATTTTTGAAGTCACTTTGTGTTTTACTACATTGATATTTCTATTGTGTTCATGGTAGTCAACCTAGATTATAACCTTTACCTTCTGTATTTAGATTTACCTGTAGTTTCACTTTCAGTCTTAATTAATTATCCCAGGTATCTTCTTACCTGTACTTCCACTTTGTTTATTTCCTGTTGTCATCATTGTGTACCACAAAGATGATGGGACCATCACATATTTATCCGTTTTTCAGAGCCATCCATATATAGGGGAACACTATGTAAGTTGCATTTTTGTAAATAAGGTTTATTCTTTAAATGTGCAGAATTACTTGTTTTACACTAAAATAGTACATTATATGATTTTGTATGATATTTTGTGTTGAGTATTTTTTAAGGTTAAAACTGCTTTTCACATAACAATTTTATAATGCGTTTAAAAATTAGTTACTTGGGAATTGTACACATGTACGCTATATGTGATAATTTAAGTAGCATTTATAGTTTAACATCTTCCATAAATTTTCATTATTATGACGATATATTTGTTTTCGACATCTATGAAACTTAGGGTTTATCTTTGAATTGTAATTAAATTGTTTGTAGTTTTTTAATGTGTTTCCACATTCAATTCTATAAGTACAAATTAAAGTACATTGTATTTTTATTTTTTTTATTTTTTTTTGTTGCTTTTTACCACCTTACTTAATAATCACCAACTGTGTGTCTACACGTCATGTCATCATTTGGGACAATTAAATAATTATATGGATATATTGTGTATTTTGATTGCTTAACTATCTGCTAAGCACCGAGCGGAATATTCGTCACATTCTAATCTTTATAGGATAAATCTAATCTATTCCCATTCTAGCAATAGCGGTTCGTTATAAAAAGGAATTAAAACTGCGTCACTATTACTACTGTTACATTACCTTCATTATTAATATCTACAAACACTCAATGAATGCAATAGGTACAAATTTAGGTTTTCTCCCGATTTGTTAATTTATAACTAACAAATGTAATTGAGAAAGTTTAAATCCAGTAGTTATTCATATGCATCGGACGTTAACTATTAGTTTATTATTTTGCTTAATCAAGCATAATGCAATAAAACAATAGCTCTTTCTTGTATATGTCTGATTGGAGGTCTTACATAAATTCTGAACAGGTAGGTCATTTAATTTTAGATGTAAACCTGTTTAGAATTTACCATCTTCCAATATTATAATGCTCTCAATAATTATTGTAAAAAAATCTTGAACTCAAATGTAATAATTTTTAGACCCTAATACCAACAAACTTAATAGCCCCTAATTTTAGGGAGCACACATTACTTGCAAAACACCCTATTTGTTCAAAGGATTAGCCCTTAAGCAAAGAGTTATTCCTTACATACCTATTTTGTCGAATAATCAACAATACTAACTTAATTCTGTATTTATTTATTATGTCTCCACTCTGCTCCCAGGGTACTCAGTGTTGTGGTGATTTAATTTTACTATGCTACACATCTAAACATACATTTTATTGCACACATTACTTACACTTTGTCCCTACTGATACAGTATAGAGGAGTAGTCTATGAGTTGGCTGAAACATGCCTGTCAATAATTTATCATTTAATTATGTGGATAAAATTTATAGACCCTACCCGTTACCAAATACCCATTTATTTTTTATCAAACAAATGGTTTAACTGGATTTCAGAGTTTATAAAACAAACTTGAATTCCATCCATTGTTGATAAACCAACTCTTTATGTGATTTCCTACTTTTTTCCTTTCATATTTTTATAACAGTATCAAATATAATCTATTTGGTAACATGTCTCACATTTAAAAGATATCAAATTATAATTTTTAATATCAATTGTAAATCTCAAACGGTCTAACCGCTATGTATTTTCTTATACAGAGCAAATGATTACAGTGTTCACTGCACATGGTTATTGTACTCATGCACACACTACACAAGACACGTATATGTTTGTATGTGTCTGAACTTGTATAATGGCGAAAAGGTAAGCGGTATACGTTATCAATGCTCCAAAACATAGCGTTAAAGGAAGCAAGATAAAGCATAATTAGGGCAAGGTGAAACGGTAATGGTAAAGTCCAAAACTTTTGGTCGAAAGATATGAATATTTTAATACCAAAAAAGACGGTTTTTGTCATCTTTTGGTTGGTCATTAAAGTCGCATTATCTAAGATTACCAGATTATCAAGCGTGTAGCAGTATTTTCTTACCCTTCCTGAGCACCTTGGTTTAAAGTAGTGTTCGTGTCACTTCGTTTTGTTTCATTTGTGTTATTTCTATTAGGTTTGTGGTTGTCCCTTCTTTCTTTCAGCTTTTGTTTTGTCTGTCATTTACCTATTGAATACTCGGTATATTATATTCCTTTTTTATTTTCTAATTTATGGGAACTACATGTAGATATTGATTTTACCCAAATTGGTTAATATTTAATTGTCTTGGGTTTAGAAGAATGACCAATGACATGCTTCTTTTCATGGCTTTATTGTTCAGACTCTGGTGGCAACCTTCCAGATCAGTACTGGTGCGGATACTACTTTACAAATTCAAGGAGTCATGAACTATACAGTGCTCAGTGCTTTTCAGCATGTAATGTGTACTTGTGTCATTACGGTCTGCAGCTGTTTTTGTGTATAAGGAAAGAAAAAGTAAATATATAGTAAATATTATAAACATTAATTGACAATATCAGTAATAATGCTTTAGTCTGTTTTCTGTCCTTTACGTACCAAGACATCTTAATAGACGGTCCGAATGTCTCTTGACTGATGATATGTGCAAGTAGAATTTTTTGTTCATCCCTTGTTTATTGATGGTGTACTAGATGTTTTCCAATCTTTAACACTTTAAGGTCAGGTTCTTGTATGTTTACCGTGTATTTGGCTGTGAAAGTGTCCAAAGGTCAACACAATATTCTCTTTGCGGGTGCACTCGACTGCTGTGATATAGAAATATTTGAAATACGGCCACATTTTTATTGCTATAAGGCGATTTCCTATAGTAAAATTTGACCTAAATGGGAACGGAAGTGTAACTAAGGTGCAGTAGATTTATTTCTATTCGAAAACTTTAAGGCCTTGTCGTTTTCGGTTGACGCGGGTAAACAGACGAACGTTTGTAAAAGACATTAATTCCCTTTAGAAAAAACATGACTGACCTATAATGTAAAATTACTGTAGCAAAAGTCAAGGACGTTTTGTGACATGTAAACAACTGAGGCATAGTATTGACCATTTGCATGTTATCGTGTCTAAATTTTCTCTACTGGATTGGCGTAATATTGAACAGAACAGAACAGATCATATTTTTATTTACCAATTAAAGGTGCCCGTTATAGGCAGAATCAATTACAATTTAAACAATAGTTTTATTTTAAGATAATTGTATTCATTATAAGAAAAATAGCAAAGAAAACCGACCGAACATAGATGTAAAATGTCATGAGGATATCCAGTAAGAACTGAGCAGGGGAGACAACTATCATTTTATCTGATTAATACATTACGTTTTTCTTTCAATTTAAATACTAATTTCAATGAAAAGTTTTATAACAGATGTATCTTCATTGCTCATTAACTATAAGAATTTATTATAAATACAAAGGTTTTTTGAATTTCTTCTAGATTTGGACAATTTAATAGTGATGTTCAGTTATATTTATTGCACGATAACAATGCTATTATCTGGTTCGTCAGAAGGAGGTAAGTTAACAATTGATTAAATATTATGACGCTTATTCGCCATTGTTGTCGATATGAACATAAGTGACGAACTACGTCATACTCTGTTTACATCGACTACGTGTTCCTTTTTGGTGTGTATGCTTATGGTGGGGTCTAGCTTGGATATGAGAGGTACGGCTACTGTAAATGAAAATACTATATCACTTAAATGGATACACACAAAGTTTAAACAGCCGAAAATCTATATTAAATTATAGTAATATTCCATATTATACTTTTTCACAAAATGTAACAATTTTTGTATCCGTAACATAAACCTCTAAATAACTATTTTTTTTATTTTCCCGTAAATTTTTAATTCCCGTTAATTGTTTTAGTTTTTTTAAATTTATACACTCAGACTTTTATAAAATATAGCTGAAATATTTAGACTATTAAAGAGATATATTTTTCTTAAGTTTAATTTTGTGCTTTATAACAATTATTTTAGAAATTATATTTTAGTTTTTAATAATTAAATTGGAGTATGAAATAAAATAATTTAATATATATTATGTTTAAAATAAAATAAAATGTAATCACCTATAAATGAAAATAATATATCACTGAAATGGATACACACAAAACTTTAACAGCCGAAAATCAGCACACCCATCCGGCTCTGTTTGTTTAATAGTTCGGACTGAGTGTCTCTGGTCTTCAGACTGTTGACTATCTTTGGGCATCCATTCTGTGAAGGTCAGCTAGGTTTTGATTGGTTTACGGTATACCTAGCGAAACTAGGTATTCATGCCTCACATTTAAACGGTATTTAAATATAATTTCTGATAATAATTGTAAATCTCAAACGGTCTAACCACTATGTCTTTTCTTTTACAGAGCTAATGATCACTGCACATGGTTATTGTACTCATGCACAATCTACACAAAACACGTATATGTTTGTATTGGGTGTCTGAACTTGTATAATGGCGAAAAGGTAAGCGGTAAACGTATAATTAAATGCACCAAAACATAGCGTTAAAGGAAGAACAAGATAACGCATAATAAGGGCAAGGTGAAACGGTAATGGTAAAGCCCCCAAACGTTTGGTCGAAGTTGATTGCATACTTCAATTTCACGGACTTAAAGCAAACACATCATCACATATCAAAGTTCAGGGAAAGAAAAGTCACTTAGTGTTAAAAGCAAAACTACTCAGTTAGTCGTGTAACCACCACGCTTCCAGTACAGTTCATTAACTCTCCTCCGACGAAGTGTAGCATGCAGTAAATTCTGCCATTCATTTTGAATGGCAACACGTAGTTCATGGACATATTGAAAACCAGGTGTTCTGTTATCGATTTTACGGCAAATCATATCCCACAAATGTTCAGTTGGAATCATATCGAGTGACATGGATGGCCATGGAAAATGCTCAATATCTTCCCTTTTGATAACATAACGTACATTTGCAGCTCGGTGAGGCCTTGCGTTGTCATCCATAAAGATGGGTCTGTTACAAAGGTCATGATTGTCAAAATGTGGCAAAATAATAGCGTTAATGACGTCATTTCGATATTTCTGCACTGTCATTGTCCCATCAACCACATACAGATTCAGTTTACAAAAAGCCTACCCACACTGTAACACCAACACCGCCAAACGCTGTAATGCCTAGGATGTTATTATGGTTGTAAACACAGCCTCGTTTCTCAAATCGCGCATGCATCCATCAATATGGCGAAGAAGGAATCTGCTTTTGTCTGTCCAGGGATACAATACTAAAGTGAATGCCAAAGTGTTGTGCTATCTGACGCAAGCACTGTCCACTATTACGCTATTATGCATTCCAACGATCTCCTAATTCTCAGCATCACTTAATTTCCATCTATGCATCTTTAAAATGTAAAGATGAAGTCGAAAAGACCAGGAGATGAACACTAAATCGCTAAGGAAAGCAAGGCTTTCAGGCCTGCTCGACTACAGTATGACAAACTGGTTTTGCTATCTAAAGATTTTCCTGATAAGTTAATTAAAGTAACTTTCCCGTGCTCGAATGATGGCTTTATTACATAAATAACACAAAGTTAATATTCATTCAGATTTTTTAAATTAAAAAAAAACATTTTTCGCGTAGTTGAATTAGCGTCCTATGTCTGGTAGTTATATTATATATGAATGCTTAAGGCATTCCTTTACCCCGGGACTCTTATTGAAACATATATGTGATTCATGACATTAATTCTATATAAACATGAAAAATATTTGCAAGAAACGACAATGGTCTGTGCTTGCGTGACATCATATATTTACGGTAAGTATAGACTGAACATGTCTTCTCTTTCGTTTAAAGGTTGATACCTTATTGGGATATACTTTTTTTACTTAGATAACTGATTTCACAAAAGCTATTGTGTCATACATGAACCTTGTCATTATTTTTTTCTTAAATGGTCATTTCTGAATTTATTTACTTCGCTTCTTTACTTTATGCTAGCGGGTTTTGTTTCATTTAACCCTGATTATTTTTATATCTTTAGATTTGATCGATAATTAATATTATTTATGGCTTGACTTTTAATATATTTCATTTATTTAATATTAAGCGTTATTTTGAGTGAATTTATTGTCTTACCTATATTCATTCTTTTTATTTGAATTTCCGCTATTTACACAATTTAACATAATATAAACAAAATACTACACATCTTTTAAATAACACCATGGTCATTGTTTTTGTAATGATCCTTGATTGTTCGAAAATTGAAATGTTCTCATCTTAGTAAGTAACTGAATGTTCATCCTCAGTGAATATTTAGGAAAGAAGCTCTCATTGAAACTTCGAAAATGTCCCATTATTCTCCCCACATTCTGTAGATGTAATTTTTGTTTGTCGTTATCTGTCAGAATAGTTTAAAGAGTACTTTATTTATGTAGAAAATAATTTGTGCATCTTTCTTCGTCCCTGACTTTCTCCTATCGTAATGCTTCCGTTGATTTAATCCGTATGGATATGTGTACTGAAATCTGTTTAAACTGTTAAACCTTCTGCTATGTGATGGTATGTCTGGTTGACAAAGGCATTCGTGTGCCGACCACGATGTTTGTGCTCTTATATTTGTTAAATATTGACTATAAATGAAATTATTATATGACTATAAATAACTTTCATTTTTTTCATTTGATTTTCATTGGCTCAAATGGTATTTTACGTATTATTGCAAAATATGATAATCACCGCGCAATTATGCACGCGAGGTGATCATTACTCGTGTAAGCTTCAACATGTACCTAAATATAGTATCAGGGAAAATCCGTACATTTTTGTAAAATATGTGAAAGCTTTTATCTTTCTTTGTTGATAAAATAATACTTTGGAAAATGTTTTTTGTTGTGTCATATAATAAAACAATTGATAACTTTAGTTTTCAGTTAACATCATGATTTATCAAACCTGGAGATTTATAATCACCTCAGCCGATGACCTCATCTTCATTCATTAATTGTATAATAATATATCACTGAAATGGATTCACACGAAGCTTCAACAACCGAAAATCTTTATTAAAAAATAGGAATATTCCATATCAGACTTTTTCACAAAATATAACAATTTTTGTATCCGAAACATAAACGTCTAAATAAATATTTTTTTTATTTTCCCGTAAATTTGTTATTCCCTTTAATTTCTTTAGTTTATTCTTTTTAAACTGATACAGATTTTATATTTGCTAAATACAGCTGAAATATTTAGACTATTAAATAGATATGTTTTTATTAAGTTAAATTTTTGTTTTATCCCATTTATTTTAGAAATTGTATTTTAGTTTAATAATTAAATTGGAATAGGAAATAAAATAATTTAATATATATATTGTTTAAAATAAAATAAAATAAAATGTACTTACCTATAAATGAAAATAATATATCACTGAAATAGATATAGTGAAAGCTTCAACATCCGAAAACACACCCATCCGGCTCTGTTTGCTTTATAGTCTGGACTAAATGTCTCTGGTCTTCAGACTATTTACTATCTTTGGGCATCCATTCTGTTAAGGCAAGGTTCTGATGGGTTAACTGTATACCTAGCGAAACTAAAACTTTACCTATTTTTCCAAATTATTCTTGTTATTAATTTTGAATTTCATTAGCGATTTATTTGGTTTTTTATTTAATATTAGAATGTCCAAAAATTTATTTTATTTGCAAAATTTTTTTTAGCTATTATTCAATATTTCATAATAAATTTGCTAGTGGTTATATAACATATTTTTCATAAAGTATGTATTTAATCCGTTGTTCCTAAGCAATATTTTTGTATTCTTTTTAATCTGATTGGTTGTTTGTAGGTGTTGAATTTTGGCTCAAGTCTTAACGTGTCGTAAAAATACCTTATGAAACGTTTGTTCTACTATCGAGACAGCAATGTTAATTTAACCTATTGCTAACGACATTCCTAGTTTTTCTGATTAACTACATCAAGATCTTATTCATCGTTGATTAATTATAGATGTTACTCGTTGTTTTTCTCAAAATTTATGATGTTTCATCTTTTTATATTATTACACAATTTTGTTAAAATTACATTATAACATAAATATCGTTTACAAATTCAAGTAATATTTCTAATACCAGTAATGTTATAAGCAACTAAACACTTTATTATTATTGATTGGACATATTTTATTTTAGTTTTCTGGGAATTGTCATCGCATCCAGCTGTTTTTGGTACAGACGTCAAACTATTTTGTAATGCCTCGGGTGAAGCAGATTGCTGCACAACAAAACTGCGGAGATGGAATGGTGGCCCTGATCAAGTACTTCTATCAGTAAATGAAAAATCTTTTTTCCCAAAATACACATCTACTACTGAGCCAGATGGATTTAATTTAGTCATTCATAACTTCACTGAAAGTGATATTAACGTTATTTACGCGTGTTCATATGGCCTTCAGCAGTACGGAAATGTATTGAAGCTGACTGATAAGTTCGAAAGTGAGTGCAACTTTGTCAATTTATTTGTTTGTCATTCATAAAGAAAATAGATAGTAAGGCCACATTATTAGAAAAATTATAACGTCTGTTATATGGCGGAAAACTAGTTTCATTTCGATTACACCTATTTCCTTTTTACTTTCACTGTCATTATGTACGTTAAGAGATATATTCATTCCAAGCAATTCATCAGAATTATGTCGTGCATGCTGTCAATTTCGCAAGTATAAGAAAATATTATCGTGAATGTTAAATATCTTCTCTTGAGTTTGGCATTGTGACTGTTAAATATTTCTTTTTTGTGTCGATGCATATTTTTGGAATACAATGGTTATCTAATATATATTTACACATGGTCGTAAAATGTGTTTCAAAACGATAAAGGCCCATCGCCATCAATATTTTCTTTGCTGAGATTTTTTTTATTCGCAATTTCATCCAATCAAATCTTTCCTTCTCCCTTTTTATGGAAATTGAGAAAATTCTAATGTAAAAAAGAAGCAAAAATCACGTATGCCCGTACAATATTTATCTGACTTCCCATCCTTCTTTAAGAATAAATATCACAGCACAGAGACTCAAAGGATCAAATGTGCGATAAGCCACATAAGCTAGTGGTAGGAACACACACCATTTTCAAAAGAAATCTGGATGGGGTACTATTGTTTAGGCATTTTTTAAGGAAATAAGGTTTAATGACAACCATTTGGATACTTTATCAGAAATGAAGGCGAAATTACAAAATATTAAACCCAAAATAGGTTTCTGTTTATAGTTTATCTGTATTAATTTGTGATGCCTAATTACTTCCAGATATATTCATTTACCTTCCTATCTTTGTCAAGACAGTCACCGCAATATTCTTTTTTGATTCAATTTGTAACAACTAGTTTTACATGCAAATTAAATGCTGATTGTTTTTAAATCTATTCTGTGACCATATTAGGAGGTTCCCAGTAATCGACACACAGAGCTGCCCAAAGCGTCCCTAGGTGGCGAACAAGGGAACCCAGTCGTTAAGGGATTTTAGGTTGTAATACGGAAAGCATCATCGCAAACCAAATAATGTGCTCCCTGTTAATGTATGCTCGTCCTTATTATAGCTCAAAAATTTTTCTTTTGACCTTAATTAACCAGTCAATGTTCCGAAAGTTGCAAAATAGTTAGGGCAGCAATACAAATACAATCGAGTTACAGAAGTATCAAAATCTTAAATATCTGTGGCATTATTCCATATACTTTCATGTGATATCACATATAAAATAGTTTTAAACAATTGTTCTCACATGTACTTAAATGGTTTGGACTATGAATGGCCGTTCATGTCATTTGCGCGATTAAATACGCGTTTATAAAACTATACGCGTATATATTGGGTTTTAACCCGTATATACCCGTATATTTTGGGTATATACGCGTGTATTCGTTAACAAAACGCGTTCATATACACGATAATTCTATTTAGAGATATACGCGTATATAAACGCTTATTGCAATATACTCGTATATATACGCGTAATTATTAACAATATACGCGTATATATACGCGTGAATATATTAAATTATGCCGATGACGATTCTTCCTCTATAGCGCCAATGAAAATTGCGTTCTCAAACAGAGTGCAAAAAGAAAATATGGTAGCAGCTTACAACAATTTTTAGCGGCATTATAGACAGATTTCTACAAAAAATTAAAGACACGGTCGATGATTTTTATAGAATTGGAACAACAGACAATCTTCAGAAAGATATATTTGACGATAAACGTGCAAGATAATCATGAAAACCATTCAGGCCAGATGATTTACTCTTCTTATTTCCGCGGTGGATGGAGGCCCTCGGTGGCCGTGTGGTTAAGGTAGTTCGTCTACTAATGTTTACGTACCCTACACCTTGTACTTGGGGTACTTCATGTGTTAAAATTCCCATATTTACGGATATGAACGTATATAACTAATAATATATAAGCGTATATTGAAAACATATACTCATTTATATACACGTATATCCGGTAAAAGCATTAAGTAAACGTCTATATGAACGCGCATATTTTACGAATATATGCGTATATTATGGTTATATACGCGTTTAAAAACAATATATACTCGTATATTTTTATAAACGCGGTTAAAATCGCGCAAATGACATGAACGGCCATTCATATTGGACTGTTCACTCTATATTTATTGACTAATTGGTTACAAAAAACACAGTTACTGAAATATGTTGTCTGTATGTGACCTAATGTCAAGTGCACATTGATAATATACTATTAGTGTTAATGTATGAAAATTGTTGTTGTAATTATTTTTTTAATTCCAGAATATCCAATTATATTGCAAGTATTCAACGACACAGATAATTTTTGGTTTAATCTACTGCAAGCATATCCGCGGCCAAGCTGTTCTGCTGCATTCAATGTAAATTTATTACTTAATTTGGTAGTACCACGACGAGAATTCCTTAATTATCGCGTTTTCATTAACAATGTGAACGTGAGTTATTTCTAGAGTATTAGACAAGAAAGTTTCATTTATAGTCGAGGTGTTTAAAACTGTACAGCATAAGCTCTAATGTGCTTTTAAATCGACCTATAATAACAAAAACACAATTCAGCGATCCACATAGAATAGAACACGACATGCAGTAATGTATACATGTATACGATAAGCTTAAGAACATAGGCAGGGGTTAAAAACAAGCACTAAGCAAAAAGCAATAAAATATGGCAGTATTAATACATAAAGACACACTGATTTCCTTTAAATAATAAAAAGCTCAAATCTAAATCCCCAGCTTTAAAAAAGCTTTATAGTGTTAAAACAAGCACTTATTATATTATAATAAGCAAAAACACAAAAAAATTAGAGAAAGCATTACATATGCATATGTTACCATTCCAAATACGTATTAGTTTTTAGAGTTGGTTGTAATTTGTTTTCTCTTTAAACTCATGAGGTGGTTTAGCAGCAAAAGGTAATTTTTCCATACCCTGTAGTTCTGATTGCTGTATTGCTGTACTATCATATATAAAACAATTAACATTTTTAAAATAATAAAATCGTATAATTATGCAGGGTTTCTTTTTGTAAAAACATTAGTCTCTTGTGCTATAGTTCTTAATCGGTGCACTTTTAGAGATGGAAGCGTTGGTCTTTCTTATGACTCTTCATAACGTTTTCTGGTTTTGTTCATCCTATGTGTGCTGCATTGCTACTCCCTAGTATTTGTGTATGTGTGAATATCAAATATAGCCATTTTATATGTTGTCGCTTTCCACTCACGTGATCAGAATTACAATTTCCATCTCCTTTAACGAGGGCGATTATATCTTAAAAATGATGTATTGGAAATGTACTGACCAACACTGCATGAATACCGGAAATTGTAAGCAATTGTAAGTCTCGTTTTTATGCGTTCTTTGGTAAACCATTTAATGCTTTTACAATGTTTTTATGCAGTTTTTTAATGATTGTTTAACGCAACACGACTAATTGTTCAAAACGGAAGTACTTTATTATTCAGTCTTTTATATACTGTTCTAGAAAGTGTAGTGGCAATGTAACGCTTGGGGTAAAATATTTGACATAAATGGAAAACCGTGGTAAAACCAGTGTATAATGCATTATATTTATCACTGTTTTTGAACATTGTGACGTCACATTTTTTGTAAATGTTTGACAGTTTTATTTACGGATAATATATTCTCAACGTGTTGTTGTTATTGATAGTCAGTTTGTATCTGTGCAATGTTATATTATACCGCAATGAAATAAGAAATTCTTCGCTTTTGCTCCACATACATACCTACATACAAGACGCAATACGTTACAATATTTTCCTTTTGTGTTCTCATTTCTATAACGGTCTCGAAACGCAATATTATATCATTTACGCGTTCTTCTTAAAGTGAAGATTTAACACGTTGCCTGATACAAACAGACGTAAGTTGGCTGACAGAAAGATTGCATTTGACGGCTTGCAATAATCGTGTATATACATCATACATATTCTGCCTAAAAATCTAATTGCAGTTATATTCATATTTTTATAAATGTTGTTACACTTCAATCTTTACATTTACTGTACAATAAAGGGGTGCTTTATTGAGTTGCCAAAAGTCTCATGCTTTCGCAATCGAGCGTTGTCGCATAAGACATTTTATAAGTAAAACAAAGGCATTGTATTTCTACGTATTTCTAGTGAATTAGCTCCTACAAAAAACTAAATATTTGTTGTACAGGGGGTGAATATTTACATCTTAATGTACGCTAAAATTTGTCATGGTTTTTGTTGCTGATGAAAAGTTATATTTTGTTAACGTGCCTTTGCTGAAGACAAACTAACGATACGATATAGTAGTATCTAATTAATTTAGTTGAAGATCAATATCAATAACAGTAATAAAACACCGAGGTCAAACTGTCATATTGGAATGATGTATTTATTCTCAGCCTTTTTCGGATGAAAAATAAAGAAAAACAGTTTGTTGTTTATTCCTTTTAACCAATCAATACAAGGATGGCATTCTTAAGAATAAAAACAAAACTGTTTTCATTTTATAACTAGAGTTTTATTCACTGCGTAACTCGTTTTGGTCATATATCGTTGTAGGACAGGAACTACACTGGATCGTTAGTGATGAATTATACCATTGAAGATATTTTCTTCAATACAGTAGTCACATATAATAGTACAGAATTTGTACAATGTGGAGTTCTGAGTGTAAACTGCACCATAGGATCTAAATCATTTCCGATAATCCACAAAAATATAGGATACTGTGCGAGTATGTATGAATATTTAATACTTATTTATAAACTTGTTTAGTACCTGTCGAGTAAAATACAGTTGAAAATGTCCATTAAAAATGTGTTAAACGGACAAGACCAATACAGAAAGACAGGACCAAAAAACAGTTAAACAGGGAAAATACAGTAATGTCACTTCCAGTATTCTATATATAAATACTGATAAAAACAAACATTCGTCATCATTATGTAAATTATTAATTTGAACATTACGATAGTTTTAAGTTGCAAAGTTGAAGATAGATTGGGTTTTGTATAATAGTATTAAAGCATGAAATCCAAAGGAACAAACGTCTGGAAATGTTATTCATACAGATTTGGATGAACTTAGTTGAAGATACAACATCAAACCTATTTTGTAACACAATGTGCTATGATCAATAGATATAAATAATAATACAATTGTATAATTAAAATAATAAATTCTTATTTCAGAGCAGGATGACGAGAAACAAACAGGTTGGAAAATCGCGGTTGGAATTATTAGCATCATAACAGTGATAATGATTGTTTCTGTACTGTATAAATTCCGTCGGAACGTCACACGTTGTTTTACATCATAGATAAAGCTAGCAAGGCAAAATTTAAAGTCATTAGCATACTTAAAAAATCTTATAGATTGTATGCACCATTTATTGGTTATTACATTGTATTTTCCATATGGAACCTGGTGTCATACAGGGACTCCCTTTTCCCACTATGGGCTTGAAGACGAGGTCTAGTACCGGTCGCGAGATAACACCATGAAATATATGGAAAATGCCTTGTAATACTATGTTTATCACATATTTAAACCTGAAACAGCTTTAATGCCGTGGAAGGATAGATAAATGAAACACACAATTGTTTTAATACATGTAAAAACAATATCAAATTCAACTTTTAACCGTGCAGGGCTGATGTTGCAGTGAAAATCCAAATTACCCCTCGTATTAGACTTGGACTTCAAAAACACAGTTTAATGGTAAATCCCATAAACTTTTTAAAAATCCACATATTTCTTTAAATATTCACAAACAAGATACGTCCATGCATAGGCTTGCAAAATCTTAGTTTAGGCTTGCACAGCTTAAATATGGCGGAGATACCACTGCAGGCAGTACAGGAGTGCACGACAGGCGACAGGTAGAATAGTGATAAGCTTAAGATCGTTATGTCAGAGAGAATATGCAAGCTACACGTAGACTGTCAGTTTCCTAAACTACGGATGAAGTAATTACATTTGTATATACAGGCTTCAGTTCGTGTATCATGTAATTATTAATTTGTAATGATCTGTTGTCAATTTTGTAAAGGGTAACTTGTTTGGAGATAGCCATGCTCATTGCACTATGAAGATGATAAAGACTATCTTTTCAGTTTCGACAAAGACAACAAGTTGTCTGCCCTTTTGCCAATTCTATTACCAGAATGTATTGATTATTTGTTACTTTTTCTCGTCCTGATCATGTTTGGAATATTGCCTGGACGTTAAGCAAAGAAGCGCAAACAGTTCACGTGGACCCAACACATACGATAGGTCTCGCATGAAAGTAGAAGCTCGATATCATTATTGTCTAATCATAATAAGCGAAGGCCACAAAGGATTCTTTGTCTAATTCTACAATATGTAGTCAGTTTAATAAACTATTGAATTCCGTCCAGTTGAATAAAGAAAAAAGTATGTAAATATGAAAAAAACTATGCGCGAGTGGTTCAAAACATGCCAATATATAAGTTTTGAAAACAAAATGAAAAAAAAACTATATAGATCGCCAATTGTTATGTATTTTGTGAATTGATATCAGATATATTTCACTACATAATTTTTGTTTGTAAATAATTGTATAAATATTATAGATCTTTTAGTATTATGTTTGCCATCAAACTTTTTAAATGATCGCAATTGATATAAGATTAACTTTAAATATGTCATCTTCGATAGCCAATGGTACGTGTAGTTCCACTCCGCGTATTGGTTTTGTAACAAGTGTATTTCTGGCAGGATTTGTTTTAGCACATTGTCATGACAGTAAAGAAACTATCCTTATATATTCAAAAATATATTACAAACATGGCGCATTTTGAACGAACAAATAGCTTTCACAACGGAAAAACAGAAGTTTTATCACTCTAAACGGACATACAGCAAAGGAAATTGCTACGTAAATAAACTGCTTATCTGTTATTACACAAAATCGAGCATTTTGTACTTCCGTTGTCTGAAGTGTCTAAGTTTAAAGAGTTAGTTTACGTAAAATATGCGTAATGTGTCGCTGTGTAGCAATATTTTAGCTATATTTAAGCTGGCCTAAGTGACGGAATAGGTAAAAGCATTAGTCATCTTCTATAGATCGTCTTCGTGTCAAAACTTGCGTGTTCGAGCTTTACTGCGGGCAAGGTATGCTCGATATACACCACATTATAGCTAAAATATTGCTGAAAATGCCCTTAAACCTCATTTAAATAAACAAGCTATATTAAAGATATTTAAGTTGATAAATAATCAAATATTAGGTATTGAAAAATGTTTGAATTTTAGGAACTCACTGTCAGGCATTTCAATTGTCATACATGTACAACAACAACAATATACTTAGCCTTATTTATGCATCCTGTACAAAAGTGAAGATAATTCCTATATACAATGTCATCATATCAAAGATACCACAGTTACAAATCGACGACGTCAGATTCACGTACATGTAAGTCATGCACGTTTGTGTTGCCTCGAGTTTATTCAATACACAAACCCCTACTTCTTCGCTGACCGGAGCAAAGCGACAATATCGGTTTCAACTTGTCTAACAGCTGATCTTCATTCATTACTTATCCCGGAAGCCTGACAGCTTATCTCAGGATTACAACTTGATGCTCTAGGATTTCTCCAGATGGTATTTTCTTACTGTAGTCGAGTTCTACCTGTCTTTCGTAGACCAATGTGCATCTGTGAGAACAGGATCTGTTTTAGAATATTGTCTTGTGGCAGGCTCATCAGGTGTTTAGTACATCGGATAGTCTTTCTGATCAAGAGGTATTCCATAGATGAGAATGATGTTCTCTCTTTGTTTTGTCAGATTGTCGATCAATGTTACCTTCAAGATGGATCCAGGATGTAAAATCATGTAGACATGGCGTTTGAACTCCATGCAAAAAAAGATAAAAATCATAATTTCTCTTTTGATCTTGCCATTATCCTTCTTGGTTGTTTTTTTTTCAAAGTCTGGAGCAGCCTGTCTTCTATATCTCCATCAATTCATATGGCTTTTGCAACAGTTGTTTCAGCGTATGTGAATTCTGAGACATCTTCTATAATATTCTCCTCCTGTGTTTTTGAATAGTTCGGTTGGAATAGCACCTGTTTTTTATGCTGATCTTTAGACTAAACTTCTTTGATGCATAACTGATTTGCAGAATTTCTTCCGAAGAGTGATCAAGTTGTGCACAGTCTTCTCAAAACAGCAGTTCCCAAATCTTTTCAAAAGTATTCTTGGTCCTTGCTTCAGAGTGTGCGACATTGAAGAGGTCGAAATCTAGATTCAATGGAAATATCATCTGCCATGCCATGAAATAGTAGTCTATGATTATATAGAAACAATAGTGGCAAGCAATGTTGGTTGTTGGCTCCGACACTCTTCACCATATTCTTATCACCAATATGTCCATGTGTAAAAGCTCAATCATGGATGTAAACTTTTCAGGGCATCTAAAGTTGCTCAGTAGTTTCAACGGTCCTGTCCTCCTTACTGAATCAAAAGCCTTTGTTAAGTGTACATGTATCGTATACAGTGGTTGGTTCTGATCTATGATTTTTTCTTGTCTTTTTGTCTACGAATGACGATTATGTCAAAGGTGGTGTTATCGTAATCCAATCTGGGATTCGGAAACTACTTCTGGGATGATATGCGGTGAAAGTATGTCAAGGAGGATCCTTTTAAAGACTACATGCACTGAGCAGGAGACCGAGTCTTTGCCTTTCTCACAACCTGTTTTGTCACTTTTCTTGTACATGCTTACAATGGTGACATCCTTTCATGCATGCGGGACTGTGTATTCACCTCATTCCTTCCATATCAGTTAATACTGCTTAACAAGTTAATTTGTTCCTCCCTGCTTCCATACTTATTAAGGCATTCTACTCCTGTGACCCATCCAATCCATCTTTTCGGCTCAAGATTGCACTCTTGTCTCACCTGTGGATAGAGACTAGTTAGGGCAGGCTTTGGTGGTACACTGCTGTATGTGGTCAAGGGCATGTGGTAAAATCTCTCCTGTGACATTCAGAAGCTTCTCGAACTGTTTTCGAATTTTGTTGTCAGATAAATTCTAATGCCCTTCTGTCCTTAGTTGTACAGTATCTTTTTAAAGGGTCTACTGTAGAAGCCCTAATGTCATTTATGTCTGCAACTCTTTGTAGCTACGATTTTATGTCCCTCTATGCCATCTTATGGAACAGTTGTGCTGTTAGAGTTGTCATCCGTGTGAGATGAAACAGTTGATTAGCTGGTACTTTGATCTGCAGCACTGATGGCCTTCACCTCTCTTATTCAACCAGTCTTGATGTCTTTTGTTGGTCTGAATCATACTACATCTAGTTCATATGCCACAAATGTGTTGCGTCGATGTGTTCTTTTGATAGTTTCGGTCAAGTTGTGTCCTGACATTCCATTGTGCAATTGTCAGATTCTTGGATTCTTCTTAGTCAATTATTCAATGTCGACAGAAGATGATGTCGAGCAGCGCGGTTCTTAATAATCCGGGCGACGACCGATCCGGAATTAAGTTTCTTACATTTGTTATTATTGCGAAAACTACGTCTTTGCTTTTTTAAATAGGATTAAACGCGATTTTAACAGAGGTACCCGATGAAAAACCCCCAACATTCGGGACAAAAACTGCCATCCTTGTCAGTTAGACTTGAGTACACTCTGCCAGCACTGAGACTTGTACCCGAAACGTCATTCTTGAAAGGCACGTGATTAGTTTTAGGTGACTAACTACAACCTTAACCACCGACGCCCCTGGAAACTTGTCGCAAGGAATGTTGATGTGTTGTTAACTTCTGCGGCCAGAACAAGGCAGGCGTTGACTATTACTCTCTGTAGGTGATAACCCGAAGATTACAGGAGGTTGTGTTCATCAACCGCCCTCAATGCCTCGATTTTCATGTTAACGTTTTTGGTTGTATCTATTAGCCTTTGGTTCTGGCAAAAACCTAAACACACTACAAATATTTCTGTATGTTAGTAGTTTTCGCTGTTGAAAGACCGAAAAGGTTACCTTGATTGTGTGGTAAAAAAACACTTGTTGATGGAATTTTGCCCAATGATGTATAACTGGCGAAAGGGTGTCATAGTGTCAAAGCACGCACCATCACACGAGTTTATATAGTTCATATTTATATGTAATATACATGTTCTAAATAATTACGTTGAACAATGTTGCTTATTTATTATATTAATGTAAAACTACATGCTAATAAACATCTTACAAATAAATCGCATTGTTACTAAGACTTTACATAACACAACACAGGAAATTACAGCAAAAACAAAATGTTTATCTGTCTTCCGTTATACTCACTTGAAAGAAAACTGCGTTTTTTCTTACGAAATCGCTAAATGAATAATTAAGGACGATAATCCGGGAATTTTAAAGATATAAAAATGAAGTGGTCATTTAATTGGCTTTTAAAATAAACGTATTCTCTTACGAATACGACGATATATACAAAAATTTAAGTATATATTATACATTTCTTATTCCTTTAGTTGATTTGTATGGGTGAAGTAGTTATTTCCATATAAATGTTAAGCGCTTGGCCTGTGTTCTAGATAGCTGGCATAGCAGAAGAGAATGGTTAACACTGTGTCTTTATAGGTCTAAATACCGCCGAGTGTAAGCAAAGAATAATGACAGGATTAAAGTTTTAACAGTGTAAGGTTTCATTTGTAGTGTAGAGACATATATACATATTTGATGTAAAACCTGTATTTGTGATGCTGAAAAAATCAGCCTTACATAATATATTAAAGTTTGTCGCAATAATTAGACGCCTGAATATATTATTAAACGGCACCGAGGGATATAGTGATTTTAGTGATAAAGTGGTCATGAAGTTTGTTAACGACGTTGATAGGAATTATAAGCTTTTGAGCCGCTAACAATACATTGCGATATTCACTGGCTGTGAATTGACTTTATGGAGAATTTGCCAAATCTTTTGAGACCTTTGTAGTTGTTTCTACACGTATTAGTGACTGTACATAAATCTGGTCTTTTATCTTGATAATCATTAGTTCCATTTGTTTAAACCCGCTCCCCATAATGGAAGTGTATACTGTCGTTGTGTTTGTATGTGTGTGTTCTTAACTGAAATATTGTCAATAACTTTGCCTGATAATGCTATATTGTTGTATTCATGTTAGACCTCTCTGAAGTTATAGAGCGGGTGTATCAGGTAGCAATAACTCACAGCAGTTCTTATATGTTTTGTATGCTTTATATGGTGCTTTAACGCCACTTTCAGCATTTTTCACCTATATCATGGCGTTCGTTTTTAATGGTGGAGGAAGCCGGAGTACCTGAAAAAACCCCAGACCTTCGGTGGGAAAAATATGAATTCTTGTCAATAACGATTGGATTTGAGCACATCCCGCCCGCAGTGAGACTCGAAACCGCAACCTGAAATGGTTATAAAACATATTAATTCACTTCATATTTTCATATTCTGGAGTCGGCATGGTAACAGTAGATATATTCATGATGATCTTAGGAATTCAGATACATCCTCATGAAAAAAGGCTATTTTTATCGTTTTGTAATACATGTAATATACAGTATTTTACACATAGAGTATAATTAGCTGGAGCCGATATGGATGTATCCACTATTATTAGTAATGACAGAAGCAGGTCTGATAACGAACACATTGTCGCTCCTGACTATGGAAAGTTTGATATCTGACATTAAAATGCATGGCATGATTTGAATCTCATTATCTTTTTACATGCAAACAACTTTCTTATTTTCAATTGCAGGTTTCGACTAGTCGATTCGTTTTTGCGTTGTTGCTATGTACTGCTCTTACAGAGAGTAACAGTCCACAGAGCTTTGTTCGAAACTTGAAACTGATCTTGCCGCCATTAAAGCATCTACACTAAAACTGGAAAACAGTCTTAAAGGTAGTAATCAAGTGCAATATAATATTAAACTGAGGCATACAACATAGGCCTTCATGTGTGTTTTTGGTTCAATTCATTCTGTCAAATGCAACCATTGCTAACAACGACGAATAATGAAAACTAATGAATGATTATTCTTCAATATTGCAGCCAGTTGCAGCAACGTCACGCCATCTTGCCCGTTTGAAGGAATGAATTCAACTACCATTGCTACCATTTTAGGCGGGACTATAAAACTTGGGCGGCAGCTGACGTAAGTTATCATTATTTATAATTTTCAGACTAGGCTCTTAAAATCATTTTGCCACACAGTTCAACTTCTACTATCAAATATATTGAAGCTTAAATTTATTTATAAAAAATACATTTGATATCACACGAAATTCATTCAAAACGATTTCATTCGACTTTTTTGTTTTAAATATAACAATGTTAAAATTATATATTTTTACAGGCTGAATGCAAAAAATTTGGTGGATACTTGGCAAAGATTGAAAATTCAAGGGAGAATACCTGGTTAATTACCAAATTAAAAGGCAATCATGTCCAAACTTAAACGTGTTATTTAAAGTATTTTAAGGATTTAAGGTTTATGGTATATCATAGGATCCCATTGTAAAATAGGCAATTCAGTGCGACAAGAAAACATTTTGGTACAAAACTAATTAGTAAAGGAACGCTGGTTGTATAAGTGTTTTGTTTAGTAATTCCTACATTAGCCAACACCTGTGATAACATGTTGCAATGGACTGTTGATTGCTAATTTATTGTTTGAGATTAACATCCAGTGTAGGAATCTCTAAGCTATATAATGGCGTTCAGTTTTGATAGTTACGAGGCCGGTATTTATGTTAATAACCCTGAACTCCGAAAACAATATTGGCAATCCTATGTACAAAATTACCCATTATTAGGCAAAAATAACACTCCAATGCTGACACGCCGGTAATGAACAATTGTCAAGTACATGTATTTTATTATCGTAGAATATGGTTTAGCATCTCCTTGGATTGGACTACAAAAAATTGGCGGCTTTCGGCAGTGGACGGTTGATTCCGATGTAGCTAGTTATGTATACTGGAATACTGGTGAACCTTCTGGAAATGGTGCTTGTCGAGAGCTATACTGGGGCGATACTTGGAAGTGGAATGACGAACCATGCGAAAAGTCCTGGAATTACATATGTGAAAAAAATTAGGTATGTTACTTTGCGGTCTTACGAACATTAAGTTGAAACATTGTGTGTCAATTTTGTACACCAATATTTTTGTTGATAAAGCATTTATGTGTTTACATTTGTATCACTTGCTGCTTTTAACTCAATTATTATTAGTTTGTCTGTATTTAAAGGATGGTCTTTAACGAGGATGACATCACTATAGGTACTAAGGATGACAGAAACATGAGAGGACATTAAATGACAGAACATAAAAATGATTTGTGCGTGTTCATTCTATATACAATATAAATGCATTAATGATTAAATTGTTATCGTTTGTCTTACGACCTCTACATGTCTTCATGTTTATCTATTTTGTTATCATTTGTCTTACGACCTTCGTAAGTCTTTATGTTTATCTGTTTTGTTATTGCTCTTTTTTTATTATTTGTTCCACCATTGTTTTGTCTGTCCTATCGTTTCATTAATACTTCTCACTATCTTCGATCAATTCTCCACTGTTAATTAATGCATTTAAATATTATTAAACACATTAAATAATCCATATAACACACCTGTACTTATCTGACCTACATGAGTTGTCTTTAAAATTGTCTCATTTTCGACTTTCCAAGTAAGGGACTGATACAACCAGAATTAATTACATTCAAGAACAGATTTAGTTACGGCAAACCTGTCCGCACACAAATCTGGTTGACATGTCTGGAGAGAGCTTCACTTCTTTTACTCTAACGACAATGTGTGTTAATAAGATAAGATATATTTTAACCTATCTTAATATTTCTAAGTGGATATATCATTTGATATCCATTGGCCCATCTTATTTCCTCCATTGATTTATTTCTTGTTAACTTGGCTTGCTCTAACTTATGTTGAGAAGTCGAAGGCAGAGTGGGTAAGAAAGCTAGTGATCTGGTACTGAACACGTGAACGTCACCACTAAGGTTGCAGGTTTGAGTCTCACCGAGGGAACGGTGCGCACGACTGCAATCCTAATTGATAAGAATTCCAAGTTTAATTTCCTACGGATAGCCTGGAGTTTTCACCTTGTACTCCGGCTTCCTCAACCAATAAAAACTTGATGCCACGATATAGCTGAAAACTTACTAAATAGGCGTTAAACATCATTCGAACAACTAACATACAAAAAAAATCCTGAATTTCTGCTCGCTTGATGTTTTGCAACCATTTAAGTCAGTCAATAAATTAGATGATAGTTTTTCTGTCTGAAAAGTTACGAAGCTTGTCTACCTAAATGCATATCTCCTGGTGTTAATAATAAACTAAGTGGCATGATTAGGGGTTGCATAACATTTAATGGAGGCGTCACGCTCTGCAGAGTAAATGAAAACATAAATTCTGCAAAAATACATACATGTTCGGGAAAATAATTATTGCCGGTTATAGTCCGAGAATCCTCTAAGAAATCTCGAACTAGGCCGGTTATTTTCCTGATGAAGATTATTTGTGTATGGACGATTAATGCCCCTGTCCATCGATCTCGGGCTGCGAAAACCGACAAAGATGACAAACTTTATACAGATTGATACCGGACAGAGTCAAGCGAGTTCAAAGTGCAAGAAGCTATATCACAAAATATTAAGATAGGAGCATCTATATTTATAAAATCTTTGAAAATTGCATTAAAAAAAGTTTTGCCATCACTGGGTTCCGTTCACGATTATTTGTTGTCATATTTGAGACGAAATAATGACATTTCTGTGACGTCTACCGGTGTCGACTTAAAAATCGACCGTATCGGTGCGAATATCTTTGTCCACAGTCTGTATTTTAAACGCATGTTTCAAACGAAAAAGAAATAGTTTTACGGAAATGTTTTGTATAAAAACCGTATTATTTAACTTATACCCTACTCTAAATCAATTCCAAAGAAATCGATCTTTCCGTTTTATGTGGAAGAATATCATATTTCACAAATATTCTAGATCGCAATTGCATGCTTTCTAAAAATAAAGACGGAGGACTGAAATTAAATATAAGTAATATTTAAAAAGCATAATAATACTTCTGATTTGACAAATTTAGAACCCACAATGATTTTTCGTCAAAATCAGCTTAACATCAAACTGTTTTGCGTAATTTATAAGACGTTGGGATATATAAAATATCCATGTCTCATGCAAAATTTTGATTCGTATTTTAAAATTGGGGTACATGTATATATTAAAAGGTGCATATGATGAGATATTTGAAACCGTTACCTGATGCATATTTCAAATAGTCTTGACCTTTAACGGATATGCAAGAATTGTTACAAAAATGTTAAGTGTTGTCAATTGTTATCATTATAGGATTTTTAACAAGAATAAAAAGGCACATTTCTGTGCATCTGTTCTACGCATATGAAAAAAAGTTACGTCTAGCTTCGACAATCTATTGTCATGCATTCCTTAACTTAAGTCAATATTTATTTATAATTCTATTCATGCTGTAATAAATTAATATTGAGTGCTTTAATTGGATAAAACACTTAAATTACTTCATTTCAGATAATTTATAAATCGATATTTCCTCTGTGAGGACTAATATCGGTTTCCAATGTAAAACAAAGATGGCGTCCTCCTAACGTATCGTTTGAGGATTCATTTAATAGATATATATAATAGAAATTGGGTTTCTTTTTGTTGTTTTTTCTCTATTAACATATATATAGGACAGAGATTCATTTTGTACTATGTTTAGTATAATTCTACCCTTTCCGGATTTGGTACATTTTGAGATCTAGATGGGTGTCTGCAACTGGTTTGGCGGCTTTTAAATTGGACTGACTATTTATGAAAATTATACGGATTAAACACCGTGTTTTAGGAAATTATCAATTAATGATGAAGAAAAAAAATAACAGTACATATAGAAATGAAAAAATTGTCTAATATTAATAATATGATAAAAAAAACATACAATAATTTTATTATTTATATTAGCAGCTTGATATATTTTCAAATTTTGCTGTTAATGAAATACAACAATTGTTTATTGAAAAACAGAGTTATCGAACATAATTATGACAGTAAAAGTTGCAAGTGGCATTTTGTAATTTACCAATAATTCGTATCGATCCGCTAGTCATTTATTAATAGTAATTGTTAGAACGAATTGACAGTAGAATGTGAAGTTTAAATGAAGGTCGTTGGTAATAAAAGTACGAAATTAATAACGAAAAACCTATCACCACAAATCCTGACTAAATATCTGTTTGCTCCCATATAAATTCATACAATGGCATAACCGGTACACGGCCAAGGCAAGACATAATCGGTAAAATCCATAATTACTTTTCAGTCTAGTAAATTTTTATTTAGATGACTGTACTTTGTGTATTGTGTTCTTTTAGGATTATGGACTTCAGTTTAAATATTGCATTGCCACCAGTGATCAACACTCACTTTTACATCACATCAATGTAAAATATACAGTGGATTCACGTATAGTTATCAATTTTCACGAAGAAAGAAATTATATCTATGGATGCTGTACAATGTGTAGAAGGAGTATCAAGTATAAATAAATATCTTCCTTGCGGTGTGTCAGATGGGTTGTAATTTCCACATCTCTGCTGCTACCACTAATTCACACATATTCCTAAACTCCTGCCTAACTCACACTTAACATTTACTCTACTGTGTTCATGGTAACTGTTACCGAATCAATTAAATGTGAGTCTAGTTACAATTACGTAGCTCTTTTTGAATTTTTTATTATTGTCTTCAAAAAAAGACATCCCATTACTCGTAATAGAACAAAAACAAAAACACACTGAAGATGAATACATAATTTCTGCCATTAAATTGCTGTTTTCTTTCAGTAAATAACTTTTCCTTTCTCTGAACGAATGTCTAGACGCAAAAATGAAATAGACTTTAATATTACCAATAAGTATATAGCTTAAGGCGTCTATTGTAATTACTGTCCATAATGACAGTTAGAATGATGAATCATCAATGTTTAGGAATTTGAGAAGGGAACTGATTGGTAACTAGAGTAATTACGGTATTTCGCATTCACATAACGCCTTTTAATATTTAAATAATTATTACCATGTGCTAGATCAAGTCTTGTTTATTCCATAAAACATAGATAAGGCAGGAATTGGACTTATCCACCACTACTTTTGGGGATATTAGGTCTGATAAAGAATTATATTTTAAAGTGTTATATAATTTATACTTATATTTATATTACATTATTTTTAATGTTAACTTTTAATGTTTTTATGTATGTCAAAATGAAATATACACTGAAAAATTAAACGCAGTTTTGACCCTTCCTGTTGATGCATGTTTTTTCTCTGTTTTCTCTTTAACGAACCATTGTTTTGAAATACCTGTACCAAGTGACATGCATATCCACAGAAGCAGTTACATCAATCAAAGCATTCTAACGACAAAAAATATGTACTCATTTACTCGATCCAGTGGCATACCTATCACTTATGACATACGTGCGCAGAATTACGCATTTATTACGTAACGTTAATATCTAGCTGAAAATGTATATATATGCTAGACTCCGCAAATACAAAATGATCTATGTGACCACATACGCAGTTACAAAATAACTTAACGCACCCAAAGTGACTTGTCATTTTTACCTAGTTTTTTTTTTAAATAAGAGGGGGAACACATATTTGTTTTAGAAACTATAAAGAGGAAGATAAAAAATTAATTGACAATTTCCGAAAAGCGAGGTCAGAATAAATGATATTAAAATTAAAGAGAAGATAACAATATATTCCAGTTCAATAATTCTGTCTCTGTAGTATTTATTAAAAACCATAACAACGTAATAGCGAATATACGGGGCTTTACTTAAAGAAATAAACGTTTTATTTCGTGGAAATTATACAGAGAGGATAAACAACAATTTTAAGCTCCTAGGATTGTGGTAGGGTTAGTAAACGAAACAATAGTATGTGTACGTATATTTATCTTTTAACATTCTATGTGATCGTGTAATAGATTATGAACTTAAATTTGTCATCCTTCGTTTACAAATATGGTATTATCACTTAGGTATATAACAAATAAGACATACATTTCACCTAAGTTGGTTCTTTTAAATGTTCAAAATATAATTGTAAATATTGCAACCGAAGTTTACGGATCTATATGATGATACGCTCTTTTTTTGTTAATTTTCAGTTTAATGCCGCTTTATTCAATTTTTCTTCTATAACGTGGGGTTCAGTGTTTATTCCGAAAGAGGCTGGATAACATGGTAAAAAAAATCGACCTTCGGAAGGAAAACTTACTATACTTGTCAAATAACATCAGAATCGAGCACACCCTTCTCTGAGACACGATAAGAGCGACCTGAGTTATAACAGGCACTTAAACTGAACATTCTACTATCATCTTTCATTTGTGTGACGACGGAAAAAGTTATACGACGTTTTGGAGTAAATAAATAATATTATTCTGATTACTCTTGATAATACACTCTAGAAGTAATATCCGTATGATAATCATAATAGGTATAGCTCTATGATAACCAATGCTATGAGAAAGCACTATTTAAACATGTCCATGTAGATTTGCGTTCGTTGTTACAAAAATATGTCAGTTATTATCATTACAGTTCAAGTATAACCAGTAACATTTTTGCACGTCTGTATTATTATTAACACGTACAAATAAAGACAGACAGACAAACATCTATGATCATCTATTATTATCACTAGCGGGTAGACACCGGGAATTTTAGTTCAGCTCTCGTTGAGACAGCATCACATGAATGTAAAATGCTATAAGAAGCGTAAAACCACATTAAACAAACAAAAAGCAATAAATTTTCAAAGATCCTTTCATCCATGCCACACACTTGTTTGTTACTGTTCAAAGTAGCTTGTTCCAACGCTGTTTGTAATTTGGTCAATTCCTCGAGTGCAAATTCTTCTGTATTATTGTAATTTTCATCAAGAGTATCGTTACAAAATCCTTGCATATTATTGTTATTTTCATCAAGAGTGTAATAGCAAAAACAAAATGAGGTCACGGTGTCGAGGGAAAGCTGAAAATTTTGGGAATACATAAATTGTCAAACTATGAGTCATTACCTTTTAAGCTATTTATAGACCATGAGCTATATTGGAAAGGAGGAGGTTTATTAAGGGCTCAAATTGGCTCTAAATTTGAAATCTCAAATAATCAGTTTAAACCAGAAAAATATCCAAATAATAGAATTCTTTACCATATTTGTATGCTTTATACATTTGAAAGAATAATCGTACCCTCGCTTTTTTAGCGAGGGTACGAATTTAGTCCCATTACTCGTAATGTAGCAGTGCGAGAGTGAATCGCTCCCGACATTTTGATGTCCAACAGAAGTTGCATATACAATCAGACGTGTTCAATCTTGATATCTTTCGACAGTGTCACCATTTTTTTATCGGTTTCTTGTTTAAAATCGATAATTAATGATACTTGATGATAGTTATTGCCGTTTTTAATAACCCTCCCTACGTTTTATATTAATTGACATTCGTGTCTCTTTTTGATTATGTTTACTGCGTGAAAAACATTGAGAAACCTGAAACTGAATGACGTGTTGCATCTTGGTAATACATATGTAAATTACTGGATTCTTACTACCAGAGACGTATAATTACAAATAATTGTAATTATATGTCTATGTTACTACGGAATGGTTGTTATAGTATGCGAATTAGTACGTTTATAATAAAATTAGGTCACATTATCCATATACGGAAAAATGATCAACGTAGCATTTCCCACGTGCATCTTCAAAGACGAAAAAAGAAGAAATTCCTTCAATAAAGATCGTTTCCGGTTAGCATTAAAAACGTAAAGAATATGAATAATATTTGAACTGTGTATGGTAATGTCAGTCCTTAATTTGGTTCAGTGTATAATATTATTGCATGTAAAAGTCAAAATAAAGTGGTAATGAGGTATGTTTACGACGTTGATAGGAATAACAAGCTTTTGAGCCTATAAAC
The DNA here is from genome assembly GCA_944474755.1 of Limnoperna fortunei. Classification (NCBI taxonomy): domain Eukaryota; kingdom Metazoa; phylum Mollusca; class Bivalvia; order Mytilida; family Modiolidae; genus Limnoperna; species Limnoperna fortunei. The sequence continues at coordinate 76,734,884 of OX104118.1, forward strand.
ATTGCGATATACACTGGCTGTGAATTAGCTTCCTTTTTGGAGAATTGGACAAATCTTTTGGGACCTTTAAAGTTGTTTTTCGAATAGTACGTATTATTGACTGTAAATATGGTACCTGAAATTGAAAACGCAACACTTTTAGCAATCCGTTATCGATCCTTCAGCGTTCCAAAATCCGTCATCAATCAGTCAGATAGTTAAATCTTTCACAATCCTTCAGATCGTTCACAATCCGTCAATGCGACAATTGACGGATTTTGGAATGAAACCCCCGACCTTCGACAGATGAGTGGAGCACACTTTCTCGCTGTAAGGGTCGAAGAGACAGCCTCGGTGATCAATAGTTTTTATATTATAAACGCTTAAACAGATCATTTGTCGCGGTGTTATCAAAGTTTTACTTCTGTGCCACAACTCCTAAGAATTCCGGTGTATAATACTAAAGATTTACGACAAAAGCAAAAACATCTATTATATATTTTATTCACTATTTCAATGTGTCACGTAAATTTACACAGAATTAAATCTCAATTGAAGAATAAGCTACTAAATATGATTATATATAAATACTTTCGAGTTAACACATGAAAGCATAAGATGAAAATCAATTCTGCTTTTCGCATTTTAGCCGTCATTATAGGTTTATTTTACGATGTATGTTATAGGCGTTCGATATTTAATGATATGTAAGTATAAATGTTTTCCTTAAAATTCGGGAGAAGTTGAAATTAGTTGCAAGGGTTCACAGAGCTGTCCAGCGCGTCATCGGATGGCGGATATGGGATTTCCTCTCGTTGGGGGTGTTTTCAGGTCATAATACGGAAAAGCCTGGCCGCTGACAATAGTGGATGACGTGTTTAGAGAGTATCACACTCCTTGCACGACAAGAATCTCTATTGTAGGCTAAAAAAGGTAAAATTTTCCCATAGTTTTTTTATTAGAAATTAACATTATTGCCCTTTTGTCCATCTTTCTCTAATTGATTTTTTTTTAACTTGCTCTCGTCCTGAAAAAAAACTGAAATACTGCTCGCTGCTGGACGACAATCCAACATGAAATCGATCAATAAATAAAGACATAAGTTATTCAGATTGAATGACGCTCTTTTAAGGGGTAAGTTTTTAAAAAGTTCTGTTTTATCTTTACGACTGCAATAACGATGTTTAAACCGATCTTTATAGACCTAAAGAATTAATGACGTTTTGTTCAAAAATGTACTATTTCGTACTATAAAACGTGTCTTCCGATAACACAGTTTTACGCTTAACTGCAGTATTTGCAGACTTTTCTCGACATCGTTATTGGGGCCTCGGTGGCGGATTTTCGAATCACTGCAGGTAGGGTTATGTCCAACTACAACCTAATTAACAAAGATTGTACTCCGACTTCCTCTCAGCTAAACCCCAATAAACACTGGACGCCATTAATAACTGAAAACCCTAAACAATCAAACAATCCAGCGTAATGGTAAGTATACTTTTTAAACTACATGTATTTTATGTCAAATAAAACTTTCGACAAGAATCGCTTTATATTTTACAATATTTTCAACTTTTTGTCTAGTAAACAATGTTTTGATTGACAACGCTTGTTCAACGGTTCAACGAATGTTTTTACATAACAGTTTTATAATTGAATTAAAAATGTTGTGAACTAAATAAAAACATGCATGCATACATTTAAGTAACTAGTTTTTTTCTAACTGTATGCGGTTGTATCTTCAGGTAGCAATAGCTCAAAGAAATACTAGTCATGCAATGTTTATATGTTTTGTATGGTTTAATGGGTATTGTGTCTTTGTTTGATTGATGTTTAACGTGGCTAACAGCAATTTTTCAGCTATATATCATGGCGTTTGTTTTTATTGGTGTAGGAGTACCTGGAGAAAACCCCAGATATTCGGTGCTAATATGGCAATCCTTGTCAATTAGGATTGGATTTTAGCACATCCTGCCCTCAGTGAGACTCGAATCCGCAACCTATCTAGCTGTAATGCTTATAAAAATATTAATTCACTACGTGATTTTCATATTCTGGAGTCGACATGGATTCATGATAACCTTAGGAATTCAGACACATTCTCATGAAAAAAGGGTATCTTTATCGTTTTGTAACCGATATGGATTTATCCACTAATATTAGTAATGACAGAAGCAGGTCTGATAACGAACACATTGCCGTTCCTGACTATGTAAGGTTTGAAATCTGACATTAAAATTGCATGATATGATATGGATTCTCATCATCTTTTTACATGCATACACATTGTCATATTTTCCATTGCAGGTTTCGATTAGTTACATTCACTTTGGCGTTGTTGTTATGTACTGCTCTTATAGAGAGTAATAATGCACAGAGCTTTTGTTCGACACTTGAAACAGATCTTGCCGCCATTAAAGCATCTACAATGAAACTGGAAAACAGTCTTAAAGGTAGATAAAGTGCAATATAATATTAAACAGAGACGTATAGCATAGGTCTTTATATTTGTTTTTAGGTTCAAGTCATTCTGTCAAATGCATCAATTGCTTAAAACAAACAATAATAAAAACTAATGAATGATTATTCTTCTCAATTGCAGCCAGTTGCAGCAACGTCACGCCATCTTGCCCGTTTGGATGGAATGAATTCAACTACCATTGCTACCTTTTTAGGCGGGACTATAAAAATTGGACGGCAGCTGACGTAAAGTATCGTTATTTATAATGTTCAGACTAGGCTCTGAAATCATTTTCCACGCAGTTCAACTTCTACTATTAAATATACTGAAGATTAAATTTATTTATAAAAAAGTCTGCTTGATATCACACGAAATTCATTCAAAACGATTTCATTTACAGACTGAATGCAAAATATTTGGTGGATACTTGGCGAAGATTGAAAATTCAAAGGAGAATACCTGGTTAATTACTAAATCAAAAGGCAAGCATGTCCACATTCAAACCTGTTATTTAAAGTATTTTAAGGATTTAAGGTTTATGATATAGGATCCAATTGTAAAATAGGCAATTCAAGAAAACATTTTGGTACAAAAAAATTAGTAAAGGAACGCCGGTTGTATAAGTGTTTTGTTTAATAATTCCGACATTAACATGTTGCAATGGACTGTTGATAGCTACTTTATTGTTTTTGAGATTAACGTTCAGCGTATGAATCTCTACGCTACAGAACGGAGTTCAGTTTTGATAGTTACGAGGCCGGTATTCATGCTAAGAACTCGGAACTCCGTCAACAATATTGGCAATCCTATGTAAGAAAAATTACCCATTATAAGGCAAAAACGAAACTCCGATGCTGACACGCCGTAAATGAACAATTTTCAAGTACATCTAGTTTATATTAATGTAGAATACAGTTTAGCATCCCCTTGGATTGGACTACAAAAAATTGGTGACGCATGGCAGTGGACTGTTGATTCTGAAGTAGCTAGTTTTGTATACTGGAATGGAGGAGAACCATCTGGAGATGGTGCTTGTGGAGAGCTATACTGGGGCGATACTTGGAAGTGGAATGACGAATCATGCGAAAAGTCCTGGAATTACATATGTGAAAAAAATTAGGTATGTTACTTTAGCTTACATGGCGGTCTTACGTAAAGTAAGTTGAAACATTGTGTGTCAATTTTGTACAACAATGGTTTTGTTGATAAAACATTGAATGTTTATTACTTGCTGCATTTTGTACAATTATTATTAGCATGTCTGTATTACAGGATGGTCTTGGTAACGAGGATGACAGAAACATGAGAGAACATTAAATAACAGAACATCCAATGCAATAAAGACAAAATTGTTATCTTTGTCTTACGACTTCCCCATGTCTTTTTGTTTTTCTGTTCTGTTATTGCCCGTTATCTTATTTTGTTATTTGTTCAACCAGGGTTTGGTCTATCCTTCATATAAATACTCCTCATTGTCTTCCATCCTTTCACTTCTGTTTATAAATGCATTCAAAAATTATCAAACACATAAAATAATCTACGAAACACACATATGTCCTTATCCGACCGACATGATTGTCTTTAAATTGTCACATTTTTGTCTTTTCAAGTAAGGGACTGATTCAACCTGAATTGATCAGATTTAGTTACTGAAAACCTGTCCGCACACAAATCTGTTTGACATGCCTGGAGAGAGCTTCACTTCTTCTACTCTAACGACAACTTGTGTTATATTTCACCCAATCTAAATATTTCTAACGGGATGTCTCATTTGATGTCCATGGGGTCATCTTATTTCCCCAATTGATTTATTGCTTGTTAACTTGGCTCGTTCTAACTAATGTTGAGAAGTCTATGGCGGATCTTTATACTTCCCATTTCATTTGAAATTCCTTCATTTAACTGTTTTTAAAATGGCATCTACATATGAGTTCAGACAGCTAAGGGACAGAGAATATATGTTTGAGACAGTAAAACCTTTATCAGTATGACGGGTGACACGACTTATCGGAATCCACCGTTTTTTACCTGAATCCACCGGAATCCACTATGATTTATCAGAATCCACTTCAAAAATTGTTCTTCATGTTATATTTAAATGCTTGATGACTTTAATTTGTTATTTTCATAAATTTTTCAATGTTTCTCTTAAAAAGTACAGAGGTATATGTTCAAAATAAGAAATTTAATAAAAAAAATCTTTTGATGAGAACGATGAGAACGCTGATAATCTACTTTAATTTTATGCGACAGTTACATGAATGGTCGCATGAGGACATACATAACGAAAGGAGATATTCAAAATATTTACCAGCCTATATAATATTCTAAAAATGAAAAATAACAACGCTATTGATTAATTTCTCGGCGCGTTACAGATTGTGTCTTTGCAAAACAATAAATAGTAAGAACTTCATGGTCCGTAAAAAATGCATTTTTTAAAGAAAGTTGTTACAAGAAACATGCTATTTTCTGAAATCCAGATTGCTTTAATTAGTGTTAAAGAAAGTATAATAAGTTCGATTTTATTCAACATATTCCAATCGGCTCTGAACGACATTTGCGACAACAGCTGTGTGCCGGAATGCTAACACTTTGAAAGATCGAAGAACATTGTAGGCTCTCATTAGTGAGAATTAAAGGGTCCCCTATACAGGGTAATTAATTGTAAAGGTAAAATTGTGTAATATTTTACTGTGGTAATGAATTATATTTTGTGACAATATTTGTTTATTTGCATTGTGAATTTAAACATTCTGTCTTCATTCAAAAAATACTTCACAAAATTATAAATTTTAAAACAAATTTAAGAAATATTTAGTATAAAAATACTATAAATGATAAATAGATATTGTATATTTTCAGAGAGAGAAAAGAGAGTCTTCTACTTTTGTTAAATATATTTTTTATTTTTATTTTATCATTATAAATACATTCATTTACGGCAAAATATAACAAACAGGTAATAATAAGGAACAACATGCAAGAAAAGTCTGTAAAGTTTTTTATCCTAGATGCAGTAGCTGTGACCGCATCCACATAGTCCATGAGTTCGATGCTGTTTCTGGTGTGTCCGCATGTGTCTTTTAGTGCGCTGATGTAGCTAGCTGCCGATGGTTAGGTACTTCTTGGGTCTGGGTCTTTGGATTCCGCCGAGTTGAATACGGTTAATCTCGTTGACTGCGTCGATGTCTTTGAAAATCTGGATGATGGTGTAGATGTTTGGGTGAATGTGCTGGAGTTTTCTTTTCAGTCTTTGAAAGTTGTAGTGTCTACTTGCAAGTCGGTGTCTTCTAAGTCTACTAGTGCGTGGAACAAGACATCTTTTACTTGTTGGACTGGAACAAGTGGGAGTGCTGCTGCTCGTCTCACTTACTGTCGTATAACGTCGTTGTCCTAGTAGTGGACGTGTAAACCTGTTGACTGTGCCTTGAACAATACACTACTGTTAATGTAAAAATAACACATCTGTCACAAATGTTAATTAGGTATCCATAATTGATAATTTTATGTGTTAAATTGTGAACTATTGTAATAGAGTTCGAGAATAAAAAAATCATGATGACATTGGGAAACAACAATAAACGAGGAACTCCATTAATGCTGGAATTAGTATAATTATTTAGAGGTTCCCGATTAATGATAAAGATAAAAAATAAATAAAAGTATATATCAAAAAGGAAAAAAGACTAATATTAATAATATTAATAATATGATAAAAACATACAATAATTTAATTATTTATATTAGCAGTTTGATAAATTTTACAATTTTGCTGTAAATGAAACACAACAATCGTTCATTGAAAAACAGAGTTATCGAACCTAATTATGACAGTAATAGTTGCATATGGTAAATGTTTAATTTACCAATAATTCGTATCTATCCGTCAGTCATTTATGATGTTTTAGTAATTGTTAGAACGAATTGACAGTAGAATGTTAAGTTGTAATCAAGACCGTTGGTAATACAAATAAGAAATGAATAACCAGAAACCTATCACCATAAATCTTAACTAAACACTGTTTACTCCCAGATCAATTCATACAATGACATAACCGGTAAAATCCATAATTATGTTTCAGTCGTCTAGTAAATTGTTATTTAGATGACTGTACTTTGTGTATTGTGTTCTTTTTAGATTATGGACTTAAGTGTAAATTTTACATTCTGTTTGGTATGGTACGTATATTAAACAATTTCCATGAGGAAAGAAATTATATCTGCGGACGTTGTACAGAATGTAAAAGAAGTATCAAGTATAGATAAATAACTTTTTGCGGGTGTGTAAGGTGGGTTTATAATTTCCACATCCTTACCACTAATTCACACATCAACCTGCACTCATGCCTAACTCCCACTTAACATTTACACTACTGAGTTCATGGTAACCGTTACCCAATCTATACAATTCGAGTATAGTTACAATAATGTAGCTCTTTTGAATTGTTTTGTCTTGGAGCTAAAAAAGAGGTCGCATTACTCGTATTAGAACAAAACCACCATTAAGATGTATACATAATTTCTGCCATTAAACTGCTGTCTTCTTTCAGTAAATAAGTTTTCCTTTCTCTGAACGAATGTCTAGGCACAAAAATTAAATAGACTTTAATATTACCAATAAGTATATAACTTAAGGCGTCTATTGTGATTACTTTCCATAATGACAGCTATAATGATGAATCATCGATAATTAGGAATTTGAGGAGAATGGAACTGATTGATAACTAGAGTAATTACGATATTTCGCATTCACAGAACGCCTTGTTATATTTAAATAATTATTACCATGTGTTAGATCAAGACTTGTTTATTCCATAAAACATAGATAATGCAATGCAGAAATTGACTTATCCACCACTCCTTTTAGGGATATTAACTCTGATAAAGAATTATATTTTAAAGTATTATATACTTTATACTTATATTTATATTGTATTATTTTCAATATGTTTCATGTTTTCATGTATGTCAAAATCAAATATCCACAGGAAAAATTAAACGACGTTTTGACCATTCCTGTGGATGAATGTTTTTAGGTAGTTTAACTAATTAAGAGAGAACAACATTATTGGAAGAAAAGTCAGCCCCACCAAAAACCATAAATCGTAGACCATTAGACATAAAAACCGAAAACAGCTCTGTTTTTCGTAGAGTCTCTTCTCTAAGGGTTAGAACTACTACGTATAAGTCTGTTTATTCCATACGTGCGATACTAAAGAAATAAGAATCGATATGAACTATAATGAGAGGTCAACATCTTGCCTTCAAAGTGTTATATTTCAATAATTCAATTATTTTCTTTGATAAAGAGCTTTTGTGGAATGAAGTATAATAAAACAAATATATACATTCAGACTGTAGGTACCCTGACATACGACGAGAGAGGAAGGTATACGATATTCCGGATTACAGCATGTGACGTTAATCAATAGTACTCATGTGATTTTTCTTGATAATACATTATAGTTTTAGAAGTATGATACCAAATGTAATGGGTAACTAATATTTAAAACTAGAGTAATTACGATATTTCGCATTCACAGAACGCCTTGTAATATTTAAATAATTATTATCATGTGTTAGATCAAGACTTGTTTATTCCATAAAACATAGATAATGCAATGCAGAAATTGACTTATCCACCACTCCTTTTAGGGATATTAACTCTGATAAAGAATTATATTTTAAAGTATTATATAATTTATACTTATACTTATATTGTATTATTTTTAATATGTTTCATGTTTTCATGTATGTCAAAATCAAATATCCACAGGAAAAATTAAACGAAGTTTTGACCATTCCTGTGGATGAATGTTTTTCTCTGTTTTCTGTAACCAACCATTTCTTTTGAAGTTCCTGTACCAAGTCAGGACCATTGCTGTACTATATATTTGGTTGTTCGTTCAGGAGTTTGCTGGTTTCTCGAATTTTGATTTGTGGATTGTCTTTTTTGACAGTGTTTACGGTGTTCGGTGTTTTGTTATTAACTTCATTTATGTAAACTGTAATATATTAAACAGTAGCAGTCATAGAATGTTATGCTTTAACAGCAAGCACAATAAAGCTGTGGGTAAGTTCGTCACTTTTAAGGCTTGTCCTTTTTATCGACAGGAAGGTTCTAATCTCTAATAATTATCTCTGTTTTTCTCTATTTATATAGTAGGAAGCAACTATGAAAATTGTAGTATGAAAATCTACTAATTGGCAAACATTTGGTCATTTACTTGAAGGTTGTTTTCATTTTATTTATACATAATGGCATAACAACATATTTCGCAACTAGACCATAAACTATAGCTACATTTTAGTATTGGCATTTACTATTTAGGTAGTTTAACTAATTAAGAGAGAACAACATTATTGGAAGAAAAGTCAGCCCCACCAAAAACCATAAATCGTAGACCATTAGACATAAAAACCGAAAACAGCTCTGTTTTTCGTAGAGTCTCTTCTCTAAGGGTTAGAACTACTACGTATAAGTCTGTTTATTCCATACGTGCGATACTAAAGAAATAAGAATCGATATGAACTATAATGAGAGGTCAACATCTTGCCTTCAAAGTGTTATATTATATTTCAATAATTCAATTATTTTCTTTGATAAAGAGCTTTTGTGGAATGAAGTATAATAAAACAAATATATACATTCAGACTGTAGGTACCCTGACATACGACGAGAGAGGAAGGTATACGATATTCCGGATTACAGCATGTGACGTTAATCAATAGTACTCATGTGATTTTTCTTGATAATACATTATAGTTTTAGAAGTATGATACCAAATGTAATGGGTAACTAATATTTAAAAATTTAGAAACATGACATGTTTCACAAAAATCTTTACTGTTGTAATTTGTAATCATATCAGATGTTCTAACATGAATAACAAGTAACATTTTTGTATTTATGTTTTACGAACATGAACAAAACGTTTAGTTCTGTATCAGAGGGAGATGTACTTCGTTAGTGTCCAAGGTTCTTGGTGATTTGAATCATGTATCCGTCGTGAAATCTAATTTAGTAACTGTTTAATTTATCAATCGTTTATCTACCCGCCAATCATCTATTATATTTTAGTAATTGTTAGAACGAATCGGCAGTAAAGTATGAAGTTGTGACCGAAGAGAAAACAAAGTCAATAATTACAATAAAACATTACTAACGAAAGCATTATCACTATAAAACCTCAATAATATCTTTTACACTACGACTCATTATTAAGTTATGCAAGCATCTCATACCGACAAAGAATACAAATATAAAATGCAGGAGGGAAAAATATTATGAGAAGAAACATAACAATTTTATTTTGCGTTTCAAACTTCACCATAACACTTAAGTACATTTATTTAATATTTTATTACATTTGCAGTTATAGTTTCGATGACAATTTTAGTTATATGCGTGACAGCTGTTGGTACGTCATTAAAAAGGAGAAAATGAAAAAAATATACAAATGTTACCTGACTAACAGGTAACTAATGAAAATAAAACAACGATTTAAATATCTATATTACAATGCTTACGCATTACAAAAGACACGCACAGCGTATGCAATTGAACTAATAATTAAACTAAACTAGTTTAACTTCAGATTAGTTATATACAGTACTAATTAAATCCATGGACTTGTTATGTCTATGGAAATAATTGAGCTTCGATTCTTAATCTTGAAAGCTTATAATTTTTAACAAAAGAACATAAAATGTATATTGTAAGACCATTTCATATGTGGATTTTAATCCACTCCTTTACAATATTAAATATCATAGTTCTCATTATTTTTAAGATTTTTTTTTTTAAATAACAATGTAAGGAAAAGTTCACACCAAATTTGAGAATAAGAGACGGATAAGATTTTACGAATTAATATAGATTGGTCTAACAACTTACAAATAGATATATACATTTAAGACCCAACATAATCCAATAGACCAACGCCATTCAAAGATGTAGCCAAGTATATTTGGTTTATTGTGATCAGAAGCAGTTATGCTTTGTCTTTATCTTAGGACCATCATACGATAATAGGCTTTCCGTGAACCAATTTAGTATATTTCTATTGCACAAGACAAATATACTTTTGTTGATTTAATACATCAACCACATATGAAGTTAACATATCAAAGTCTTATAATTGTACCACATGTAGTTTATGAAACCAATCAAACCAAACTGTATCAAAAAGCCATACCTCTAATAAAAAGATAACTTCTTACAATGTATTTTTTATAGTCTTCTCTTCTGATAGATCAGATAGACGTGTTAAAACCAGGATTTCAGGTTTTCAGATAAGACTAAACTACAGTTTACATTTTATATGGTTTTGCCATTAAAACAAGATAATATGAATGTCGCAGAGAAGCGTTACACATGGGTAGCAAAGACCGCAGTTTTTTACATTTGATACAGATGTATTTCTGTGTGTTGAATAAGCCATGCAGCATTACAGTAAGCACAATGTGTGGAATGATTTAAAAAAAATATTTGTAGTCTTATGTTTGACAAACACTTTTGATCGAAATCGGCTTAAACAGCAAGGGCTGTGATCAGTTCAACTCACCATCCTTCTTGCGTCAAACATATGTTTTATTTAATTTTCAAATGAAATTAAATTACCCACATTTGTCTAAATTTTTAATTTGTATAAAGAAATATCCTTATACTAATACAAATCTGCGGATAGCAAACTTTTAAATAACAAAACGATCTAGCATCGAAAAATCAGATTTTTATTATCCGAGATTGGCGTAATTTAAATCCAATCGACGTACGGAAGTAATTATAGGATTGATATTTCTTATTTAAATGGTTCTTCAGGAATTACGTTGTCTGCATGTAACTTGTTATATATAAAACTATAGACCAGAAAACGGCACATCAATATAAAACCGGGTGGCCATAAAAAGAGAATGAACACAGGAAACAAACAGCGAGTAACTCCACACATTATAAAATGTGAGAGGTTTAAGCTCCAAATGGATAATCATGTACTTCTATTATAGTACTGTAATCGAGGACTATGAGATGAGAAGAGATCCTAATAGTTTTGAAAAATATCTTGATTACTTTAGTTTTGACTACAAATCCCTCTTTTAGAGGTTAATTCGCTAAAAGGAAAGGTTCTTGATAACGCATTCGAACGGACAAAAACATTTGTACAGTAAGATATATAACGCACAAAAAAAATAATAGTAAAAAAAATACCAAAACAGTTGTTAAGTGATAATAATATTAAACGTACTCACAAAATATGTAAGGAACACAAGCAGGAGGAAAAAATATTATAAGAAAAACGCAAACGTCGACAAAAACGTTTTGCAGAATTATTTCTGTGTAATTTGGAACCACTACGTTCTGTGACTTTAGTCCATAAGTACTTGAGTTCCATTACACAAGTAACATAATAATATATATTTATTTTGGTTAAATAGAAACGAGAAATCAATCAGTGACATATTCGATATTAATAACTCTATTTATTTAAAACCACATCAACATCCTTATACGTTGATTAAAAAACCTCTGGGACTTGAAGTTATAATCAATGTGTCTTAAGACATGTGTCTTACAACAGAAATTATGACGAGAGTATTAACAACGTAATTCTTATAGGATTGAGGTATGTTGAGTAGACGATTTGGTACATTTTTACGTACAATTTTAATATTTGTCTTCTTACTATTTAATTCGATGTAATCCTGGAATTTCATTCGTGATCGTATATCTTTAAGGTTGTTATCAGGTGGGTCTGTAATTCCCACATCCTTCGCGCTTCAGGCGTATCAAAATGTATGCCTGGAACTTTATTTTATTTATTTGATTTGATTTCTGACATCCCTGAAGGTTTTCGCCGCTGGTGGATTGGAACTTTGTTGGGTTTTTTTTATTTCCCCGAGGTAAGCCTACTGCGGCATCAACATTTTTGTGTTGAAGAACACATCCAAGATATTAAATTGTCCGTTTAAATTTTAAAATTGTCAAAACCCAAAGTTTCTTCCTACCACATGTATAGGTTGGTCTTAGTCTTTATTTGGTTTCCAGTTCGGCATTTTTTGGTTTTATTTATATTATTTAATAAATTATATTTATTGTTATATGCTCTTCATATTCAAATAGTGTATGGCATTTTCAATCCTCTGGGTAGAGCGCCTCTGATGAGTCTTGAATAGACGAAACGCGCGTCAGGCGTATCAAAATTTATTGCCTGAACTTTATTGTATTTTTGATCTCTAACTTCTGCTTAATTTGTTTTTAGTTCATTACCATGACAAACATTATTGATTTGTTTACATCACAGTTGACAAACATAAATAGATGGTTTGCACAATAACAAATAACCTTGTATATAGAATAGTTAAGATAAAACCACTGCCCAAACAATGTGAATTGAAAGATGATAATTTTATCAAGTAACAATCTTAATAAAATAAAATAGGATTTACGATTTCAACAATTAGAATCTGCACACTTTTCAATATTCTATGAGGAGTTATATGATGATATAAAAGAAGTAATGACGACATCGACAACAGGTGACACAAAAACTAAACTAGAAGCTCCCAGGAGCCTGTATCGCTCACCTGAACCTGAAAGCAAACAACCCTTTTTTATATAGAATTTCGTTCCTATAAGGAATTGACCAACACTTCTGAAAAAGTCATTAATTTTGACCTTTTAAGGGAAATAACTCCTATAAGGAGGAGCTTTTGATGCTTAGGAGGGAGGTTCACTTGAAATTTGCTGTACCTGTAATACCTTTTTAACTATCAGCCAAAAACTCCCTTGACCCCCCCCTTTATATTTTAAGCCAACGTAGCTATGTAGGTAGTCAGCTGTAATGATTTGCACAATTTTGGTAGAGGACATCCTCAAGATGATGTGTGCAATGTTTCAAAGCAGTCCTTTCGTTGGTCAGAGGAGAAGATTTTTTAAAATCAATTAAAATTCATTAAAAAACTGTTCTAAGAGAATAATTCCTAAACGGTTAATCAGACAATCTTGACCCTAAGTCATTTTTGTAGCCTTCATAGAGCAGAACAATTAAGCAATGCTAACTTTTTCTCCAGTTCTAAGATTTTGTGGCTAAAATAGCAAAAATAATCCATTTCGACAATTAAAGGGCAATAACTCCTACAAGGAGTCATCATACAACTTCGACACAATGGAGTGTTTTGTAGAGCTTTTGATGCTGAAGAAGGATTGTCTGTTCGGTTTTCCTGTATCTGTAATACTTTTTGAACTATAAGCCAAAACTGTATTTTGACCCCCCCCACCCCGGTTCTATTTTTAGCCATGTCAGTCATGTTGGTTTATCTGCTGCCATGGTTTGTGCAAACTTGGTTGAAACATTTGACGGATAATGTGTACAAAGTTTCAAAGCAGTACTTTCAGTGGTTTCAGAGGAGAAGATTTTTAAAAATCAATTAAAACCGATTAAAAAAAACCAGTTCAAGTGGAATAACTCTTAAACAGTTTATCAGACAATCTTGACCATCAGACATTTTTGTAGCTCTCATAGAGCAGAACAATTAAACAATGCTAACTTTTTCTCTAGTTCTAACAATTTTCAAGATTTTGAGGCAAAAACCATCAATTTCGAAAATTAAAGGGCAATTACTCCTACAAGGAGTCGTCATACGACTTTGATCCAATGGAGTGTTTTGTAGAGCTTTTGATGCTGAAGAAGGAAAGTCTCTTCGGTTTTCCTGTATCTGTAATACTTTTTGAACTATAAGCCAAAACTGTATTTTGACCCCCCTGTTCTTTTTTTAGCCATGGCGACCATGTTGTTTTACGAATCAAAAATCCAAACGATAGTTTGGTAAAGGACATGCTAAGCAACAAACATACCAAGTTTGGTTGCATTCTGTCAAGTGGTTTCAGAGAAGATTTTTAAAAAGTTGAACGGACAGACGACGGACGACGGACGCCAAGTGACGGCAATAGCTCACATGACCCTTCGGGTCAGGTGAGCTAAAAACTAAAAACTGGACAAGAATTATGCCCTGCAGTTAATAATTAGGCAAAGGTGTTTTTGAAGATATCAGCTTGTCTGTTAGACACAAATTATACCTAGAAAATGTCGTTCGGTTTTAATGCCTTAAAGATTCTTTCAAATGACTTACATTCATACTAAAGCAGCAGCAAATTAAAATACACACCAAAAAAAACGGTGCACATAGTAATAACCATACACTAAACATTTGAAAGGTGACATGCATATCCACAGAAACAGTTGTAAAGTACCATCAACTAAAGCATTCTAACGACAACAATATGTACCCATGTTCTCGATTGTCCAGTGGCATACCTATCACTTATGACATACGTACGCAGAATTACGCACTTATTAAGTGACGTAGATATCTAGCTGAAAAATATAAATATAAGCTTGACTCCCCCAATACAAAATGACCTATGTAAGCACATACGCAGTAACAAAGTAACTTAACGCACCCAAAGTGACTTGTCATTTTTTACCTAGTTTTTTTTAAATAAGAGGGGGAACATATAATTTTTAAGATAAAGATAAAAATTTATTGACAATTTCCGAAAAGCGATGTCAGAATAAATGACGTTAAAATGAAAGAGAAGATAGCAATATATCCAGTTCAATAATTCTGTCTAAAGGAATAAACTAATTATTTCGTTGAAATTATACACAGGTAGAAATAACAGCAATTTTAAGCCACTAAGATGGTTGTAGGGTTAGTAGACGATACAATAGCCTGTGTACGTCTACTTATCTTTTAACATATATGTTATCGTGTAATAGATTATGAACTTAAATTCGTCATCGTTTGTGTACAAATATGGTATTATCACTTGGGTATATAAAAAATGAGAAATACGTTTCACCTAACTTGGTTCTTTCAAAGTTTCAAAATATAATTGTAAACATTGCAATTGAAGTTTACGGATCTATATGATAATGCGCTCTTTTAGAATGTATTTGTTTATTTTAAGTATAATGCCGCTTTATGCAATTTTTCGTCAGTAAGGTGGGGTTCAGTGTTTATTCCGAAAGAGGCTGGATTAGATGGTGAAAAAATTCGACCTTCGGAAGGAAAACTTACTATACTTGTCAAAGAACATCAGAATCGAGCACACCCTTCTCTGAGACACGATAACAGGCACGTAAACTGAAAATGCTACAATCGTCTCTCATTTGTTTGACGACGGAAAAAGTTATACGACGTTTCCGAGTAAATAAATAATATTATCGTGATTAATCTTGATAATACACTCTAGAAGTTAAAGCCGTAAGGTAACCATAATAGGTATAGCTCTATGATAACCAATGTGAGGAGAAAGCAATATTTAAACCGGTCAATTTAGATTGGCTTACGTTGTTTCAACCACATTAAACAAAAAGCAATAAATTTTCAAAGATCCTTTCATCCACGCCACACACATGTTTAGTACTGTTCAAAGTAGCTTATGTCAACACTGTTCTGTTATTGTAATTTTCTTCAACAGTGTCATTACAAAATCCTTGAATATTATTGTTATTTTCATCAAGAGTGTAACAACAAAAACAAAATAAAAAAGATAGCCTAAACGTCATCCTTTGTTGCTTATGTTTTAAGTATCTAAGGTCATGAAGCGGTATTAGTGCTTTTAAAATCGTCTATCTGCATAATATATGCTGGATGGTTTAGCTAAGACATATCCGCAAAGTATTTTTGTGTATTTCCTTTGATATTTGGATATAAAGATAATTCTTTACACAAAAAGGGTCCTTTATGTTGAATTCTAATTAAAATTAAGTTAACTGTATGATTTATTTACGTTATCCAACAATTTGTGTCTCTGGTACAAAAAGGGGATGTTAATTTTTGTTCAGCCAGATCCATGGTGGGATCAGAACATTTTCATTCTATCAGAACAGGAGTTAATCCCTCCCCGAAAAGGAAATACGAGATAAGGTGATCATCCTGGCTATAAAACGTTCCCTAAATAAGTGAACTTTTTACCCAAACATTTTTTGTAAAAGTATTACAATCTAGACACATTCTATTACGTAACTTTTTATGTTGTTATGAGCGACCTTTCTCGGACAACTAGATGATTCTTTCTGCCCATGTTGCTTTTTCCATCAACACAATTTGATCGGAGAATACAGAGTTGATTTGCACATTATGAAAACACGTGAATTTCATCAAATAATTCCTATGTTGTATATGGTTTTTGAATCAACCGGATAGATAACTATAAACTGCAGAATGTATAAAGACCAAACTATTTTATAACTGTAGAACTAGAACAGTTTTATGTTACTAAAGTCGGGCCTGGTTTTTCAAAATGACAGAACCTGTCCATTTGTATAATCACAACTATGGTAAATGTATATTTATATTTTTTGGATCGTAATGGTTTTACAGTTTTACTGTGGCACAGACAAGTTTTTACATAGGATCAACGGGTATTGTTTATGCAGTATATTCTAGTAGTAAACACATAGCAAATCAATGTCGTACATTCATAGAAAGAACTATTGTTCTTGTTACATCGATCAATATTTAATTAGAACCTAATAAAGTATTTAATTATCTTGAAACTACAACAAATGTCAGCATCTCCATGAACGTAATGTTTCAGGCGTTAATATTGAAAAAAAATCAGGCGTTTGAAAATGTACATTGGAACAACATTTCTGAGGTCACGGTATAAAAGGAAGGCTAAAAATTTTGGGAATACATAAATTGTCAAAGTATGGGTCATTTAGTTTTAAGCTATTAAAATTTGTTCCAATTTATTGAATGGTACATATTAATATTTCATAAGTAGACCATAAACTATATTGGAAACAAGGAGGTGCATTAAGGACTCAAATTGGCACTAAATTTAAAATTTCAAATAATCAATTTTAACCTTGCTGTTAAACAGAATAAATATCCTAATAACAGTATTTTTACCATATTTGTATACTTTAGTTTATACATATAAAAGACTGTGCGAGGTCATGAAATTGGGGTCGAAATCTGGATTTTGGCAAAAATCGTTAATTTTAACAAAAATTAAGTCATTTTTTTATTAACAAATGAATACCCCCACGTGCTTCGATCAAAACCATAAATTTAACCATATATTTTCCTCATCACAAAGAATATATATGTTAAATATTGTTTTACCCAAGAATGGGATATCTATTTTTGACTATTAGTTATAAAAATCACTGCATTTTAAACATTTTTCTGACTGATTTCGACAGGTAACTCAATAAGAAAGGAACAAAACAATAATGACAATCATAGTAATAATAATGAAACAAACAATTCACAAGAGCCATAGATAATAAACCATCATACAGAAAACAGTTTTCCGCAAAGTGTCTCTCCTATATATTTAAGAAGCACTGATTACGGGTCGGTTAATTTCATCAGCACGACACTAAAGAAAGGTCTCAATGGTTCGATAGAAACTATACTAAGAGGTCAACATCTTGCGTTGACAGTGATAAATTCCAGTTCAATAATTCTGTCTCTGTAGTATTTATTTAAACAACCATTAGAACGTAATTACGACAATACCGACTTCGTTTACAGAAATAAACTATTTATTTGATGGAAATTATGCAGATAGGATCAACTAAATTTTAAGCTTCTAGGATTGTGGTATGGTTAGTAGACGATACAAAAGCATGTGTACGTATATTTTTCTTGTAACACATATTCTATGTAACCCTGTAATAGATTAGGAACTAATATTCATCATTGTGTGTTTACAAATATGGTATTATAATAAATTAAACATACTTTTCATCTAACATGGTTCATTTAAATTTCACTACAAGACCATTTTCGAAAATATAAATATTTATAATTTATTTACATTAATAATTTATATTGTACAAATCTATTTTTTTATTTGGGGTTTAATGCCACAATAACGTGTTTATTCGGGAAGAAGCTGGATTACACCGTGAAAACCAGCGACTTTCGGTAGGAAAATACAATCCTTGTCAAATATTAACAGAGTCAAGCAAGTGAAATAAAAACGCTGCTTTTAAATGCCTTGTGTAACATGACGATGGATAACATTCTACGACGTTCTCGATTACATTTAATGTCAATAAAATATTATTATACTTCATGCAAAAATACTGGTTTTTTTTATTGGATAGTGACCATGTGTTAATTTCTACCGATTTCGACTTAAACACCCATTATAGCGACGGATGTTAATTTTTCGTGCTTTCCTCCCAACGGGCACTATAAAAAAATTATCATTCGTTCAGGGCGGAGATTGCCGAAGCGAAAAATTATCTCCCGCTGCAGCATAATTTACGAGTTATATAAAATAGAGGCTCCCAGGAGCCTGTAATCGCTCACCTGGAATCCAAATGACTATATTAAAATTTTTGAAATTAACAGTTTCAGTCTAGTTGTTATAGCTTTTAAGTTACTGTGCGAAAACTAAACATTTGTTCAAAAATTTTGTTAAATACAATAACTCCTATAAGGTGCCATCAGACAATTTCTGAAAATTAAATGGTTTTTAGGCATTGTCCTTTAGCGTACTTTAGAAATTTACAGTTTTACTCTACTAATAGGTGTGTTATAAACTAATTTATTATTCAAAATCTCATTTGTCCAAATTCATAATGAAAGGGCAATAACTTATATAAAGAGTCATCTTGCAATTTTGGACTAAGCAATCATTTGTAGGGATTCTATTGCTGATCATTTGTGCAATTTACAGTTTTAATCTAGCTGCTATAGTTTTCATGTTACAGGACAAAAATGGAAAATTTCATAACAAAATAGTCATTTAAGGGCAATAACCCCTATAAGGAGTCATCAGACAATTTCAGACCAAAAAAGTGAATTGTAGGGCTTTCATTGCTGATCATTTTTGCAATTTATTTCACTCTAGCTGTTATGGTTTTTAAGTTACAGAACGGAAAATTTCATAAAAAATTGCAATTTAAGGGCAATAACTCCTATAAGGAGTCATCTGACAATTTTAGACTTGTATAGTAATTTGTAGGGCTTGTATTGCTGATCATTTTTGCTATAAGTTTCACTCAAGCTGTTACAGTTTTTAGGTTACAAGACAAAAACGGAATTTTTCATAAAAAATTGTCATTTATGGGCAATAACCTATTTAAGGAGTTGTCTAACAATTGCAGACCAATTAAGTGAAGGTGGTCCTTAGTTACTGATTATTTGTGCAATTTACAGTTTCAATCTAGATGCTATAATTATCAAGTTACAGGACAAAAACGGAAAATTTCATACAAAATTGCCATTTAAGGCAATTACTCATATAAGGAGTCATCTGACAATTTCAGACTAATACAGTGAATGGTAGGACTTGTTTTGTTAATCATTTTTGCCATTTACAGTTTTACTCTATCTGTTATAGTTTTAAAGTTACAGGACAAAAACGGAAAATTTCATAAAAAATTACCACTTAAGGGCAATAACTCATATAAGGAGTCATCTGACAATTTCAGGCCAATCAAGTGAATTGTAGGGCTTTTATTGCTGATCATTTTTGCTATTTACAGTTTCACTCTACCTCGTATAGTTTTCAGGTTATATTGAAAATACCAAAAAATTTGTCAAAAATCGTCAATACAGGACAATAACTCCTACAAGAAGCCAATACATAACTTCACACTAATAGCTAACTATTGTAGACCTTAATGTGCTGATCAATTTGAAGTAACGGTTTTCTCCATAGCTATTACATTTGTTTAGATAATGATCAAAAACCTGTGTTGACCCCGTGTTCTATTTTTAGTAACAGCGGACATATTTGTCTGTTGATGAACACCCTGGGTACAAACTTAAAACTAGGAACCCTAAGGATGATTGTGGCCAAGTTTTAAAAAAATTGGCCTGGTGGTTTCAGAGGAGAAGATTTTTGAAAAAGTTTACGACGGACGACGGACGCCAAGTGATAGCAAAAGCTCACATGGACCTTCGGTCCAGGTGAGCTAAAAAACCGAAAATTGCCAACCTGGAAAATGATCAGCCTCGCCAGGTGTTAGGGTAGATTATCACATGAAGAAAAAATAATATATTCTCCATGTGATAATGTACCGTAACACCCTCGTTCAAAGGCAGTATGTTTATAACACCAATGTGATAACTCTTGATTACACACTCAAGAAGTTATAGCCCTTATGATAGCCATAACATAAAAAGATTTATGATAACCAATCCGACGAGAAAACATTATTTCTCTAATTTTGACGTAATATTTCAATCGCTTGACCGGTGTGGAAAAAATATTTCTCGTCACTAGTAAATTTGTTGTTCTCAGCAGTTGATTGGTTAAAAATAATAACGTCACAATAAGAACTCATGACGTCATAAACAAAACACCTTCCATTTACCGCGTATTCAAGTCATGAACCTAAAATTGGGGTTGGGAGAATTTGTACTTCGTTTCGCAAATTTACTACTTTTTAAAATTAGGGAAACAGAATCTTACATTAGTACTCTTGGATTATAGGATTTCTCCAATCTCTATAGTTAAATTATGGAAATTTAACTATCTCGATTGGAGAAATCCGATAATCCACTCGTACCAATGTAAGATCCTATATTTCCACACGTCAATTTAGATCGTGTTACATTGTTACAAAAATCTGTTGTCAATTGTTATCACTTAGTATAAGTATAACTAGTAAATTTCTAGTGTCTGTGTTATTATTAAAATAAAGGGGCTGAGTGGGAGGCAGATAGACAACCATCTATTATGATCACTGGCGGGTAAACATTGAGAATTTTGAGTTCAGTCCGACTTCAAACAGCATGATTCGACTGTAAAATGCTGACAGACGCGTACAGACCCATTTAACAAACAAAGATAGCAATCAATGCCATGAAAGATTGTTAGTGTTGAAAGTAGCTTATGTCAACGCTGTTGTAATTTCGTCATTTTCGCAAACGAAATTCTTTTGAATAATCATAGTTCTCATCAACAAAATCTTTTTAGATCGATTGAATCAAGAGGATTCTTCTATTTAAAAAAACAACAGTAACTCTCAAAAATACCCCAAAATTATTTGTATAGAATGGTCCTGGCAACTACATATTGTATCAGACTTCTCCGTTGGCTTGAGGTACTTGTATTTATGACCAAACCGCGTCTTTCTGTCCTTAAACTTTTTCATATACACAAAAAAATGTGTAATGCATGTTTTACTTATGTTTTGAAACATTCGTAAAGTTTATAATTTGTAAAATGTGTCATTCGAAAGTACGCATTAAGCATTGTGCATATTTTGCGGTTAAGCTGTGGTAAACATGTATATCTACCAAATGGAGAGTATAATAAATCACACAACATTGTTTGGTGCAGCGATCCTGAAAAAGAACCACTCTAGATCGTTAAGTTGGACAGGGTCCAAGTACTGTTAACGATCTGTCATACTATCTATACGGTACACTCTACATTTCCAGATCTCTTATGAAGATCCCTCCGAGATTTAAACTAAACTAAAACGTTGATGTAGTTATAATGCGCTGGGCTTCACTAACAGTTTACATCAGCAAAGATTCCGTTGAAAACGCCTAAGATTCTTATAGCTGTTTCTCATTGAGTCTAATTAATTATCTGGAA
Organism: Limnoperna fortunei; assembly: GCA_944474755.1. Lineage (NCBI taxonomy): Eukaryota > Metazoa > Mollusca > Bivalvia > Mytilida > Modiolidae > Limnoperna > Limnoperna fortunei. The sequence goes on from OX104118.1 coordinate 76,756,915, forward strand.
GTCGTGAAACCTAACACAATAATGGTTTAATTTATCAATGATTAAAAATTCACCTGGAAGTCATGTTATTATTCAGTAATTGGTAGAACAATTTGGAAGTAAAATATGAAAATGTTATAAAAGACAAAACAGAGTTATTGCTATAAAAAATAATAACTAAAAACTTATCACCATTAAACCTGAATAATATCTTTTTAGTCCCAGGGCGATTCATACAATGACATTATCTGTAAAACCCATAACTTATATGTCAGCAGTCTAGTCTGTACGTTAAGACGACAGTACTTTATGTGTTCTTTTTTAGATTATGGACTTAAATGTAAATATTTCACTGCCAACAGTCACTAACAAATTATTACAGACTGAAAATGGTACATGTCGGGATTGTGATGGTAAGTATAGTAAACAACTGCAAAGAGGAAAAAAAAATAATTTCAAACTTATTTCTTGCTTAAGAATTGAAAATTTGTACGAAACAAAAAATATGACAATTAACTATAACATTCTTCAATTGAATTTTAAAATTGACAATTGACGATTCCATTTTATTTTTCGCCGAACGTTCAGCTGAAGGATGACAAAAACAAGTGCCTGTTATTTCAAAGACTTACGTTGCATTCAAACTCTTTCAATACTGCTAATTAAAAGCAAGACATTTCATACATCACATGTCTCGGACTCTATATTCGGACCCCTATTTATCATACATGTAGCTCGCTATGCGGAGAAGTAAAGTTCTGAATTATGAACTAATTTTTGAACGATTGCTTTCTTAACAGAATAATTGTTAGCTTCCTTTTAATACTATATATTTAAAATGATGTAATCTTTTTATCTAATAAATATCTTTAGTGTATCTAATGACAATACTGAAGGGAACATATATCATGTAACTTGAGCAATTTTCGACAAGGTTTATTCGTAGAAGCCTTAAAACACTTAAGGACAACCAACCTAATACACGAACTGTTACTTATAAATAGCTACATTTAAAACCGTATATATTCTTCCCTAATTAGTTAACAACTCAAGGATGGCTAGATAATTGCAGGAATTTTATTTAGCAACGGAACAACCCTAAACATTTATTTAAGTATATGTTTTCTTTATTTCAGGCAATAAAGATGGCTTTCAATTTATCATTTCATTTGCAGTCATAGTTTCGTTGTCGATTTTAGTTCTAATCGTGACAGCTGTAAGTTGGTACGTCATAAAAAAGAAGAATGAAAAATATCGAAATTCAACTCTACCAACAGACTGCACCGATGAAATGGATTTATGCAAAATAACTAATAAAAATGAAAAAAAGACGCCAGAATAATTTGAAAAGACGTTACACATCAACCATCCAATCAATTAACATTCACTGGCTTCAGATTACAATAATTTCGGTTTAGTAAAATACCAAATAATTAAACAATACCAGTTGGACTTTGAGTTAGTTGAATAACATACTAGTTAAAAGCATCAACTTGTTATTTCTATAAAAAAACTCGTGCTTCGATCCATAGTCTTGAAATCTAATAATTCGCAAGAAAAGAACACATGTGCGAGGTTACGAATTTAGTCCATTACTCGGATTGATGCAGAGCAGGAGTGAATTACTAACAGCATTTGATGTCGAAAAGCATTGCATGTAAAATCAACCATGTGCATGATGATAATTATAGCTGTTTAAATTACGTGCTGTGTGTTATGTCTTGATTGGAATATCTATATAATTATTTATTTGGTGGTTCTTTGTGTTTTTGTGACCGATCTTCATGTGAATATTGTGGATTATTTGTATTGTTTTTATTTATTTTTGTGTCTCTTGCTATGTATGTCAGTCAAAAGCTCAATGAAGCTTCTGTTTCTACTGGTTTGTTGTCAAGCCGAATTCAAATAAAACTCCTTTTTGTGTCTCTACTAAATGAAAAACAATGATAAACTGGAATGGTTGCATCTTGGAAAGGTGTCGTATATGTAAATTACGTTACATACACGGATATTCTTACTAAGGAATGTTTGTTGTAGTATGCCAACTAGCATGGCTATGAAGCCAACAAGATTATCCATATATGATTAAATGACCAATGACTCATTTTATCATGACGACAATAAAGAGTGTTTTGACAGAAATTACTTAAATAAACAGGTATTGGGGTATATGGCAAATTAAGGAAAGTAACAAATGTATATGATGCTTGAATTTGTATTTATAGATCGAAGTTAGAATTTTTGAATTGCTACATTACGAGTGATCGGAGTAAATTCTGCCATTTATCCGACAAATCAAACAACTTAAATCGAATTAATACGGCAGTTAAATTCGGCCTAATGTATAATGTAAGGCTATTTTGTGCAAATATGTGCATTCCCCCTTTGTCCTTTCCCAATTCCCTATTTCAGCTTTTTATTATAACAGTTTAAGAATGTTTTTAAATTCCAAACACTTAAGTCGATATCACACACCAATTTTGATAGTCACTGGAATTGAAGGGACAACAGAAAGATAGAATACATTTCAGATCCAATAGAAATCAACAGACCAACGCCTATCGAAGATAAAGCCAAATATATCGTTCGCTGTGGTCAAAAGCAGATTCTTAAAAGGATAATCGTCATCTGAGAAATGTGTTATTATCTTTTATTGTTCTTCATGCAAAAATGCTGACTTTTTATTGGCTAGTGACCATGTGTTAATTTCTACCGATTCCGAATATAGCCCCGCTCATTATAGTAACGGGTGTAAATTCCATGTTATTTCCTCCCAACGAATGATATAAAAAAAAATTAACACCCGCTGAAACCGGGATTGCCGAACATGAAAATTATCATTCGCTCAGCCCACGTTTCAAATGATATAAAAAAATACGAAAATTGAAGACCTGAAAAAAGATTTCCCGCATCAGCTTGAACTTACTTACACGTCATTTGTCTTTCTGCTCAGACATGTCAGACACAAAAAATACTTGAAAATGGTGAATTATTATTTGGAAAAACCACTAGCTGACAAACAAGTTTTTTCATTTAACATATAATCAGTACAGTATCTAAATGGTAGTTCACGCTTTTTTATTAGACAATAGGCATTCAGTATAATCAAATAATAATGCCTTTCACTCAGGTTTAGGGTGAAAAAAATATCACCTGTCGAGTTTGATTATTTCTTTGTTCATGTGCATGTGATAATCTACCATAACACTAGCTACAATAATGTAGCATCTTTTTTATGGACGGAGCTACAAAGTACTCGTAATGGAGCAGCCGGGAGCGATTCATTCCCGATTGTCATGCATATAATCAGCTATTAAACTGTTTCCATGAATTGCTACATACTTTGTAATGTCTTTGAAGTTTAACTGATATTTCTACAACACCTTATTCGTTAGTTTTACACTTTATTCGTAATCATGGCATTGTTGACAAAATTTGAATTCCGGAAGTGCATAATTTCTGAATGGATTTTGTACAAAATGTTTCTTCGGATCTATTTTTCCAGATTCATTGCATTAGCTGTAATCAAATTTGTGCCGAAACGATTCTACAATTCTACACTTAACAATTTCAATTTTGTCAACAATGCCATTAATACGAAAAGTGTTAAAATGATTGAATTTAGACATTGTAAAAATGCCAGCTGAACGGCGAAGAAGGGAAAAAGTATTCATCCTGCAACCGTTACATTTGCTGTACAATAAAGGTAGCTGATTAAATTTTTGCTTTATTCGGCAGTGCCGAATAAAATCTCTTGGTACCCTTGACCTCACTTCTTACGACATTTACGACATTTAGTGCTCTGTTCTGGTTTACGACGTTTGTAACGTCAGTATCACTAGAATACGCGCCAAAAACTTTAACTGAGAAATCGGCTAAAAGTGAACGTTTTTCAGTATTATAAAATGTATTTCAGGGTTGCAGGATAAAAACAATATTCGCACAGTATCAGAAAATATCAAATTTATTTGTACTTGCCGCGAAATAGGTTAGAAATGTTCGACAGAGCCTCGCATTTCTACCCGTTTATAAGGCTCGTACAAATAATTTCATATTTTCCGACACTGAACGAATATTGTATATTTATTTTAATAGCCGAAAATAAGTATAAATCGTAAGAGTTTTTGCTCCATTACGAGTAACTCGGTGAAAATGAATGAATGTGTTTGTAGTTAAAAAAAACAAGTTCTACACAAAATAAATAATTTTAACAAAAGGTAGAATTAATTTACATTAGAAGGTCAAATAAGAAGTAGTTCATCAACAAAAGGCTACATACATTAATTGGAGAATTGCTTCTATCGGCTATTGATTAGGTTTTTTAAGATGGTGTCGAAGATTTAACTTATAAAAGAGTTGGACGTCGGTAACCAATCTTCTCTCCTGATAGGTCATTTGCGTGTGTTAAAACCAGACTTATGATTTTAATAAAATTATAAAATACAGTTCAAATTTGATTCGTTCTTGTCAGTAAAAAAGATGAGTCTGCTAATGAAATGGCTGATTAATAGTACAGTGTGTCTTGGTTCGAGGTGGGAATATCGAATTACACTGAGAGGCGTTCCAAAATCGTTCTTAAAAGGCTGAATTCTTCAAACGTAGCCAAGATGCGTAAAGTTTTTAGAGACATTCAAAATTATTCACCCCATTTTCACAATTAATGCATTGTTTGATAGCTTGTTTTATTGGTCTGAATATAGCTACTGTGTTTTCTTTAAATTAAATAATTCTGGTCAAGTCATTTGTTAAAGATACTTACGTCCAGTATCCAATTTGAAATGTGATGTGGGAAATTTGCCTAAAAATATTGATTACTCTATAACAAAACGTGTTTTCCAGCATACTCATAATCAATAGACTTATAATCTGTGTAAATCAAGACAACACGTTTGGAAGCCACATATATATTTTAACTGATTTCTACTACACTGTATTGAAATATAAATATGTCTTGTTGATCTTGAAATAGATATTGTTTATACTACCATAGCTGCCAAGAAAGATAAAATAACAATGAAATGATTACACAAAATTGTATCCTAAATACGTGTGCATACAAACTAATGATTACTCTATAACAAAACGTGTTTTCCAGCATACTCACATTAATCAATAGACTTATAATCTCTGTAAATCAAGACAACACGTTTGAAAGCCACAAATATATTTTATCTGATTTCTACTACACTGTATTGAAATATAAATATGTTTTGTTGATCTTGAAATAGATATTGTTTATACTACCATAGCTGCCAAGAAAGATAAAATAACAATGAAATGATTACACAAAATTGTATCCTAAATACGTGTGTATACAAACTAATGATTTACTAAACATTAGCTGTAAAACTAACAAGTTACTGAGACTTAATTCTCCCTTATTGATTATTTACAATAAAAGTAAACCAAAGAAAAATGTCAAAATTTAAATAAAAACAAAATATTCTGTTGTATTAATTGCCATGTATTGGTGTTCAGGACTTTTGACTTTTTATGGGCAAAATTGTAAACTATACCACATGATATATCATATCACAGAGGAACCTGTCACAATTAATTATTATACTGCTATTTTTTAATATGTTTTATCTTATATCCGTAAAAGGCAAAAATTTGACAAATGCATCTTTAATAATAAGGATACAAGACACAATAAAGAATTATTATTCTGAAAAGAAAACTTAGGCATAAAAGTGGGTGTTGAATTCCTTCTTATTTTTTACCATCATCATCAAACTAGATTGTGTTAAAGTAGCAGAAATAGTGGGGAATGATAATGCCCATATCATTCCAACTCCAGTCGGTTTTATATTGAAAGAGGAAATGATTTTTGTACACAAAAATAGGGGTGGCTTAATTGAACAAAGTTTTTGACAATGCCTATCAATTTTTGTTTTTGTGACACCTTCAAGCAGTGTTAAATAATCATGACAAGTTTTATCTCTGAATTTCAAATTCCAAAATCAATTCCAAATAATGGCATAATCATACAAAGCTATTAACAAAATTTATGCATTGTATAATTTATCATTGCTGAGAAAAATGTGATGAAAAATGTTTATGGATGGATACACAGAATGAAAACATTGTACTGGTAGGAAAGCAGGGTATAATTATGTAAAATGCGGAAATTTAGTATTGCAGTATTAAAAAACTAGAAGAATGTGAGCTACTGCTCACTTAGTATACTCCCACAATTCACATCATTGAATGGACTAAGTCAGCAAACAGGAATTAGATATGCGACTGAAATCGGTACTCGCAATATAGGACCACATTGTAAGTTCACATATACAATTTCAAGTGGTTGTGATAAGTAGGACAGAAGGAAGGACATGATAAACCAGTATACCCCTCTCTTGTTTGAAGTGTTGTATAACTAAAGGTGTAAGATGTTTCGACATATTACTAGGATAATATGAGTAACAGCAGATATTGTTCTGTTAAAAAGAACAGAGACATTAATCCTTATACAAAGTCATTTTTACTGGAATAGATGAGCAGATCGACCCTTTGATAACGTAGAAAATATTCAGTGCAAATGTTACTCTGTGAATTATATCTTTGGAAGTTGTAAAGCAAGACAATGGAGTGTCAAGTATATATAAATATCTTTTAGGGAATGGTCAGGATTGTCTCTTGGCCCAAATAAACAAAAGTTAAATATTTTTTTTTACTTTCCATATATTTCATACATATAACAAGTTAATGTATTTTCACAAATGATTAATAACTGATGAGCATATAAAAGTATACTTTCTTGCAATCAGTTGGCTAATAATTTCATGACAATTCATCACCAATAAAATCTAGTAATAATTTCATTAAATTAAGGCACTATTATGAAAATTATCAGCTGTCACTAATTCAAACCATTGCCTCAGGGCATCACATAGAACCCGTGGTAATGATTAAATGTCTCTTAATATAATGTAGAATGGAAACGGAAAATGGTCCATTTAGGATTTTATTTCTGGCATCTGAAATCAAGAGACATGTGCATTATAAATACAATTTTTTTTTATTTTCGTTAATGGTATTTCACTTTTAGCAATGTTTCAGCTTTATCATGGCTACCAGACTTTATTCTGGGGTCAAGACATAATGAAAACCCAAAGCTTCGGGGACAACTGCAATACTTGTCAATTTACGTTGGAGTTGAACCGAATTTTGCCCTATTTTCCACGAAAACATGACCTAGGTCATTTATTTTTTTGAGCAATCTGAATGTTTTAAACAATTTCAAAACTACCTTAGAAAGAAAAAACCTAATCACTATAGATACCATAGTTATACTTACATTATATGACCCCTTGAATACTGGTACTCTAATGTCCAGTATAGAGTACTGTAATACAAAACTCTTTAATATTAAAATATATTTAAAAAATTGTGTAACAAGTGTGGACTGTAAACAAAGGGACAGCCTCCACTTACATTTAAAGTCCATTTATCTCCCTTAAATGATATCCGAGGTCAATAAAAATCCTTCATGCACATCTACATATAATGGACTTCCTTTGTGCTAAGTTTCATTAAATTTCATCAAGAAGTTTAGGAGGAGTTGCGCTTACAAGGGATGTGGACAGACAGACAGACAGGGTGATTCCTATATACCCCCCAAATAAGTTTGCAGGGAGTATAAAAAAAACCTTTGAAATGTACAGCAGTTTTCAGTGGAGCTAAATAGCCAATAAATATACAATATTGACAGCCACCAAGATTCAATCTGTAACACATCTAAAAGTTAATATGCCCATGTACCATCTGTCAAGTGATAAAATGTGAAAAATCAATAAATGGTCTGTTGATGTTAAAGTATTTTACCTAAATGACAAATTATTTTAGCGACAGTAGACATGTGTATAATCAAAGGGCATAGCATTTTTCTGGCAAGATTTTATCAATCTCCATTTAAGTGTGCCTTTATTCACAACCTTTTTTGTTCTACAGACTTCAGCAGAAAGGCAACAACATAACCAAAAAGTATCCAGAGTTAATTTAACTACACAAAGGTAAATCTTAAATGGGATGGACAAACACAGGGAATGGACAAACAAATAGGACCCCAAACTTTTCGACAAAATATTGGGGTATATAAGAAATCATTTTATAATTCTGTTATGTTTAACTTATTTCTATATCTTGTCTTGATGGTCATTTCTGTAATGTTCCATTTTCTAATCAATCACTAAAAGTATTTACAGTTTTTTCTTAATGTAAAATTTATAGCATAAAATACAAAAACATAAGAAAAACTACCATTAATGAACAATAATTCCTATATAGATTAATTGACAATATTGGAACAAGTAAAGAGATCTCATCATGTTGTAGTTTTGCATCAAGTATCATGAAGATGTGAAGTCCTCTTGAAAAAAAGGTTCATCACAAAGGTAAACCTCAGGTGGGATGGATGGATTAACAACGAATGACAGAGGAACGTAAAGCTCAAAATCTATACCTCTTCAAACTATAATATACAGGTAATAAAAACCTGGAATGTTTCAAAAATTGCACTAAACTCTACTTAGATCCATTGTTTAAATTGCTGCTACTATACAATTACTAAATCTCTAACAATGACAATGCTAATATCCACTTCACTACAGTGGTTACATCAGTAACTCATTTACATACCTTTAAAATGGGTTTGTCAATGATAACAAAACAAGAAATATGATGGAGTCTCTGGCCTGTCTTACTGCTGATTTTACTGTCTCCGTGCCTTCCATAAAGAGACCACGTCCAGTGCAGTGTCAGTATTACCCATCATGCCCTGCTGCCTAGATCTGGCATCCACCATATGCAATGTAGCATGCTTCAGGAGCTGTAATTAATATTGGAAGTAATTTATTTAAAGTTCAGTAAGGGTATAACATATTAAAATATTTGCAGTGTTTGTTTTTGTTTGTTTGAATGATGTGTAAGGCCATTTTCAGCAATTTTTCAGCTATATCATTGCGTCCAGTTTTTATTAGGTGGGTGGAAGATGGAGTACCCGGAGAAAACCCGCGACCTGCGATAGGAAAACTGGCTGTTTAGTGTAGTTGGTTGATAAAAACAGTTGTTGAATAACTGTGGAATCTTTGATGAAATTTTTTTTAACTCAGTCAAAGGACCAAGAAATTAACATCATAGTCAGGTGACAGGCATAGATATACATGTACAACAAAGTGTCAAGTGTAATTCTTTTGTCAAAGACCTGTTCTACAGGAATATGAATTTACTGATTCCCAATTCGCATTCCTTGTTATCTGACCAATTAAGAACAATCTACAAGGTGTATACATGTTAGGTTGTAGGTTTATGTCTGGGAAAAGATGTGAAATTTAATTCACACGCGTCATCTACGATAAGCTGATAATTTATTAATTAGAAAGATCTCTACAGTATCAATAATTAATTTACTTAGGTTATCTGAACATCCATAATTATATAGGTTAAGTTCAGTAATTTAAATTAAAATCTTCTTATTCCTAAATACTGCTGGCTAGATGTTAATTCATTCATGTAAAATAAAATTAAATGGTGATACAAAATGGATAAAACGTACTAAAATAAATGAAAATAACTTATTTTGTGAATTTTTAACGTCACAAAACAGTTCATTCTTGTTAAATATGAAGTATGTTATATAACAGACAAATCTATAAACCCTTTAACGACTACAACAGCCCAAATACAGATTAAAGGCAAGGGTGAATTTCCTTTTTTTATCAACAATTTCAATTTATCAAACAAAACAGCCTGGCTAAAATCTAATTCAATGTTACACACATTAGGACCAATGGGGAAACATAGTATAATGCTTCCAGTAAAAAAAAGATGTAAACTATATAATTCTTATTTTACATTCGTTTACGTTTTGATTAGCCAAAAGGCCTTAAACCAGTACTTCCCAGATCCGTTCATACATTGATGAACGACTTTTGGGGAGATACTTTTTTCTTGCTAAGTGTAAACACAGTTCCATCAATTATCAATGAAAAATCCATCGAACAATCAATAATTTTTGTTTTTCCTGTTCGTATTTAAGAAAGAACGTCTAGCTAGGTTTACGTTGCGTTTGAACAGATATGACGTCACATATGACGTTACATATAAACCGTGGGTACAATAAGGAACATAAGTTTACGGAATGTTGTTTTCTGTTCAGTCTTCTTTTGTTTTTATTAATAATCTTTTCGGCAAATCATAAATTGTATCTGTTGTCAATGCCAGTTATTTCCTTCCAACCGACCACGTCTTCGTCTTCAGTTCGTTGTGTATATTCCTACGCGTCACACACAATGAAATTTTATTTTGCCTAGAATGTAAATGTAGAAAAACAATTTTATAAGAATTATAAGGATTAAACGCTTATTTTCGGTAATTCATCTATGTATGAACGAGGTCAACTCAGTCACAAACTTATCATAAATGGCCAAAAGGAAAAAGTTTTAAAAGGCTACTTCTCTGAAACTGGTAAACCTATGGAAACAAAACTTACTAGCAATATTGTTTGGATGATCTTCTTAAAGTTTATGTTTTCATGCCAATCCGACAATCAAAATGGCCACCACCACAGGACTTACTTTAACATAGGACCCTAAAGAAAAAAGTTTTAAAAGTCTTCTTTTCTGAAACCTGTTAACCAATAGAAAAAAAACTGACTAGCATTATTGTTAGGATGGTCCGCTATACAGTTTTTTTTATGCCTATTAAATTTTAAATGGCTATATTCTTGTTAAGCATATTCGTAATTAACAAAAAACACTATCAAACCAGAACAGATTCCTAATGTTAACAAAAAAACTTATCAAAGCAGAGCAGATTCCTAACGTTAACAAAAACACACTGTCAAAGAAGAGCAGATATCTAATGTTAACAAAAACAATTATCAAACCAGAGCAGATCCCTAACGTTTACAAAAACACTATCAAACCAGAGCAGATTCCTAATGTTACCAAACAAACTATCAAACAAAAGCAGATTCTTAATGTTAACAAAACAAACTATCAAACCAGATCTGATTCCCAATGTAAGCAAAACACATTATCAAACCAGAGCAGATTCCTAATGTAAACAAAACACATTATCACACCAGAGTAGATTCCTAATGTTGATAAACACACTATGAAACCAGAGCAGATTCTTAATGTTAACAAGCACACTATTATACCAGAGCAGATTCCTAATTTTAACAAACACACTATCGAACCATTATAAAAACATATCCACAAATAAAAAACAATTACAATATTTACAGATCTACTTCTTATTTGCAATTAGTTTTAGACCTCTCAACACACACACACACACACACACACATATATATATATACGTAAAATGTTAATGTGAAATCTATATATGCTAAACCAGTACACTTATATATATATATATATATATATATATATATGCTAAACCAGTACACTTATTTAATAACGGATCGACAAACATGACGATACAGCATAAACAAAAAATAATAATATATAAGTCTAGAAAATTATGCAACGATAATAATATATAAGTCTATATAAGTTTCTTGACAAATATTTAGACACAGACTGACCCTCGAATGGCCTTAGTCATTGAGTGTCAATATAAATTAATAACGTAAACAATCATAACATATTGATCTTAAACTTTCTCATTTTAACTGAACCCAAAACTTTTTTTATAGTTGCTTCTCAGCCCGCTAACCGCGGACGTGCCATGCTGTTACTTCGCTTTGCTGAAATATTCCAACAAGATGTAATAAAAATTATCAAGGTGACAAATTCATTACGTCAGACGCTAGTTTCGTCTACTTTAGACTCATCAGGTAGACGCAATAGTTTCCTGTTAGAATCAACTTAGATTGTTTTGAAACATAGACCTTATAACATTAAAACATAAATTTTGTGGATTGCATTCTTTATATTTATAATTATATTGACAAACAGATTGAATGGTCAACATTGCTGTATGTTGTTAATCTCTCTATATCTAGATAGTCTGAACTGTATCGTGAAATGTTCCTAAGTTGGTTATGTTTAAAGTATCTAAGGTCATGAGGCGGTCTGAATGGTTTTGCTAAGAAATATCCTCACAGTATTTTTTTGTATTTCCATTGATGTTTGGATATAAGAGAGAATTCTTTAATAAAAATGGATCTCTGCGTTGAATTCTTATTAAAATTAAAATGTAGTTTACTGTATGAGTTATTTGGTTTTTTTTAAACAGTTTTTATCTTTGGTATAAAATGGGGTTAATTTTTGTGCAACAAGGGTAAGGATCCGATTAAAATATCTTCATACTAACTGAACTCGCGGGGGCTTATTTTTAACCCTCCTCAAAAAAAGGAATAAGAGAGGATTAGGGATAAGTTGATTCCCTTGGCTATAAAAAAAACCTAAGTGAACTTCTTACCCAGAACGTTTGCTGTAACAGTATCAAATTCTATGGACTTTCTATATAACTTCACTTCTTTTTTGTTTTTCTGCGCGCTTTTCTCGACAACTGGATAATTCTCTCTCCCCTTGTTGTTTTGTCCTTCAAAACACTAGGATTCGAGTATACAGAGTTGATTTGCACGTCAAGTAAACACGTCTCTTTCAGCAAATATTGCTTATTTTATGATACATTTTTTTAAATCAAATAAATACCATAAACTACAACATGTATAAAGACCAAACTATTCTTTTACTGTAGAACAGTTGTATGTTACGATAGTCGGGACTGGTTCTTCAAAACGACTGAAGCTGTCATTCTGTATTCTCAAACAACTTTCAAAACTACCAGGATAAATGTATAATTAGAGGATTTGCATTTTAATGGTCCTTATATGAATAATTATTTAAATATGGTTCCAAAAGTTAAAGTTGGTTAACCATTCAGTCGTAGCACAGACAGATTTTTACATTTTACATAAGATCAACGCGTATTGTATATTCTAGTCGTTAACATATAGGAAAATCAAATAAGTTCATGCATAAAAATGACTATTGTTGTTGTTACATCAATCAATATTTAATAAGAACCTAATAAAGTATTTAATTATCTTCTAACTAAAACTAATATCACGATCTCCATGCACGTTATGCGACTATACCATCAACTATATTGGAAATTTAATTAACATAGTATTTAAACTAAGCAAGAAAGGAACAAAAACAAAAACAAAAATTATGGGAAGAGAAACACAAACATCAATAAGAACCATACATAATAAACCATAAACCATAAAAACTTCATTGGCTCTTCTATATATTTTAAAGTCACTGATTACTGGTCGGTACATTTCATAAGGACAAAACTGAAGAAATGGTCTCAATGGTTCGATAGAAAATATGCTGAAAAGTCAAAATCTTGCGTTGACAGTGTGAAATATAATTCAACACTTCTGTCTTGGCAGCATTTATTGAAAAAACAGGCGGCCTCGGTTGCCGAGTGGTCAAGGTAGTTCGTTTACTATTGATCACGTGGTCTGTCAACACTGAGATTGCGGGTTCGATTCTCACTGCAGGCAGAGTGTACTCGACTCCAATCTTAACTGACAAGGATTGTCAGTTTTCCTACCGCAGGTCGGGGGTTTTCTCCTGGTACTCCGGCTTCCTCTCACAATAAAAGCTGGACGCCATTATATAGCTGAAAGTGGCGTTAAACACCATCAAACAAACAAACAAATAATTTATTTTAAAACATAATTAACAACGTACTTACGAATATACAGGACTTATAGGAATAAAGTATTTATTTCATGGAAATTATGCAGCGAGGATTAACAACAATTTAAAGTTCCTAGGATTGTGGTAGGGTTTGTAGACGATAAAATAGCATGTGTACTTATATTTATCTTTTAACATATATTCTACGTGAATCCGCCATACAAATTAGGTAATTTAGCAAATGAAACATACGTTTCACCTAAATTGATTCTTTCAAATTTTACTACAAAACCATTTCTAAAATATAATTGTAAATACTAGTTTTGCAAAAGAAATTTCAGGACCGTTATGATAATTCTCTCTTTGAAAGTATTTGTTTATTTTCAGTTTAATGCCGCTTTATGCAATTGTTTGTCTATAACGTGGGTTCAGTTTTTATTTCGGATTGCATCGTGAAAACATGCGAACTTCGGAATGAAAACTTGCGATACTTGTCAAGTAAAATATAAGAAAAGGGCACACCCTTCCAAGACTCGAAACCCGCAACCTGAAAAGTAAGTGGCACGTAAAATGAAAAGTCTCCCCTTTGTTTGACGACAGAAAAAGTTATACAACGTTCGCGAATTAATACATTATACCAGTCTGAATATTCTTGATAATTCTTGATCTCTTCTATTCAGTTTTAGTATAGGTATAGCTCTATGACTCTATGATGTTCAATGCGATGAGAAAGCAATAATTAAAAATCTCAATTTAGATTGGCTTTCATATAACTAAAAGTATAACTAGTAACAATTGTGCACATCTGTATTATTGTTAACATGTACAAATAAAGGCACACAGACAACTATCCATAATGAACACTAGCGGGTAAACACTGTGAATTTGAGTTCAGCCCGTGTTAAGACAGCATCCTATGACTGTAAAATGTTAAAAGAAGCGTACAACCACATTAAACAAAAAAAAATTTTCAAAGATCCTTTCATCCATTCCAGCCACTTGTTTGTCACTGTTTAAAGTAGCTTATGCCAACGCTGTTGTAATTTGGTCAATTCCTCGAGTGCAAATTCTTCTGTATTATTGTAATTTTCATCAAAAGTGTCATTACAAAACCTTACATATTATTGTTATTTTCATCAAGAGTGTAATAACAAAAACAAAATAAAATAAGATGGCCTGAACGTCATCGTGAATTGATCCTAAGTTGCTTATGTTTTAAGTATCTAAGGTGATGAAGTGCACTGAGTGCTTTCAAAATCGTCTATCAGCACAAAATATGCTTGATGGTTTAGCTAAGACAAATCTGCACAGTATTTTTGTGTATTTTCTTTCATGTTTGGATGTAAAGAGAATTCTTTACAAAAAAGGTTCTTTTATGTTGAATTCTAATTAAAATTAAGATAACTGTATGGTTTATCCAACAATTTGTATCTTTGGTAGAAAAAGGGATGACCAATATTTGTTAAGCAAGGGCCATGATGGGATCAAAACATTTTCATCCTATCAAAACAGGAGTTAACTCCGCCCCCAAAAGGAAATACGAGAGAAGGATTAGAGATAAGATGATCATCCTGGCTATAAAACGTCCCCTATATAAGTGAACGTTTTATCCAAACATTTGCTGTAAAAGTATTACAATCTAGGGACATTTTATAACTTAACTTTATGTTTTTATGAGCGACCTTCCCCGGACAACCAGACGATTCTCTCTCCCCATGTTCCTTTTTCCATCAATACAATTGTATCGAAGAATACAGAGTTGATTTGCACATCATGTAAACACGTGTATTTCATCAAATAATTCGTATGTTATACATGGATTTTGAATCAACACAATAGATAATTATAAAGTACAGAATGTATAAAGACCAAAATATTTTATAACTGTAGAACTAGAACTGTTTCATGTTACTAAAGTCGGGCCTGGTTTTTCGGAACGACAGAACCTGTCATTCTGTATAATCAAAACCAGGGTAAATGTATATTTATATGATTTGGATCTTAATGGTTTTTACAGTTTCACTGTGGCACAGACAAATTTTGACATAAGATCATCGCGTATTGTTTATGCAGTATATTCAAGTAGTAAACATATAGCAAATCAAATTGAATTTCGTAAATTCATAGAAAGGACTATTGTTGTTGTTACATCAATCAATATTTAATCAGAACCTAATACAGTATTAATTTAATTATCTTGAAACTACAACAAATACCAGCATCTCCATGCAAGTCATCTTTCAGGCGTTAATATTGAAAACAATCAGGCATTTGAAAATGTACATTGGAACAAGATTTCTAAGGTTACGATGTAGAAGGACAGCTGACAATTTTTGGAATACATGAATTGTAAAATTAGGGGTCATTTAGTTTTAAGCTATTTAAATTTGTTCCAGTTTGTTTATGAATGGAACACATTATTATTTCGCAACTAGACCATAAACTATATTGGAAAGGAGGGGTGCATTAAGGGCCCAAATCGGCTCTAAATTTGAAATCTCTAATCAGTTTAAACCAGACAAATATCCCAATAACAGTATTCTTTACAATAGTTGTATACGTTACACATTAGAAGGAATAATCGTACGAATTTAGTCCCATTACTCGTAATGTAGCAGAGCGGGAGTGGATCACTCCCGGCATTTTGATGTCCAAAAGAAGTTGCATATACAGTCATACGTTGTCGATCGTGATATCTTTCGACAGCTTCACCATTTCGATTTATCGGTTTCGTGTTTAAAATCGATAACTATTGATACATGATGATAGTTATTGCAGTTTTAAATAACCCGATCTGCATTGTGTATTAATTGACATCCGTTTCTCTTTTTGCTTACGTTTACTACATGAAAAGCACTGAGAAACATGAAACTGAATGTCGTGTTGCATCTTGGGTAATACATATGTATATTGCTGGATTCTTACTACCAGAGAAATATAATTACAAGTAATTGTATTTATATGTCTCTGTTACTACAGAATGGTTGTTATAGTATGCAAATTAGCACGTTTATATATAAAATTAGGTCACAATATCCATATACGGAAAAATGATCAACGTAGCATTTTCCACATACATCTTCAAAGACAAAAAAGAGAATTCTTCAATAAAGATCGTTTCCCGTTACTTTCGCAATGTCTAAAGCATAAAAAACGTAACGAGTGTGAATATTATGTTTGAATTTTGTATCAATAGACCGAAAAAAGAATTTTTTTATTTGCTACATTACGAGCAATTGGACTGAATTCTGCCGTTAATCCGACAAATCGCAAAACTAACCTCGGATTATAACGGCAGTCAAATTCTGTCTATTTATACATATAAAAGACTGTATGAGGTCATGAGATGGTTACAAATCGGGATTTTGTCCAAAATCGTTAAATTTTAAGAAAAAGTCATTTTTGAAACAATCAAATACCCCACATGCTTTGATCAAAACCATAAATTTAACAATATTTTTTTCCTCATCACAAAGAAAATTTATGTTGAATATTTTTCTTGCAAGGATTGAAAACCTATTTCGACGTTTAATTATAAAAATCACAGCATTTAAACATTTTTCTGACTAATTATGGCAGGTAACTAAATAAGAGAGGAACAAAAAGAATAATAAAAATCACAGGAAGAGAAACGAAAAAACTTAACAAGAACCATAAATAATAAACCATCAATTAAAACAAAAAACAGTTTTCGCAAAGTGTCTCACCTATATTGTTAAGAAGTACTGATTACAGGCCAGTTAATTTCAGAAGGACGACACTGACGAAATGGTCTCAATGGTTCGATAGAAACTATACTAAGAGGTCAACATCTTGCGTTGACAGTGATATATTCCAGTTCAATAATTCTGTCTCTGTAGTATTTCTTTAAAATCAATTAGAACGTTATTACGACTATACCGACTTCGTTTAAAGAAATAAACTATTTATTGGATGGAAATTATATAAATTTTATGCTTCTATGATTTTGGTATGGTTAGTAGACGATACAATAGCATGTGTACGTATATTTGTTTTTAACACATATTCTATGTAACCCTGTTATGGATAATGAACTAATATTCATCATCGCATGTTTACAAATATGGTATTATAACAAATGAAATATACTTATCATTATTGATAATTTATTTATATTAATAATTTATATTGTACATATACATTTATGTATTTTTTTTAATTTAATGCCACTTTATGTAGTTTTTGGCAATAACGTGGAGTTACGATTTTATTCGAGAAGAAGCTAGATTACTCCGTTAAACCAGCGACCTTCGGAAGGAAAACTTGCAATCCTTGTTTATGCTGCCTTCATCTGCCGTGTATAACATGACGAGGGAAAAAGTTCTACGACGTTCCCGATTACATTTGATGTTATAAATTATACAAAGTTGGTAATTCTTGAAAATACACGTAAGAACTTATAGCCCGTGTGATAACCATAACAGATATAGATTTATGATAACCATTTATGAGAAAACAATATTTACAAATGTCAATTTAGATCGTGTTTCATTGTTACACAAATCTGTTGTCAATTGTTATCACTAAGTACAGTATAACTAGTAGCATTTTGAGTATCTGTATTATTATTCACAATAAAGGGGCCGCTTGGTCTAGGCAAATAGTCAACTATCTATTATTATCACTGGCGGGTTAACACTGGGAATTGTTTTAGTTCAGCACGACTTCCTACAGCAAGATTAGCCTGTAAAATGCCGACAGACGCGCACAACTCCATTTAACTAACAAAGATAGCAATCAATGCCACACAAGATTGTTAATGTTTAAAGTAGCTTATGCCAACGCTGTTGTCATTTTGTCAATTCCGAAAATGAAACTCTTCTGTTTAACTGTAATTTTCATCGAAAAAATCTATTCATTTTATTGAAACAAGAGGATTCTTCCATTTAAAAAACAACAGTACACTATGAAAAATACCTCAAAATTATTTGTTTAGAATGGTACTGGCAACCACATATTGTAGCAGACCTCCGCGCTGGCTTCAGGATTTTGTATTTATGCCCAAATCGCGTCTTTCTGTCCTAGAAACTTTTACATTGACATAATAAAACGTGTTTTTCTTATGTTTTAAAATATACGTAAAAGTTGTAAAAATGTGTCATTCGAAAGTACGCATTAAGCTTTGTGAATATTTTGCTGTTTAGCTGTGATTAACATGTATATCTAACAAGTGGAGAGCATTACACATCAAATAGCAGTGTTTGGTACAGCGATCCTGAAAAAGATCCCACTCTAGATCGGTAAATAGGACGGTGTCCACGTACTGTTAAAGAGCTGTCATACTATTTATACGGTCCACTTTACACTTCATAGTTCCAGATCTCTAATGTAGAACCATCCGAGATTTCAGTTGTGAAAACGTTCATGTAGTCATAATGCGTTGGGCTTAACTAATAGCTTAAATCAGAAAAGATTACGCTGAAAATGCCTAAGATTCTTATAGTTGGTTCTTATTGATTCCAATTAATTATCTGGAAGTCGTAAAACTCAATAATGGCATAATTTATCAATGATTCCAATTTACCTGAAATTCATGTTATTATTCAGAAATTTGCAGTAAAATATGAATATGTTATATCAGACAAAACAGAGTAATTACTATAAAAAGTCATGACGAAAAACTTATCATCGTTAAACCTTAATAATATATGTTTAGTCCCAGGGCGATTCATACAATGACATAACCGGTAAAATCCATAACTAATATGTCAGCAGTCTAGTCTGTACGTTTAGACGACAATACTTTATGTGTTATTTTTTAGATTATGGACTTAAATGTAAATATTTCACTGCCAACAGTCACTAACAAATTATTACAGACTGAAAATGGTACATGCCGAGATTGTGATGGTAAGTATAGTAAACAACTGGAAAGAGGGAAAAAAAAATAATTTCAATTTTATTTCTTGCTTAAGAATTGAAAATTCGTACTAAACAAGTAATATGACAATTAAGCTATCACATTTTTTACTTCAATTTTAAAATTGAGATACATTGGAGTCAGTGACGATTGCATTTTATTTTTCGCCGAGCGTTCAGCTAAACAATGACAAAAACAAGTTCCTGTTATTTCAAAGATCTACATTGCATTCAAACTCTTTCAATACTGCTAATTAAAATCAAGGTATTTCATACATCACATTTTTCGGACACTATATTCAGACTAGTATTTATCATACATGTAGCTCGCTATGCGGAGAAGTAAAGTTCTGAATTATAAACGTATTGTTGAATGATTCTCAAACGATTGTTTTCTTAACATAATAATTGCTAGCTTCCTTTTTAATACTATATCTTGAAATAATGCCATCTTTTTATCCAATAAATATCTTTAGTGTATCTAATGACAATCCTGAAGGGAACATATATCATGTAACTTAAGCAATTTCCGACTAAGCATATTTGTAGAAGCCTTAAAAAAACCTAAGGACAACCAACTTAATACACGAACTGTTACTTTTAAATAACTACATTTAAAACTGTTCATATTCGTCCCTAAAGGATGGCTAGATAATTGAGTGACTCTATTTAAGTATTTCTTTTTTTTTTCAGGCATTAAAGATGGCTTTCAATTTATCATTTCATTTGCAGTCATAGTTTCGTTGTCGATTTTAGTTCTGATCGTGACAGCAGTAAGTTGGTACGTCATAAAAAGGAAGAATGAAAAATATCGAAATTCAACTCTACCAACAGACTGCACCGATGAAATGGATTTATGCAAAATAACTAATAAAAATGAAAATCCAACGTCAGAATAATTTGAAAAGACGTTACACATCAACCAACCAGTCAATTAACATTCACTGGCTTCAGATTACCATTTCGGTTTAGTAAAATACCAAATAATTAAACAATACCAGTTGGACTTCGACTTAGTTGAATAAAGTACTAATTAAAAGCATCAACTTGTAATTTCTATAAAAATAATCGTGCTTCGATCCATAGTCTTGAAATATAATAATTTGCAAGATAAGAACACATGTGCCATAAGAATGCATAATCGTACCCATGCATTTTTGTGAGGGTATGAATTTAGTCCATAACTCGGAATCCGAATGATGCAGAGCAGGAGTGAATCACTCCCAGCATTTGATGTCGAAAAGCATTGCATATATAATCAAACATGTACATGATGATAATTATAGCTGTTTTTTTAATTAACTGCTGTGTGTTGTGTCTTGACTGACATATCTATACTGACTATAAGTAAAAAATGTAGATGATGCTTGAATTGTGAATTTATAGATCGAAGTTAGAATTTTTGAATGGCTACATTACGAGGAGTAAATTCTGCTTTTATGCTACAAATCAAACAACTAAAATTGAATTACTACAGAAGTTATGTTTGGCCTAATGTAAAATGTAAGGCTGTTTTGGGCAAATACTTGGATTCCCCTTTTGTCCTTTCCCAATTCCATATTTCAGTTTTTTATTATACCATTATAGGAATGTTTTTCAATTCCAAACAATCAAGTCAAAATCACACACCAATTTTGATAGTCAATTAAATTTATGGGACAACAGAAAGATAGAATACATTTTAAATCCAATAGAAATCAACAGACCAAAGCCTTTCGAAGATATAGCCAATTATATCGTTCGCTGTGATCAAAAGCAGATTTTAAAAAGGTTAATCGTCATCTTGAAATGTGTTATTATCGTTTATTATACTTCCTGCAAAACGTTGTCTTTGTATACCCCCGCTGCACAGAGTCGGGGCTATATAGTGGTCCTCATGTCCGTCTGTCCGTTCAAATGAAAATGGTGAATTATTATTTGGAAAAAAACTAGCAGACAAACAAGCGTTTTTCATTATACATATAATCAGTACAGTATCTAAATGGTAGTTCACGTTTTTTATTAGATAATAGGCATTCAGTATAATACAAATCATACTGCCCTTAAACACAGGTTTTAGGGTGAAAAAATATCGCCTGAGAGGAAGTCGAGTTATTATTTTTTCTTCATGGGCATGTGATAACCTACAATAACAGTAGCTTCAATAATGTAGCTCCTTTTTTAAAGAGGCCACAGTACTCGTAATGGAGCAGCCGGGAGTGATTCACATCCTATTGTTATGCCTATAATCAGCTATTAAACTGTTTCCCTGAATTGCCACATACTTTTTAATGTCTTTGAAGTTTAACTGATATTTCTACAACACCTTATTCGTTAGTTTGACACTTTATTCTTAATCATGGCATTGTTGACAAAATTTGAATTACGGAAGTGCAGAATTTCTGAATCGATTTGGTAAAAAATGTTCATTCAGATCAAATTTGCCGGATTCATTGCATTAGCTGGGATCAAATTTTTACCGATACGATTCTACAATTCTACACTCCACGATTTTAATTTTGTCAACAATGCCATTAATACGAAAAAGTGTTAAAATTATTGAATTTAGACATTGTACAAATGTCAGCTGAACGGCGAAGAAAGGAAAAAGTGTTTATTAAACAAAAACAGCAGTTTGATAGCGGATTATAAGTATAAATCCTAAGAGAGATTTAGCTCCATTAGGAGTAAAGGGGCCTCTTTGTAGCTTCGTCCATAAAAAAGAGCTACAATATAGTAGCTACTATAAGACCCTCGTTTAAAGGCAGTATGATTAGGATGGGCATTTAACCATAATATGCTTTCCATGAAAACATTTTATTGGTCTAACACATTATTACTCACAGAACTAGATTTGACGAAAATAATTTTGGTGAAAATACATCAATGTGTTTGTAGTTGTAACAAAAATAGTTCTACACAAAATAAATAATTTTAACAAAACGAAGAATTAATTTACATCAGAAGCTTAAATAAGAAGTAGTTCTTTAAAAAACGCTACATACATTAATTGAAAAATTGCTTCTATCGGCTATTCCCTAGGTGTCATTAAGATAAGGGGTCGAAGATTTAACTTATAAAAGAGTTGAACGTCGGTAACCAATCTTCTCTCCTGATAGGTAATATGGACGAGTTAAATCCAGACTTAAGATTTTTAGAAAATTATAAAATACAGTCCAAATTTGATTCGTTCTAGCCACTAAACAAGATGACGAGTCTGCTAATGAAATAGCTGATTTATAGTACAGTGGATATCTTGGTTCGAGGTGGGAATATCGAATATAATTACACTGATAGGCGTTCCGAAAATCGTTCTTAAAAGGCTGAATTCTTGAAACGTAACCAACATGCATAAAGTTTTTATAGGCAGTCGAAATTACCCGCTCTTTTCACAACTAATGCATTGTTTGACAACTTGTTATATTGTCCTGAATATAGCTACTGTGTTTTCTTTAAATTAAATAATTCCGGTCAAGTCATTTGTTAGATACTTCCGTTCAGTAAGCCAATTTGAAATGTGATGTGGGAAATTTCCCTAATAATATTGATTCCTTTATAACAAAACGTGTCTTCCAGCATATTCACATTAATCAATAGACTTATAATCTCTGTAAAGCAAGACAACACGTTTGGAAGCCACATATATATTTTATCCAATTTCTACTACACTGTATTGAAATATAAATATGTTTTAGATCTTGAAATAGATATTGTTAATACTACCATAGCTCCAAAGAAAGATAAAATAACAATGAAATGATTACGCACAATCAAATATTTTATTTCAAATACGTGTGTAGACATACTAATGATTTAGCTGTAAAACTAACAAGTTACTGTGACTTAATTCTCCCTGACTTTAGCCCTACTCTGTATCTCCAAAGGGGTCTGAAAATCAATCCCTCAATATGGCATAATTATACAAAGCTATTAAGAAGATTTCGGTGTTGCTGCAAAAAATGTGACGAAAATGGTAACGGATGGACACATGGAACGAAAACAGTGTACTGGTATGGGAAGCGAGGAATATTTGAGTTTTTAAATTGTTCCCATTATTTATGATTTTGAAAACAAATCATGCCTTTTCATAAAGTAACTACAGATGTAAGATGTTTGGACATACTAGGACAATACGAGTATCAGCAAACAATGTTCTGTTTTTGAGACTATCTCTAGATAAGAAGAGAGAAAAGAGATTAAACATACGAAGTCATTATTTCTGGAATAGCTGAGCAGATCCATTGATAACGAGGCAGACATTCAGTGCAAATGTTACTCTGTGAATTATATCCGTGGAAATTGCACAGCACAAAACATGAGTTTCAACTATCTATTAGTGAGTGGTCAGGTGCGTCTATTATTCCCACATCACTCCCTCTAACTTCTGAATCCATTAAATTATTATCCACTCCTACCTTCTTCACTTCCCTCACTTACAGTTCACGCTTACTCCTGGTTGCCTGTAACCCCGTTACCAGATTAATTAGATTATAGTTAACTATAAAGCAAAAATAAAATCTCTGATACGAAATAATAACTAGAGGCTCACAGGAGCCTGTATCGCTCACCTGAACCTGAAACCAAAAAACCCTTTTATCCAGCTTTTCTATCCTATCAGGAATTCCCCCAACATATATAAGGGAAATAACTCCTATAACGAGGATCTTTTGATGCTTAAAGGGAGAAGGGAGGTTCACTTCAAATTTGCTGTATCTGTTATACTTTTTTAACTATCAGCCGAAAACTCTATCTACCCCACCCTTTTTTCTATTTTAAGCCAACGTAGCTATGTAGGTAGTCAGCTGTCATGATTTGCACAATTTTGATAGACATCCTAAAGATGATGTGTGTAATGTTTCAAAGCAGTCCTTTCATTGGTTAATGAGGAGATGTTTTAAAATCAATTCAAATTCATTAAAAAAATGTTCAGGGAGAATAATTCCTAAACGGTTCATCAGACAATCTCAACTCTAATGTCATTTTTGTAGCCCTCATAGGACAGAACAATTGAGCAATGCTAACTTTTTCTCTAGTTCTAATAATTTTCAAGATTTTGTAAAAAAATTTCAAAAATAATCAAGTTCGACAATTAAAGGGCAATAACTCCTAAAAGGAGTCATCATACATTTTCAACCCAATGGAGTTTTTCGTAGATATTTCGATGCCAATGAAGGTATGTCTCTTCGGTTTTCCTGTATCTGTTACACTTTTTGAACTATAAGCCAAAAACTGTATCTTTGGTTAATCTGCGGCCATGCTTTGTGCATACTTGGTTGAGGACATTTTATAGATGATGTGTACAAATATTCAAAGCAGTACTTTCAGTCGTTTCAGAGGGGAAGATTTTTACAATTCAATTAAAACCGATTAAAAAAAACAGTTCAAGAAGAATAACTCTTAAAGGGTTAATCAGACAATCTTGACTCTACAGCTATTTGTGTTGCTCTCATAGAGCAGAACAATTGAGCAATGCTTACTTTTTCTCTAGTTCTAATAATTTTCGATTTTTAGGCAAAAATGGCAAAAATCATCAATTTCGACAATTAAAGGGCAATAACTCCTACAAGGAGTCGTCATACAACTTTGAGCTTTTGATGCTGAAGAAGGAAGGTCTATTCAGTTTTCCTGTTTTGAACTATAAGCTAAAAACTGTATTTTGACCCCCCTGTTTTATTTTTAGCCATGGTAGCCATGTTGGTTGGTCTGAGACCATGATTTGTGCAAACTTGGTAGAGGACATTTTACTGATGATGTGTGCAAAGTTTCAAAGCAATCCTTTCAGTGGTTTTGGAGAAGATTTTTAAAGAAAAGTTAACGACGACGACAATGACGACTACGATGGACGATGACAACGGACGCCTAGTGATGGCAATAGCTCACTGACCCTTCAAGTCAGGTGAGCTAAAAAAACAAATAATAAAATATGAAATTAAATCAATAAGTGGATATAAATGGACAAAACAAGACTTTATTTTCTTCTATCAATTAAAACGTCGTAGATAACAGAATTCAAATCAATAAAAATACAATGTATAATAAAAATGGCTTTTTCAAGTTCAATGTTTAAATAGCAATATACAATTGGAAAAACTGTTCACTGATTGGTACCGCTCGCTTCCCTTATGTCAATGACAAAGTCCATGTTTTTCTATGGGAAACCTCAAATGTTATTTTGATCAAAAAGCAAAATGATAATATCAGGTGCACAATGGCCAAATAAATAAACTGGTATAGAGAATATGTAAAATAAGATAACTTTCCCAAACATTTAAAAAAAATTTTATTAAGTAACAATCAAAAAAATATAACACATTAATTGGAGTTAGTTCTTTTCAATATTTTATGAGGAGTTACAGTTTCATATACGGGTTGTAATGGAAAAATGGACACAAAACTAAAAAGTACCCAAAGCTAATAATTAGGCTGAGAAAGTAAAGTGTGAAACACACAAAATATGCCCCACAAATTCATTTAGCTATTCATGCCTCCATTTTGTGTACAAAAATCCTACAAATTGAAATATAAATGATGTAGAACTCAACCTTTACAAGAAGAAAGACTTGAAATTAATCAAGCCAGAGTGACCACTGTAAGGGTAGACAAACAAACAGATGAACGGATTGACAATGTGGTGGCCTAATAATGCAAATATCAACAGTTTGATAGTTTACAATAAAAGTTAACCTAAGAAAAATGTCAAGATTTAAATAAAAACTAAATATTCTATGTTGTAATGATTGCTGTTCTTCATGTATTGGTGTAAAATTGTAAGTAGACCACGATGATACATCCCATCACAGAGGAACCTGTCACAATTAATTATTACCCTGTTTTATTTGTAATATGTTTTATCTAATTCCTATAAAAGGCACAAATTTGAAAAATGCACCACTAAAATTAAGGATACAAGACACAATAAAGAATTAGTATTTTGAAAAGAAAACTTAGGCATGAAAGTGGGTGTTCCTCATTTTTTACCATTATCATCAAACTAGATTTTTAGATAGTGAGGAATGATAATGCCCACATCATCCTCAACTCCAGGCGGTTTAATATTGAGAGATGAAATTATTTTTGTACACAAAATGGGTGGCTTAATTCAACAAAGTTGTTAACAATGCCTGTCAATTTTTTGTTTTTGTGACACCTTCTAGCAGTGTTAAATAATCATGACAAGTTTTATCACTGAACTTCAAGACTTCTAAATCAGAACTTATTTCATACAGACAAGCTGATTTCCATAGGGCTTTGGCTTGGCCCAAATAAACAAAAGTTAAATATATGATGATACCCCTGCTCTATATCTCCAAAAAGGTCCGAAAATCAATTCCCAAATAATGGCATAATCAAACAAAGCTATTAACAAAATTTATTCATTGTATAATTTATCACTGCTGAGAAAAATGTGATGATAAAAAGAAGAGAGACATTAAGCATGATACAAGTCATTTTTACTGGAATACCTGAGCAGACCCTTTGATAACATCAAAAACATTCAGTGCAAATGTTTCTCTGTGAATTATATCTTTGGAAGTTGTAAAGCATGACAATGGAGTGTCAAGAATATACAACTATCTGATAGGGATGGTCAGGATGGTCTCTTGACCCAAATAAACAAAAGTTAAATATTGTTTCTTTACTTGCCATATATTTCATACATATAACCAGTTAATATGTTAGAAAACGATTACTTTTATATTTTCATAAATGATTTATAACTGATGAGCTTTCTGCAGAACACATAAAAATCTACTTTCTTCCAATCAGTTGGCTAATACTCTAATGACAATTCATCATTCATAAAATCTAGTAATAATTCCATGAAATTAAGGAACTATTATTAAAATTATCAGCTGTCTGTTGAAGTCACCAACTCAAACCATTGCCTCAGTGCATCACATAGAACTTGTGGTAATGAATTAATGTCTCTTAATATAATGTAGAATGGAAACGGAAAATGGTCCATGTAGGATTTTATTTCTGGCATCTGAAATCAAGAGAAATGTGCATTATAAATACAATTTTATTTTATTTTCGTTAATGGTATTTAGCAATGTTTCAGCTTTATCATGGCTACCAGTCATTATTCTGGGGGTCAAAACAGAGTGAAAACCCAAACCTTTGGCGACAACTGCAATCCTTGTCAATTTACGTTGGAGTTGAACCGAATGATGCCCTATTTTTCCACCAAAACATGACCTAGGTCATTTATTTTTGTATAAAATATACAACTAGAGAAACAGGGCTTTAGTCCCATCTTAATTTTTAACAGAGAATATATTGCCATTTTAAAAGCAAACTATATGCCTAAAACTTGAGCAATCTAAATGTTTTAGACAAATACAAAATTACCTTAGAAAGAAAACACCTAATCACTACAGATACCATAGCTCATATATACTTACATTATTTGGCCCTTTAAATACTGGTACTTTAATGTCCAGTATAGAGTCCTGTAATAAAAAAATCTTTAATATTAAAATAAATAAAAAAAATTTTTTAAACAAGTGTGGACTGTAAGCACAATCACAAAGGGATACCCCCCTTCAGCTTTCAAGTCCAATTACCTCCCCTTCATGATATCCGAGGTCAATACAAATCCTTCATACACATCTACATATAATGTACTTCCTTTGTGCTAAGTTTCATTAAATTTCATCAAGCAGTTTAGGATGAGTTGCGCTTACAAGGGATGTGGACATACAGACAGACAGACAGGGTGATTCCTATATATACCCCCCAAACAAGTTTACAGGGTGTATAAAAAACCTTTGAAATGTACTGCAGTTTTCAGTGGAGCTAAATAGCCAATAAATATACAATATTGACAGCCACCAAGATTCAATCTGTAACACATCTAAAAGTTAATATGCCCATGTACCATCTGTTAAGTGATAATATGTGAAAAATCAATAAATGGTCTGTTGATGTTTGAGTATTTGATCTAAATGACAAATTATTTTAGCAACAGTATAATCAAAGGGCGTACAACTTTCTGGACAAATTTACATCAATCTCCATTTAATTGTGCCTTGATTCATAACCTTTTCTGTTCTACAGACTTCAGCAGAAAGGAAACAACATGACAAAAAAGTATCCAGAGTTTATTTAACTACACAAAGGTAAATCTTAAATGGGATGCACAAACACAGGGAATGGACAAACAAATAGGTCCCCAAAGTTTTCGACAAAATATTGGGCTATATAAGTTAGAAGGAATCATTTTACAATTCAGTTATGTTTAACTTATTTATAGATCTTGCCTTGATGATCATTTCTGCAATGTACAGTTTTCATCTAACTATTTAAGTTTCTATAGTCAAAGCACAACAAATTAGAAAAAATTATTATATATTCCCATTTATGAGCAATAATTATTATATAGATCAATTGACAATACTGGAACAATAAAAAAATTATATATAGTTTTGAAGTGAGTTTCTTTGATATATGTTTCTTTAAATGTTGTTGTCATTTTTTGTGATACCTAGCAGAAAACATGAGAAGCCCGATGTTGAATTGGTTCGTTGGTGATGACGAAAAACACCACTTAAAGATGAATAAGGCAACTTTGATTGATGTGTACAGTTGCTAAGCAGTTTCACAGAAATAAAAAGATGAAAATTTCCCAAAACTGTGCTGAACTTGAATTTGTTTCAGAGGAAAAGATTAAAAAAAAAGTGTTTCAGTGACACTTATATCCCACTTGGCATATAATTGAAAACAACCTCCTTTTTTCTTAGTTCAATCAAGTGTGAAATATTTGTCACTGCCCTACACAATTTTGCAAATAAAGATATCTCATTAAGTTGTAATTTTGCATCAAGTTTCATGAAGATGTGAAGTCCTCTTAAAAAAGGCTTCAGCGCAAGGGTGAACATCAGCTAGTATTGATAGATGAACCATGAATGAACAGAGGAATGTACCTTCCAACTATAATCGGCAGGTCATAAAAACCTGAAATAGTTCAAAAATTGCACTAAACTCTTCTTTAATCCATTGTTTAATATGCTGACACTATACAATTATTGAACATTTAACAATGACAATGCTAATATCCACTTCACTACAGTGGTTACCGTAAGTAACTTGTTTAACATACCTTTGCAATGGGGTTGTCAATGATAACAAAAACAAGAAATATGTTGGATTCCCTGGCCTGTCTTACTGCTGATTTTACTGTCTCCATGCCTTCCATAAAAAGACCACGTCCATCTGATACTATTAATAGTAACTGAGCAGTATCAGGGTTACCCATCATGCCCTGCTGCCTAGATCTAGCATCCATCATATGCACTGTAGCATGCTTTAGGAGCTGTAATCAATGAAGGAAGTAATTTATTTATAGTTCAATTAAACACATTAAAATGTTTGTAGTGTAGTTGGGTGCTAAAAATAGTTGTTCATAACTCTTCATAAGCAACAATTGTCATTATTTATCATGTATTTTTCAAAAGTTCTGATGATGTCAGAGGGACTGACTTATTCCAATAACTTAAGCATAGTCCCTGGAATGTGAAATTGAGGTCAAGGTCAGGGGACATCAACCAGAATACCAGGTATCGTTTATCAGCTACCTATATACCAAATACTGTCATCCTACCATGAATTGTTACTGAGGGACTGACTCATTTCAATTACTAAAGCATAGTCCCTGGAACAAGAAAAGGAGATCATGGTCCGGTGACAGGAACCTTTCTGTCGTGTACTATTTGTCAGCAACACATATATCAAATATTGAAATTATACCATGAATTGTTACTGAGGAAATCCTTAATCCAATAAGATTAACATAGACACAAGGACTGCAACAATGAGGTCATGTCAGGTGACACTTAACAGATTGATGTACTATTCATCAGTGAGCAACCTATATACCAAATATTGTTATCCTTCCATGCATGCATGGTTAAAGGGAAACTGGCTTAATTTAATAACTTTAGGCCACTAAACCATGACATTTTGGTTAAGGTAATGTTAAAACTTGTTACCAGGCTGTCATCTACTTTTTAGGGGGCCATTGATGAGTCTTGATAAGATGAACTGTGTGCCTAGCATAGTAAATTTTGCAACCTTGGTTTCCTTGATGGCATTTTACTTTATTCATTAGCAAACTATATACCCAAGTATTGTCATCTTACCATGCATGAATACAGAGGAACTGACCTATCATAATATGACTATAAAAGCAGCCTATAGTAAACTTTACAGTGTCTGTCCGACTGGTGTTTATCTGACAAAATGGAAACTGCCTACCGTGTCTGGTCAAGTTTATGGTCCTTTTCTAGATCTCAGATTGCAGTTTTTGAAATCAACAATTATTTTCCACAGTTAAACGGCGTTTTGAAATGCGGCTAAATTTTCATTTTGATGAAGCCATTTTCCATACAAAATTTCGACGTTGTTTTGAACGGAAGTGTACATTTGGAAAATTCCAATGTTGTCTATTTGAAATCCTTCGGGTAATGTCGTCTGCAGTTGAGGCAGGAAAAGTCTGGTGATTTGTCCGAATACCATGTAACGTTACGAAAGCAGACAAACGTTTGTAAACAAAATTAGACCTATTTAGAAACAAAAATGACATGACTTCCTATGGAAATTCGATCTATCAAAATGAAAATTTAGTCGCATTTCAAAACCCAGTTTAACTATTGAAAATAGTTGTTGATTTAAAAAAAATTTCCAATTGTCATAGAGGACCATCCAAACAATATTCCTAGTAAGTTTTGTTTACATTGGTTTACCGGTTTCAGAGAAGATGCCTTTTTAAACTTTTCCCTATAGGGCCCTATATTTAACTAAGTCCTGCTGTGGCGGCCATTTTGATTTTCCAATTGACATAAAAAACATAAACATTATAAAGAACCATCCAAACAATATTGGTAGTAAGTTTTAGTTGGATTGTTTTACCGGTTCTAGAGAAGAAGCCATTTTTAACTTTTTTCCCCTAGAGGCCAATAAAGTCCTGCGGTGGTGGCCATTTTGAATTTCCTATTGGGATAAAAAACACAAACTTTATAGAAGACCATCCAAACAATATTGCTAGTAAGTTTTGCTTCCATTGGTTAACCAGTTTTAGAGAAGAAGCCATTTAAACTTTTTCCCATAAGGTCCTATTTTAAACTAAGTCCTGCGGTGGTGGCCATTTTGAACTTCCTATTGGGATAAAAAACAAAAACTATACAGAGGACCATCCAAACAATATTGCTAGTAAGGTTTGCTTCCATTGGTTAACCAGTTTCAGAGAAGAAGCCTTTTAAACTTTTTCCCATAAGGTCCTATTTTAAACTAAGCCCTGTGTTGGTCTGTGTTAGCACTACCTCAAAATTTCCATTAGCCAATGTGGCTAATACATCCAAATTTTACTTAGCCACATTTGAAATTTGTTAGCCACAACATTTCAGCAAAATTTGTAAACTGGAATTAAGATCAATTACTGCAATGGGAACCAGTTTGGTATTGAGTAAAATCGAAAACAAATTCGGACTAGGGTAATGTTTTTACGGAATAGACAATTATGCATTGAAATTTCCCGGATATATATCGTTACCGCTCCGAACTTTATCTCAAAGATTTATTTTAGATTTCGACAGTCAACATTTTACTTTCACATTCACTTCGCCAACGTGGCGAACGAGAATGAATAACACTTCGCCACATTAAAGTTTAATTCTCATTGGCGACTGTGGCGACCTATTAGCGCTAACACAGTTGGTGGCCATTTTGAATTTCCAATTTTCATAAAAAACATAAACTTTATAAAGGACATCCAAATAATATTGCAAGTAAGTTTTGTTTTGAATTGTTAAACGGTTTCAGAGAAGAAGCCCTTTTAAACTTTTTTCATATAGGGTCCTATGTTAAACTAAGTCTTGCGGTGGTGGTTATTTTGGTTTTCCAATCCAAATAAAAAACACAAACTTTGTAATGGTCCAACCAATGAACATTACGTCCAAGTTTGGTTTCAATTGGCCAAGTGGTTTCAGAGAAGAAGATTAAAATGTAAAAAGTTTACAGACGCCACTGACGACAACAATGACGACGACAGATGCAAAGTGATAACAATAGCTCATGTGACCCTTTGGGTCAGGTGAGCTAATAAACACTTTAATTTTTGTCAATTTCAAAATTACTTATGTCTACTTTAAATTAATTTTAGTGCTTTTCTTCAATATTTTCTTCTGATAGATCAGCTACCATCATAAATGGGTTTGTACATATGGATCATGTGACCTTTTTTAAACACACATACATGTAACCGTATAGCTCGCATCTTCAATGCTCGCTAATAAATTTAACACAGTCGTACGACCAAGAAATTGACATGAAATTCAAATGACAGGTAAAGATATACAGCAAAATGTTAAGTACAACTCTTTTGTCAAAGACCTGTTCCAGGAATTTGTACCACTTTGCTGATTCCCAATTTGCAGATTATCTCACTAATTTAAAACTATCTACAAGGTTCATCTATGAATAATTATAGGTTGTCTTCATTCTCAACAATATTGATGGGAAAGACGTGAAATTGCATTCATACACAGAATCCTGCAATAACTTGATAACTTATCATTGAGAAAGATCACTAAGTATCAATAATTTATTTAGATAATTTTTCGAAATATCCATAATGTCGGTTAAGTTCAGTAACATAAATTTAATTAAATTTATCTTACATAAATTTATTTGCATAATTTTTTTAAACCTCCATAATTGTCAATAAACATTAACTGGTATGATAACAGGGAATCGGCAATCTGGCACGCCACCTATGATAACAGGGAAAATCTGGCATGCCACCCATGATAACAGGGAATAGGCAATCTGGCACGCCACCTATGATAACAGGGAATCGGCAATCTGGCACCCCACCTATGATAACAGGGAATCGGCAATCTGGCAAGCCACCTATACAGGTAATCGGCAATCTGGCATGCCACCTATGGTAACAGGGAATCAGCAACTCTGCACCCCACATATGATAACAGGGAATTGGCAATCTGGCAAGCCATCTATGATAGCAGGGAATCGGCAATCTGGCATGCCACCTATGATAACAGGGAATCGGCAATCTGGCAAGCCATCTATGATAGCAGGAAATCGAAAATCTGGCAGCCACCTATGATAACAGGGAATCGGCAACTCTGCAAGCCACTTATGATAACAGGGAATCGGCAATCTGGCACGCCACCTATGAAAACAGGGAATAGGCAATCTGGCAAGCCACCTATGATAACAGGGAATCAGCAATCTGGCAAGCCACCTATGTTAACAGGGAATCGGCAATCTGGCATGCCACCTATGATAACAGGGAATCGGCAATCTGGCATGCCACCTATGATAACAGGGAATCAGCAATCTGGCACGCCACCTATGTTAACAGGGAATCGGCAATCTGGCAAGCCCCCTATACAGGGAATCGGCAATCTGGCATGCCACCTATGATAACAGGGAATCGGCAAACTGGCATTCCACCTATGATAACAGGGAATCGGCAATCTGGCAAGCCACTTATGATAACAGGGAATCAGCAATCTGGCATGCCACTTATGATAACAGGGAATCCGCAATCTGGCAAGCCACCTTTGATAACAGGGAATTGGCAACCTGGCAAGCCACCTTTGATAACAGGGAATCAGCAATCTGGCAAGCCACCTACTATACAGGTAATCGGCAATCTGGCATGCCACCTATGATAACAGGGAATCGGCAATCTGGCAAGCCACCTATGATAACAGGGAATAGGCAATCTGGCAAGCCACCTATACAGGGAATCGGCAATGTGGCAAGCCCCCTATGATAACAGGGAATCGGCAATCTAGCACACCTGAATCCGCAATCTGGCAAGCCACCTATGATAACCGAATCGGCAATCTGGCATGCCACCTATGATAACAGGGAATCGGCAATCTAGCACACCTGAATCCGCAATCTGGCAAGCCACCTATGATAACCGAATCGGCAATCTGGCAGGCCACCTATGATAACAGAAAATCGGCAATCTGGCATGCCACCTATGATAACAGGGAATCGGCAATCTGGCAAGCCACCTTTGATAACAGGGAATCGGCAATCTGGCAAGCCACCTATGATAACAGGGAATCAGCAATCTGGCATGCCACCTATGATAACAGGGAATCCGCAACCTGGCATGCCACCTATGATAACAGGGAATCGGCAATGTGGCAAGCCAACTATGCACCGTACTACAATTGTTACTGCTGATTGAATGTTAACCTCTTCCTAGGTGACCCATCAGAAAGTAAATGAAACTTTAAAGAAAATACCTGTGCTATTTTGGTCTTTTTCTGCTCAAATGTAAAATGTTGTAACAATTTGGCTCCTGCCTGATTAGAAAACTGTTCACTGAAATCGTGGACCAGGCTGACATTCTCACCAAAACTAAAATTAACCAAATACAATTAATGCATTTGTACATATAAGAGAAGATTCTATCTGGTGTCAATGGGAAACAACTGGAGAATTTTTTTAACATGTGTTTTTTTAACACCATCATTCTTCAAGTTATACTAACATAAACAATGGCCAGTACAAATACACTCCACCAATAAAAGGTAATTCACAAGGGTAAAACTAAACAGCATTTACAACCATTGAGAAAAACTATGCCAAGAAATAAATTACTACATTTGCATACAATTTTAAACATTTATTTCAACAAAATAGAACTCTTGGCAGGCTAGATTTACGAAAAATACATATTGAAAATGGTATGAAATAGTAATTTTCAAACTGGCTGATGGATTTTTTCTTGAATCAACAATTACATTAAAGAGAAAAACAGCACAGCATATTCAGAGTGTTCTTTCATTTTAAGTTACAGTGATCCTATATACACCGATAATAAACATGACTGCCAAAAATGTTCACATACCATGAACCTTTGACAGCAAATTGATGAAAACACATCCAAAGATTACAGGACACACACTGATTTTTTCATACGTTTTTACTTCAAGCAAAATATATCAACAATATTTGTAGAATACATCATAGAGAATAACCTACCTACAAATGGCCAATTGTCCAGCCTCTAACAAGGTGAGGGCATTTGATATCATTGCTAGTGACTCAAAGGCAAGCTGTAAAATGAAAAGATTTTTTAATAACTCAATAAGCACAAAATTTTAAATGCATAATATACAAATTAAAATTTAAGTTATATTTTTGGTCATTTAAATTGGGTTTTACACAGAAATTTTCAGTTATAACATGATGTCCAGTTTTTAATAGGGGAGTTTAAGCTGGTGTACTAGGAGAAAACCCACCACATCCAACAGGAAAACTGGAAATCCTTGTCAATTAAGGATAAAATTGAGCATACATTGCGTGCAGTAACTCGAACCTGCAACATCAGTGTTGAAAGCCATGTGATCGATAGTCAATACCTAAATACCTTAACCACTCAGCCCCCCCCCCCAGGCATGCCAGGCCCTCTAGGAAAGTTTCAGGTGGTAACCATGTTTACTAGACAGTAATCTGAAATCATATTGTGGTTGTAGTGAACAAAAAAGGTTCAAATTTTACATTAAACAGGGTCATAGTTATGTCAACTAATTCTGACTGAGATAGAAATCTGTCACAGCATGGACAGACACTGCTGCCTTCTTTCCCCCCAAACAAATTTGCCAGCATGATATTGCTAAACAATTGCTGAAAGTTGCAAACCTCCAATTAAAAAACAAAACAGTATAAATTAGGGCCCAGTGCACATAATTTTGTTTTTCACACATTCAAATGCTCAGCTGAAGTCTTGTGCTGAAAACTAGTAAATGTTCTCTGTACTAATATTCTTTTAGTAAACGTTACTTTTGTCTCTTTTGTTCTTAAATAATATAGCCAAGATACACACAAAGGCATGCACACACATACACACACACACACATGCACAGTCATATCTCCCAGTTAATGTGTTCCACGATTCACCCAGTAAAACTTACCCAGCAAGCCATACACCCCTCAACTATTGTACATACTTGTTTAGAGTGGTTGTCCACCATACTGGAGGAATCATCGATGGCCAACATGATCTGGTATTGACGTTTACTGGGCTTAGTTCTACGTAACCAGATCTTGTCCTTTCTGAACTGACTAGCTATATATGGTATCACTTTTCTCATGTTTAGCCTTTTACCTGTCCTGTAATCACCCCTGAAAAGCAAGAATACTTTATTTTTTATACTTGTTTAAACTGTATGTTTTTGCAGCTATTGAATTTGATCTTTTTCATATTATCATTGAAATTATAACAGAAATACTTCTTACTGGACATTAAGAAACCTATCAATGAAACAATATAGCTTTTTCATGTTTTTTTTTACAACTCTAACTGATCTGAAACAACTTAAGATATTTTATCTTTGAAAAGCCAATTTTTAAAACTGTTTAAAGGTAGAAATACATAAGGACTTGATTAAACTCATTTTCTTAATATTTATAAGTCTAGGGTCATAACTCCCACACAAATTCTCAATGTAAACATCTCATTAAATTTTATAAAAATCATAATTGACCCATACTGGTTTTCAAACCTGTACAAGTAGGTTGTTAATATAAACATTTTATTTAAATTTAATTAAATTTTAAAATAAATGTATGTGTAAGAATGCTTACAAGATAATTTTACATAAAATTTGCAATTCAAGGGGCACAACTGCCTTAAAAAGATTGATAGATGCTGATTTCACACTTGACTGATATTGTCCATTGATTTAAGTTTCATATAAATTTGTAGAAGAAATGAAGCCTAAAGAGCACTTACAAGCTGGACTGATATCCATAAACTATGTCTCTGCGCAAAACTTGTGACAAAAAGAGAGTCAACATTATTTTTAAACACAAGCATGAAGAGAACGTAAACTGGAGATTAAACCATCTAATAAGAAATAATACAGCTTGGTGGAGGATACTATTCCGATAGGAGAATTTCAGACATGCCTTCATCAACTCGATTTTTTTAGCCGATGATTAAATAAGTTTAAACCCCAATATCACCCATCGGTGTTTCCAATTCACCTTAGTTTAGTTGCTTGTGATGGTTCCAGTATCAGTCTTAATTGTTCACACAGTTCTTGAGACAAACTAGATGTCAGTACTTCATACTGGTTCCATGCTTCTGCTGCTGCTTCCTCCTGTAAAATCACAACATCATACAGTGATACCAGTGTTATTTTGTTTAGATAAACAGGTAATTTAACATATCTCTTTCCATAACACAGGAGTTAAATTGCAGAAAATATCAAGCTTAACAATTATTTTAAACGTAGAAAAATAACATAAACTTATGAAAAATGAATAACGCCTTACTCAGAAGGATGTTTTAACTTTACAATCAAAGGGAGATTACTCAAATTAAAAAACTGAAATAACTTGACTGCAGTATATCATCATAGTATCACAACAATACTGATGTTTATAACTAATTATCCAGGAGTAAGTTAATAATGAAAAAATCTTTCAATGATTTGTCACAATAAGGGACAATTGTTTACTTTTTAACTTACAGATAGACTGTTATCACTTGCGGTATGTGACCAGGATGTCAGCTGATTCTCTAATTCCTCTCTTAACTTCTCAACATCTACCTCTGACCTCTAAAATAAGAACACACACATAGTCATTGGATGCATTAATGGGGGTTTATAAATTTGTAAAGCAATGTAGGATTTTCTTTTTTGACATTTGTTAATTTCAATGCTTAATTGCTTTATTTGAGAATGAAAAATATGAAAATTGAGCTGTTTTAAGTCAACACTGTTTAAATTCACCAAATATGGCAAAGTTTTTTGCTTTTTATCACACATATCTGACTGCTATGGACCAAGCACCATATTACTCCAGAACATGAATATCAGCCATGTACCAGACTTTCTAGCAAAAAAATGTAATCACAAATACAAACAAGTGTGGACTGTGAGCATGCTCATAAAGGGATACCCCTGCTTGGCTTTCAAGTCCAATTATCTCCCCTTAATGATATCCGAGGTCAATAAAAATCCTTCATGCACATCTACATATAATGTACTTCCTTCATGCTAAGTTTCATTTAATTTCATGCAGAGGTTTAAGAGGAGTTGGGCTTACAAGGGATGTGGACGGACGGACAGACAGACAGGCAGACAGACAGACACGGTGATTCCTATATACCCCCAAGTTTGAGGGGGGGGGGGGTATAATATATTGGTTGTTTGTTTTAATAGGGATTAACTCTACTTTCAGCAATTATCAGCAGCTGTATCATGGCGTCCAGTTTTAAAGGTTAAGGAAGCAGGAGTAATTAAGGTTGGAGTCAAGCACACCCTACTTGCAGTAAAACTCAATGTCAGTATTGACATATACACAAACTGCAGATATATTTAATAACCACTTTCTATCATTTTAGTCCCATTTTATTTATTTTTGAGGATAATTATGTTTATTTACACTAAAAGTAATCAAAACAAAATGTATTCATATAATATTTGGTTACCTCATCCAAGCAAACCTGTATGGATGTGAAGGATGAGGGTAATTCTTATAATGGAGCTCAAAGGCTCTGGACTGTATAATAGACCCGAGGCTCTGGAGTGTATAATGGAGCCCGAGGCTCTGGAGTGTATAAGATGTACATATCTGCTGCTGATCGCAAATATATATCCATAGGAAGCCTGAAGGCGTAATGTGAAAGAATAAAAGTTTCATTTTGTAAGAAAGAAGTCTAGTTGATAGTAAATATCCTATGATTATTATTACTAGTTACTGTCTTACCACATCTGTATGAAGATACTCCATCTTTGTATGTATGGTAGAAATAGGCCCCCTACTGACAGTCATAGTCTCTACAATCTCGCCAGGAATTTCTACTCTTTCCATGGCAACGTCTTCATCACCTTCACCATTCTTTTGAAGGTCTTTCTTGTTGGCCTTCAGTTTTGTGGAGTTTTTCATTTCTACATTTTCTGTCTTAAAAGCAAATGGAACTATAGTTAAAAAAACTGTAAGCAATGTTCACCATTGATACCCCCCTCTCCATGATTTCTTCAATAATGCACGTGTTCTTACTTATGAACTTGAAACTTAATCTAGTGTAGGATGAGTTGCAGATAAAACATGGAAACCCCAATCCCTACCCCACCTAAAAGAACAGCAATGTCCTTTTTTTTCTGTGGGAAAACCCAAATATCATTCCGATCAAAATGTTAAATATCAGGTGCACAATGGCGCTATGTGACAGAGTTCTGTTTAAGTTTCATCAAATTCTATTCAGTGGTGTAGGAGGAGTTGCAGATAAGACTCAAATAAGAGATGGGTATCCCCTTATGTCAATGAGTGTCCATGTTTTTCTATGGGAAACCCCAAATATTATTCCGATCAAAATGCTGAATATCTCCTGCACAATGTGACACAGATTCTAAGTAAGTTTCATCAAATTCCATTCAGTGGTGTAGGAGGAGTTGCACATAAGAGATGGG
Source organism: Limnoperna fortunei (assembly GCA_944474755.1). NCBI lineage: Eukaryota > Metazoa > Mollusca > Bivalvia > Mytilida > Modiolidae > Limnoperna > Limnoperna fortunei. The sequence goes on from OX104118.1 coordinate 76,796,855, forward strand.
TATCCCCTTAGGTCAATGACAAAGTCCATGTTTTTCTATGGGAAACCCCAAATATCATTCCGATCAAAATGTTAAAAATCTTCTGCACAATGGCACTATGTGACAAAGATTCTGTGTAAGTTTCATCAAATTCCATTCAGTGGTGTAGGATAAGTTGCACATAAGAGATGGATATCCCCTTAAGTCAATGACAAAGTCCATGTTTTTCTATGGGAAAACTAATATCATTCTAATCAAAATGTTAAATATCTCCTGCACAATGGCACTATGTGACAAGGATTCTGTGTAAGTTTCATCAAATTCTATTCAGTGGTGTAGGAGGAGTTGCAGATAAGAGAAAGTTTAACGGATGGACGGAACATGATATAACCCCCACATTTCAAGCGGGGGGTATAAAAACTTGGAATTTATTACCGTAAAAAGGGTTTTTTGTCCGCCTTTTTTTCTTATAATCTAAGCCAGAAAGGAATGGTGGAGATTATAGGTAAATAAAAAACTTGGTAGAGTTTTTTTCGACCCATTGATTGTCACCACTGGCGGTCGACATTTTGTTGTTGTGTTAGATGCCGTATTTTGGTACTATTCTAGCTTGATTCTTTTATAAACTTTCATATGTATACTTTGTAATGATATTAATTGTACATAAATTATTTTTGTAATATGATTTTAATAATATATGACGAATAAAAATTGAAACAGATACGAAAATAGATAATGTTTAAACCTGCTATGCATATTGCAAATGGTGTCATTATGTAACCTTACAGTATGTTGCAGAAGATCGATGTTTTAATTGCAATCTTTGAGGGATTGAAATAAAATGTGTTACCTTTTTTCTTTTCTTTGTTTACATTGATAAATGAAAGTTGACAAATGGGATTGGTTTCGAAATGTGTGAGTATACATTTTAACAATGATCAAAATAGACGATATGACAATACATTTTTTTTATATTTTATTTATTACAATCGTAAGAAATAAATAAAACTATAAGCATTAATAATATTTTAGAAGAGAATAAATTACAAATTACTGTAAAAACTTTTTAAAAAGCATGCCCAAGTCGGACTCGGATGTCTTCATCTTGACGCGTTTTGTAAAAACTTGTACATGCATATACGAATTTTTCCACAATTTTCTGGTTCCAAGAATGGGGTGAGGACAATACGTAAATGTGGACTATACACACCGTTTTATGGTAGCATAAACACATTAAACCCATTTTTATCAAAGTTAACACATCAACATGTTATTTTTCATTAATTTTTGTATTATGTCATTATTTTTCTAAAATACTGGCTAATTTCTTAAATGATATAAACAATTCTGTAGGACCAGACAAATATATAATTTTACTTAGTTACCAGAATACTACTTCTCCTATGTTCTAACATTGTATTTACCCGGCACAAAATACACACACACGTGAAAAAATAAATATCCGATGTTTATTTTTCTTTTAAATCACCCAAAAATAGAAAAAAATGCTTCAAACTAAAAGAAACTTGGGAAGGGCTATTACATTAGTACAAATATGATACCCTAAGAAGACCCTTAAAAATATGCAGAAAAACAACTGTGGCATGTATGATTTCCCATCTTACAGCAGCTAGCCTGAGGTGAATATCTTTTACAGGACATCCATAAGGTAAAATTTGTTTTAGTTACCTGTTGTTGTTCCTCATCATCCTCCATTTCTACATCCTCCTCCTGATCACACTCCTCCCCTTCCTGCTTAGCCAGTGGTTGTTCCTGTTGTTGTTCAGCTGTAGCAGTGTCTGTTGTCTGAGTTTCATACTTGGATGAAGCATCCTTTACATGCTCATACAAATCTGCTTCAGCATTGTTAGAATCATCTGGATCTTCCTGTAATAATATATAATCCACATATATTAAAATGATTAAGTAAGAAGCTCAGTTACACATAAAATGTTACCTAATATTATGGGGGTTGCCTCTGTTTAGGGGAATATTTTGTAGTTATATAAATAGGCCTTAAGAAGAAGGGATGCCTCAGGTATAAGGGGCTTTAAAGTAAGGTAACTAGTTAATTCTTTCTTCACTACATGCAGTCTTACAGGAGCTGATATTTAGGTTACATTCAAGACTATCTTTAAAACTAGACCAATTAATTTATATAAGCTATTTACTACATCCTTTTATGAAATAAACGTGGATTTAAATTTCATGTGTACAACTGTTTTTTTTTAATCTTGAAAACAGAAAGACAAAGGATAAACTTGTACTATACCTCAAAATCATAAAAATTAGAAATCATATGACACACTGCTGAAAAAATCTATAAATGAAAAAATGATGCTTAAAAATTCTGAAACTGGTCCTTTATATCTTGACACAGTAGGACAAGTGGACAACACAAAATTACCTGACTCTCAGCAGCAGGTGCATCAGTTGTTTTCAGTTTTCTATACTTCTGTTCAACAGAACCAAGGCTTCTTTCAATGTCAGATCTACCTGGTTTTCTCTTAAGCTAGACAAAACAAATAAAACTTTAAATGTGGTTCATCTATAATTTTTTTATTGTTTTACTCAAAAATACAACCTATACATAAATATACAGCCACTGTGCTTTTTCAATAATCAAGTAATACAGGTGTATAAAATACAGACACTGTGCTTTTTTTACTACATTTCAGATTTATTATCTCTTGACAGCAATGTCATGACATCAAATTATTAAAAAGTACAGAATTCTGTTGTTCACCTACATCTTAAGTGACCAGTCTTTACCTGTCTTTGTTGCTGTGAACTTGATCCCTTTGTAACCTTAGATGACCTCTGGCCTTGATGACCTTCCTCCATTTCTGACTGAGCTGTACCAGCACCTTCAGCCTATATTTAAATAAATAATAGTTGTTTTTTTCTTTTATAAGTACCACTAAATATGTATCATTCTTATCAAAATAATCCTATCAAATTGGTTTTGATAAAATTGTCTACTCTGTATTGTTTTAAACTACAATAAGCAAAACTTACAACAGCAAGTACATAGTGACTGTGCTGCAATGATTTTTGTTTTTGTTTGTTTGAATGGTGTTTAAAAGCCACTTTCAGCAATTTTCCAGCTATTTCATGGCGTCCAGGTTTTATTGGTGGTGGAAGCAGTGGTACCTGGAGAGAACCTCCTACCTGCGGTAGGAAAATAGTGATCAATATATAGTAGACGAACTACCTGGCCATTGAGGGCCCCCAAGGATTATTGGATACACTTATTACTGACTAGTGGTGTATGATACCCAACTTTTTAAATCAACATGCCAACTCAGACACAATATTAATGGAAGCAGGCATCTTGGCATGACATAAAACCCACCATTTCGTTTGAATGCCCATACCAAGTCAGGACTGCTTGTAGGTGATTCATTTTTGGTTGTTGTGTTCTCTAGTATTCTGATGTTTTAATTCGACTTTGAATTGTGGATTGTCTTTTCTACAGGTCCATGGGTGTTCAGTATTTTGTCATTACCTTCATTTTTAAAGTTATAGTTTTATCTTAAATATTTACCTCTTCTTGATTGTTTTCACTCTGTCCTGCCTGGTCCTGAGCTGTTTCACTCTGTTCTACATTCTGAGTGTCATGTGATGTTTGACCTTTAACCTCAGCTGCTTGAGGTTGCTCCGTATCTTCTTGTTCAGTTTTACTCTGATCATCTTCATCATTATCCTCTGCATCCTAAACATAGGAAGTGTTTACATGTACAATCTGTCTGTTAACTTTAAATCATCACAATCATTGTATGATCATAGAATGTAGCTGAAGTCACCATCCAGAATGTGGATGTTCATATTACATTGTTGATATTATAATTTTTTTCATAATTAATTCTTAAATCCCATACCATCATATAAACACATTACAGGCATTGTGTGTAGATACAACTACCTGTATCATGTCAAGACAGTTGTGTAAATTCATGTAACATGCTCGTTGTTATGCAGAATGTATACAACTCTCAAGACGTGATACGGGAAGTTGTACATATTCTTATATGTAAGATAAAAGTTTATCTAAAATTAAGAAGTATAAAAAAAGTGAGAACAAAAATGTATGTTAAAATATAGCATTCAAGGAAGCATTTTTTCATAAAATATATTGACATCACATTTTATTTATGGAATAACAGTCATTTTATTAATCATGACTTTAAAAAGTAGTTTTGACAAAAGTACATTGTGTATCAACTACATAGATGATACAAGATTTCATATCACCCAGGTAGTATCAATAGATGATACAAGATTTCATATCCCCCAGGTAGTATCAATAGATGATACAAGATTTCATATCACCCAGGTAGTATCAATAGATGATACAAGATTTCATATCACCCAGGTAGTATCAATAGATGATACAAGATTTCATATCCCCCAGGTAGTATTAATAGATGATACAAGATTTCATATCCCCCAGGTAGTATCAATAGATGATACAAGATTTCATATCCCCCAGGTAGTATCAATAGATGATACAAGATTTCATTTCACCCAGGTAGTATCAATAGATGATACAAGATTTCATTTCACCCAGGTAGTATCAATAGATGATACAAGATTTCATTTCACCCAGGTAGTATCAATAGATGATACAAGATTTCATTTCACCCAGGTAGTATCAATAGATGATACAAGATTTCATTTCACCCAGGTAGTATCAATAGATGATACAAGATTTCATTTCACCCAGGTAGTATCAATAGATGATACAAGATTTCATTTCACCCAGGTAGTATCAATAGATGATACAAGATTGCATATCACCCAGGTAGTATCAATAGATGATACAAGATTTCATATCCCCCAGGTAGTATCAATAGATGATACAAGATTTCATTTCACCCAGGTAGTATCAATAGATGATACAAGATTTCATATCCCCCAGGTAGTATCAATAGATGATACAAGATTTCATATCACCCAGGTAGTATCAATAGATGATACAAGATTTCATTTCACCCAGGTAGTATCAATAGATGATACAAGATTTCATATCACCCAGGTAGTATCAATAGATGATACAAGATTTCATTTCACCCAGGTAGTATCAATAGATGATACAAGATTTCATTTCACCCAGGTAGTATCAATAGATGATACAAGATTTCATATCCCCCAGGTAGTATCAATAGATGATACAAGATTTCATTTCACCCAGGTAGTATCAATAGATGATACAAGATTTCATATCACCCAGGTAGTATCAATAGATGATACAAGATTTCATATCACCCAGGTAGTATCAATAGATGATACAAGATTTCATATCACCCAGGTAGTATCAATAGATGATACAAGATTTCATTTCACCCAGGTAGTATCAATAGATGATACAAGATTTCATTTCACCCAGGTAGTATCAATAGATGATACAAGATTTCATATCACCTAGGTAGTATCAATAGATGATACAAGATTTCATATCACCCAGGTAGTATCAATAGATGATACAAGATTTCATATCACCCAGGTAGTATCAATAGATGATACAAGATTTCATATCACCCAGGTAGTATCAATAGATGATACAAGATTTCATTTCACCCAGGTAGTATCAATAGATGATACAAGATTTCATATCACCCAGGTAGTATCAATAGATGATACAAGATTTCATATCCCCCAGGTAGTATCAATAGATGATACAAGATTTCATATCCCCCAGGTAGTATCAATAGATGATACAAGATTTCATATCACCCAGGTAG
>OX104118.1:76802777-76958242 GCA_944474755.1 Limnoperna fortunei
ATCAATAGATGATACAAGATTTCATATCACCCAGGTAGTATCAATAGATGATACAAGATTTCATTTCACCCAGGTAGTATCAATAGATGATACAAGATTTCATTTCACCCAGGTAGTATCAATAGATGATACAAGATTTCATTTCACCCAGGTAGTATCAATAGATGATACAAGATTTCATATCACCCAGGTAGTATCAATAGATGATACAAGATTTCATTTCACCCAGGTAGTATCAATAGATGATACAAGATTTCATATCACCCAGGTAGTATCAATAGATGATACAAGATTTCATTTCACCCAGGTAGTAACAATAGATGATACAAGATTTCATTTCACCCAGGTAGTATCAATAGATGATACAAGATTTCATATCACCCAGGTAGTATCAATAGATGATACAAGATTTCATTTCACCCAGGTAGTATCAATAGATGATACAAGATTTCATTTCACCCAGGTAGTATCAATAGATGATACAAGATTTCATTTCACCCAGGTAGTATCAATAGATGATACAAGATTTCATATCCCCCAGGTAGTATCAATAGATGATACAAGATTTCATTTCACCCAGGTAGTATCAATAGATGATACAAGATTTCATTTCACCCAGGTAGTATCAATAGATGATACAAGATTTCATTTCACCCAGGTAGTATCAATAGATGATACAAGATTTCATTTCACCCAGGTAGTATCAATAGATGATACAAGATTTCAATTTCACCCAGGTAGTATCAATAGATGATACAAGATTTCATTTCACCCAGGTAGTATCAATAGATGATACAAGATTTCATTTCACCCAGGTAGTATCAATAGATGATACAAGATTTCATATCCCCCAGGTAGTATCAATAGATGATACAAGATTTCATATCACCCAGGTAGTATCAATAGATGATACAAGATTTCATATCACCCAGGTAGTATAAATAGATGATACAAGATTTCATATCCCCAGGTAGTATCAATAGATGATACAAGATTTCATATCCCCCAGGTAGTATCAATAGATGATACAAGATTTCATTTCACACCAGGTAGTATCAATAGATGATACAAGATTTCATATCACCCAGGTAGTATCAATAGATGATACAAGATTTCATATCACCCAGGTAGTATCAATAGATGATACAAGATTTCATATCCCCCAGGTAGTATCAATAGATGATACAAGATTTCATATCACCCAGGTAGTATCAATAGATGATACAAGATTTCATTATCACCCAGGTAGTTATCAATAGATGATACAAGATTTCATATCCCCCAGGTAGTATCAAATAGATGATACAAGATTTCATATCCCCCAGGTAGTATCAATAGATGATACAAGATTTCATATCACCCAGGTAGTATCAATAGATGATACAAGATTTCATATCACCCAGGTAGTATCAATAGATGATACAAGATTTCATATCCCCAGGTAGTATCAATAGATGATACAAGATTTCATATCACCCAGGTAGTATCAATAGATGATACAAGATTTCATATCACCCAGGTAGTATCAATAGATGATACAAGATTTCATACCACCCAGGTAGTATCAATAGATGATACAAGATTTCATATCCCCCAGGTAGTATCAATTAGATGATACAAGATTTCATATCACCCAGGTAGTATCAATAGATGATACAAGATTTCATATCACCCAGGTAGTATCAATAGATGATACAAGATTTCAATATCACCCAGGTAGTATCAATAGATGATACAAGATTTCATATCACCCAGGTAGTATCAATAGATGATACAAGATTTCATATCACCCAGGTAGTATCAATAGATGATACAAGATTTCATATCCCCCAGGTAGTATCAATAGATGATACAAGATTTCATATCACCCAGGTAGTATCAATAGATGATACAAGATTTCATATCCCCCAGGTAGTATCAATAGATGATACAAGATTTTCATATCCACCCAGGTAGTATCAATAGATGATACAAGATTTCATTTCACCCAGGTAGTATCAATAGATGATACAAGATTTCATATCACCCAGGTAGTATCAATAGATGATACAAGATTTCATATCACCCAGGTTAGTATCAATAGATGATACAAGATTTCATATCACCCAGGGTAGTATCAATAGATGATACAAGATTTCATATCACCCAGGTAGTATCAATAGATGATACAAGATTTCATATCACCCAGGTAGTATCAATAGATGATACAAGATTTCATTTCACCCAGGTAGTATCAATAGATGATACAAGATTTCATATCACCCAGGTAGTATCAATAGATGATACAAGATTTCATATCACCCAGGTAGTATCAATAGATGATACAAGATTTCATATCACCCAGGTAGTATCAATAGATGATACAAGATTTCATATCACCCAGGTAGTATCAATAGATGATACAAGATTTCATTTCACCCAGGTAGTATCAATAGATGATACAAGATTTCATATCACCCAGGTAGTATCAATAGATGATACAAGATTTCATTTCACCCAGGTAGTATCAATAGATGATACAAGATTTCATATCACCCAGGTAGTATCAATAGATGATACAAGATTTCATATCACCCAGGTAGTATCAATAGATGATACAAGATTTCATATCACCCAGGTAGTATCAATAGATGATACAAGATTTCATTTCACCCAGGTAGTATCAATAGATGATACAAGATTTCATATCACCCAGGTAGTATCAATAGATGATACAAGATTTCATATCACCCAGTAGTATCAATAGATGATACAAGATTTCATTTCACCCAGGTAGTATCAATAGATGATACAAGATTTCATATCACCCAGGTAGTATCAATAGATGATACAAGATTTCATATCACCCAGGTAGTATCAATAGATGATACAAGATTTCATTTCACCCAGGTAGTATCAATAGATGATACAAGATTTCATATCACCCAGGTAGTATCAATAGATGATACAAGATTTCATATCCCCCAGGTAGTATCAATAGATGATACAAGATTTCATATCACCCAGGTAGTATCAATAGATGATACAAGATTTCATATCACCCAGGTAGTATCAATAGATGATACAAGATTTCATATCACCCAGGTAGTATCAATAGATGATACAAGATTTCATATCCCCCAGGTAGTATCAATAGATGATACAAGATTTCATTTCACCCAGGTAGTATTCAATAGATGATACAAGATTTCATATCACCCCAGGTAGTATCAATAGATGATACAAGATTTCATATCACCCAGGTAGTATCAATAGATGATACAAGATTTCATATCACCCAGGTAGTATCAATAGATGATACAAGATTTCATATCACCCAGGTAGTATATAGATGATACAAGATTTCATTTCCCCAGGTAGTATCAATAGATGATACAAGATTTCATATCACCCAGGTAGTATCAATAGATGATACAAGATTTCATATCACCCAGGTAGTATCAATAGATGATACAAGATTCATTCCCCAGGTAGTATCAATAGATGATACAAGATTTCATTATCACCCAGGTAGTATCAATAGATGATACAAGATTTCATATCACCCCAGGTAGTATCAATAGATGATACAAGATTTCATATCCCCCCAGGTAGTATCAATAGATGATACAAGATTTCATATCCCCCAGGTAGTATCAATAGATGATACAAGATTTCATATCACCCAGGTAGTATCAATAGATGATACAAGATTTCATTTCACCCAGGGTAGTATCAATAGATGATACAAGATTTCATATCACCCCAGGTAGTATCAATAGATGATACAAGATTTCATATCACCCAGGTAGTATCAATAGATGATACAAGATTTCATTCACCCAGGTAGTATCAATAGATGATACAAGATTTCATATCACCCAGGTAGTATCATAGATGATACAAGATTTCATATCACCCAGGTAGTAATCAATAGATGATACAAGATTTCATATCAACCCAGGTAGTATCAATAGATGATACAAGATTTCATATCACCCAGGTAGTATCAATAGATGATACAAGATTTCATATCACCCAGGTAGTATCAATAGATGATACAAGATTTCATATCACCCAAGGTAGTATCAATAGATGATACAAGATTTCATTTCACCCAGGTAGTATCAATAGATGATACAAGATTTCATATCACCCAGGTAGTATCAATAGATGATACAAGATTTCATATCACCCAGGTAGTATCAATAGATGATACAAGATTTCATATCACCCAGGTAGTATCAATAGATGATACAAGATTTCATATCACCCAGGTAGTATCAATAGATGATACAAGATTTCATATCACCCCAGGTAGTATCAATAGATGATACAAGATTTCATATCACCCAGGTAGTATCAATAGATGATACAAGATTTCATATCACCCAGGTAGTATCAATAGATGATACAAGATTTCATATCACCCAGGTAGTATCAATAGATGATACAAGATTTCATATCCCCCAGGTAGTATCAATAGATGATACAAGATTTTCATATCACCCCAGGTAGTATCAATAGATGATACAAGATTTCATTTCACCCAGGTAGTATCAATAGATGATACAAGATTTCATATCCCCCAGGTAGTATCAATAGATGATACAAGATTTCATTTCACCCAGGTAGTATCAATAGATGATACAAGATTTCATATCCCCCAGGTAGTATCAATAGATGATACAAGATTTCAATTTCACCCAGGTAGTATCAATAGATGATACAAGATTTCATATCCCCCAGGTAGTATCAATAGATGATACAAGATTTTCATTTCCACCCAGGTAGTATCAATAGATGATACAAGATTTCATATCCCCCAGGTAGTATCAATAGATGATACAAGATTTCATATCACCCAGGTAGTATCAATAGATGATACAAGATTTCATATCACCCAGGTAGTATCAATAGATGATACAAGATTTCATTTCACCCAGGTAGTATCAATAGATGATACAAGATTTCATATCACCCAGGTAGTATCAATAGATGATACAAGATTTCATTTCACCCAGGTAGTATCAATAGATGATACAAGATTTCATATCACCCAGGTAGTATCAATAGATGATACAAGATTTCATATCACCCAGGTAGTATCAATAGATGATACAAGATTTCATATCCCCCAGGTAGTATCAATAGATGATACAAGATTTCATATCCCCAGGTAGTATCAATAGATGATACAAGATTTCATTTCACCCAGGTAGTATCAATAGATGATACAAGATTTCATATCACCCAGGTAGTATCAATAGATGATACAAGATTTCATTTCACCCAGGTAGTATCAATAGATGATACAAGATTTTCATTTCACCCAGGTAGTATCAATAGATGATACAAGATTTCATATCACCCAGGTAGTATCAATAGATGATACAAGATTTCATATCACCCAGGTTAGTATCAATAGATGATACAAGATTTCATATCCCCCAGGTAGTATCAATAGATGATACAAGATTTCATATCCCCAGGTAGTATCAATAGATGATACAAGATTTCATATCACCCAGGTAGTATCAATAGATGATACAAGATTTCATATCCCCAGGTAGTATCAATAGATGATACAAGATTTCATATCACCCAGGTAGTATCAATAGATGATACAAGATTTCATTTCACCCAGGTAGTATCAATAGATGATACAAGATTTCATATCACCCAGGTAGTATCAATAGATGATACAAGATTTCATTTCACCCAGGTAGTATCAATAGATGATACAAGATTTCATTTCACCCAGGTAGTATCAATAGATGATACAAGATTTCATATCACCCAGGTAGTATCAATAGATGATACAAGATTTCATATCACCCAGGTAGTATCAATAGATGATACAAGATTTCATTTCACCCAGGTAGTATCAATAGATGATACAAGATTTCATATCACCCAGGTAGTATCAATAGATGATACAAGATTTCATATCACCCAGGTAGTATCAATAGATGATACAAGATTTCATATCACCCAGGTAGTATCAATAGCTTAGTTCTAGATTTATACATAGGCAATTATTTTTACCATCCAAATATATTGATACAGTTATATGCTTGTGCAGTGATTAAACTGTAGGCAAAATCAAAAAATATATATATAATTTGACCGTTTACATTTACTTTTTAACTAGACAAAAACTCACTTAAATGTATTTGTTTTTTCAATATATAATAAAATATTTCATTGACAACAATATTGTTACAGATTTTTATTTCTCTTCTCTTTACAATCCATTAAACATGTTTTAATGTTTTATTCTGAGCCCCTCTGAATTAGCTATAAGATCATTTTTTAACTTGAAATGTGGAGCTTAAATAAAATTTATTTTCAAATTAATTTTAGTGTGTGTCCCATCTCCCTGTAAAATAGTATCATTAAAAGAGATGTACACTTGCATTTCTAAGTATTAAGGACAACAGCTCAGCTAGTGAGGCCTTCAGTCTTGTGCACATCCACCCTTGTCTTAAAGTAAGTATTTTACACTTCAGAATAATTTTTAGAGTACCTGTGCAGAGAATCCTGGTTCATTTTCCCCTTCTTCCTCTTGTCTTTCATTGTTGTCGTCTGTTCCTTCATCTGTGTTTTCTTTTTCTTCACCATTTGGCATCTCCTGAATATTTAAGTTAATAAATATGTTAACAGTCTATACCAGTAAGGATTCTTGCACTTCCATAATAACCAATATTGATTGAATGAATGTGGGCTTAATATCTAGGAATATTTAAGCTATATTCAAGATAAGAATAAGATCAACATGTAAAAGGGATAGACCAACGAGAACAAAATTCTAACTGCCACCCAAACAGTATATTAGTTTAGTACACACACAGGATTTATTCTTTTTTTAAATATACAAAAAGGGCCTTTATTGTGCAAGACACATGGCACTCTCCAAACATATCACCCACTATGGTCCTTAGTCAGGCTTTCCATATTATAATCTTATAACATCCCTTACCCGATGAGCTGTCCTCTCCTATCTGTCACCCGGGGTTGCACTAGGCAGCAATGTATTTTTCATACTTGATTTAACCTCCTATTGTCATTTTAATTTTCTTCATTTTTTGTTATAAACCACAGATGCCCAAGCAGTAACTATTAGTAGCCTTGGAAAAAAGACTTGTTTATGACCTTTTGCAAAAAAATTTATCTCTGTAATAAATTTTACATGGCTCATCTCAACATATCTAAACTTGGTTGTATCATACAAAGCTGAAATACCTCATTTTCCTGAGGGTTTGACCCTTCCTCTTCTTTTTTGTCTTGGTTTTCTGTTTCTTCTGGTTGGTTTTCTTTCTGTATGTCATCATCTTTGGCAGTCTCCTCCTCTGGTGCATTTTCTGTAATACAAAGATGAACACATGTTAAGTCAGACAGCAAGTTTATAGCTATTTCACTTAGCAAGATCAAATTTTTATTGGCCATACAAATAAACTGTGAACACCCCACAGTGTGAATTAACTTAATATTTGTTTGTTTTGAATGGTGTTTAATGCCATTTTCAGCAATTTTTTAGCTACATCATGGCGTCCAGTTTATACTGGGGAGTAAGCTGGAGTGCCTGGAGAAAACCCTTGGCCTTCGGTAATAATTAACTTTATGTTTTGTTTGTTTGTTTGAATGGTATTAAACACCACTTTGAGCAATTTTTCACCTTTATCATGGCTGCAGTTTTTATTGATAGAGGAAGCTGGAGTACCCAGAGAAAATCCTGACCTTCAGAAGGAAAACTGGCAATCATTGTCAATTAAGATTGGAGTCTAGCACACTCTGTATGCAGTGAGACTAAAACCAGCAATAACATTGTTGACAGACCAGGTAATCAATAGTAGACGAACTACCTTTATCACTCGGCCACCGAGTCCCAGTAACTTTATATGACATATAATTTATTGAAATCTCCTAAAATCATTACTTTGGAAAAACATAATTTGGTTCAAGCTTAGAATCTTTTAAACTATCATGCTACCTTGACCCTCAGCAGTTTCCTCATCTTTGTCAAGGTCGTCATCAAGATTAAGGTCATCTGGTAGGTCCATGCCCTCTGGGGGATTCTCTGGTTCTTTCTCATTGTGATATGGGTCCACTTTGTCTTCATCATACTCTGACTGTAATGTCAAACAGTTATAAATTTGTAGACATGATTTTAACATGGCCCAAAAAAAGGCGGGTTAAGTTAACAAAAACATGGTACTCTGACAAAATCCCAACAATTCTGACATTAAGGCTGAAATTGGAACACATTAATGAAAAAAGGATAATTGATATTTTAAAACAAAAAAATGTGTCTCTGCAACACTGATGTCTCCCTTGGTATATACTGGTAAACCCCTCTTTTTTCTAAGTTCACTCAACAGTGAAATATTTGCCACAGCTCTACAGAATTTTGAAGTATGTTGTAACAGTGTACCAAGTTTCATGAAGATCTGAACTTCATTGGCAGGACAAAGTTGTTTGAGGTTTTGGGATCTAATATAGTACATTTCTATCATTCATCCAAACATTATCAGTGTGTTGTATTTTTGTTATACATTATTCCATAAAGTGTTTAATTTATGATATATAAATAAAAAAACTTAGCACCTCATAGTTTTTGCATACCAAATATTGTGAACAAAGAAAAGTTAAAAAAAAAACCAAAAAACAATCAAATCCACTGATTTTTTTAAAGTTATGCTCTGTTAACACAAAATATAAATGTAATTCATTATTTAAAATATCATACAATGTCCATTTGATCTAGTTCATGTGGTTCTTTATTTTCTTCTTCAGGATTATTTTTGTTTTCCTTAGAAGGTTCCTGGTCTGGATCCTCTTCAGCCCCTACATTATCATCCTTAGCAACCATTTCACTTTTACTATCTTGTCCAGATCCTGGTCCTTCCTCTTCCTTTTGCTTAATAACAAGAATTCAAGGATTATTTGTTAAAAACAATATTTTTATATCTTCTTACAGAATTTGTAGTTAACCAAAACTCATAAAACAAGATTCTTTTAAAAATATAACTCAATCTTTTTCTGTTATAAAGAGTAATGAAAAATTTGAACACAATTTTTTATTAAATATACAGGAAATGTTGATGTCATGTTTCCTTCAGATAAGTACTTTCAATATTATAACCATAACCATGTTTCGACACCCTTATCAAAGGCTTTTCCCATTAAATAACCCATTACTTGTAATTCAAATATATTACTCTTTGGATACCTCCATATTTGAATTTAAAATTCAATATATCTTGCTTTTGTTTAACATTCATTGATATATGTTATTACTTTTCATGAACTTAAACAATTTTCCCTTCAGATACCTCATTACCAAAAATACACTGCCTTAATTTAACAAAATCCCCTTTAGCTACCTCATTCTCTTGGTCCTGCTCATCCTCCTCGTCACTCCCCCACATCTGTTCATCAAGTTTATCACCACCTTCTTGATCAACTTCTCCCATCTGTTTGTCCAACTCCTCCTCTTCACCATCTTGCTCATCCTCCTCATCCCCCTGGGGTTCTACATCATGGAGTTTACCTTCCATGTCGTCAGACATTTCTATGGCATTGTCTTCTGAGGGAATGTCAGGCTGGTCACCAACTTCTTCTGGCTTTTCACCTGGTTTTCTGGCTTCATCAAGCTAAATAATTTCATTAAGAACAATTCATAAAAATCCAACAAGGGGCCTCGGTGGCCGAGTGGTCAAGGTAGTTCGTTTACTATTGATCACGTGGTCTGTCAACACTGAGATTGCGGGTTCGATTCTCACTGCAGGCACGGTGTACTCGACTCCAATCTTAATTGACAAGGATTGCCAGTTTTCCTACCGCAGGTCGGGGGTTCTCTCCGGGTACTCCGGCTTCCTCCCCCAATAAAAACTGGACGCCATGAAATAGCTGAAAAATTGCTGAAAGTGGCGTTAAAACACCATTCAAACAAACAAACAAAATAAAAATCCAACAATCTCTTTTTATACAAAATACCTCCTATATATTTTCTAAAATAAACTGCTCAATAAATTCAATGGTACTGAGATCTCAGTACTCAATCCTATCCTGTTAGATCTCAGTACGCAAGGCTATCCTGTTAAATCTCAATAATCAAGCATATCCTGTTAGATCTCAGTACTCAAGCCCTCAGAAATTTAATGGTGGACAGACATTTAGTACCAGGATATTTCTGTCTAGGATGTCTTGGCTAACTATTCTCACAAGGCTCAGGCTGTTATGTCTGCCAATTATACTATATTCACATCTTGTACATGTATCAGTAATTATGTTATTTTATGTAAAAATGGAAAACACAACCATGAAAATTTATAAATTTAATCAAGGGAAAAAAATCAAGCTGAAATCATTGTTCAAAACTGTCCTACCTATACCTCCCTCACCATGCCTTAGTCTTAGAAACGTGTTAGGATTTTAAGAGCACTTATAAATAAAACATTATGATAATGTGGTTACAGAGATTTGTGAATCAATGTATGTTTTATTGAATGATAAATAAGACATAATAATGTCAAAATGAATAACATTATCACACTTTACTATAGAAACCAGAATAAAGTAGATACTGGAAGCAACAACTGTTTTTTCTCGCTCCAAACTGCATGTAGGCAAAATAACTGTCTGGGAATTTGCAAATAGACAAAATTGCTAGTTATTTGTTCGACATGCAAACATGCCAAATTTCAAATGGGGGAAATAACTAGTTATTTCTTTGATTAGCAAAAACACACTTATTTATTCAGTCCCCATTCGTATGTTGTTGATGTTTAGCTCAGTATAATAATACAGTTATGGCTTTTAATATCCAAATTATTCTCAAAAGGGTAATTTCCCCTTGGTCCTTCAGATTTTGGAAAAATAACGCTTTCTTGATTTAAAGGCCATTCTTGTATATGATAATTATCATTGACAGATTTTAAAGACAAACAAACTGTAAATATCTGTATACTGTAACCTCTGGGAGACCCTAATCTGCGGAAGTGTGGAAAAACCGGAAGGGTTTTTTGGTATATTTTTGCCTATAACTTTCGAACGGATAAACATATCGATGTAATTTAAACGGATTCTGAAAGATAATATTAATTTCAACATCATAAATATAAAATAATTTAAATTATCTTGATTTAAATTATTTAAAACTTGACCGGAAGGGTGTTTTCTCTACTAAAATTGAATACGATTTTTCAACTTTGGACTCAATTTGTAAAAACATACAAAACTCCGGTCAAAATTGGTTAATATATTCCTCTAGTAAATTTTATAGCAAATTCATTGATATATAAATTAATTTTATTCATGAAAGTGAAAGTTGTCAAAAGTTGAACGGAAGGGTGGTCCGTTGGAGTATTGCGTACAGTGAAATTTCAAATATGGACTTAATTTTTTAAGTCATGCAATACTCCGGTCAAAATTGGTTAATATATTCCTCTAGTAAATTTTATAGCGAATCTATTGATATATAACTCAATTTTATTCATGAAAAGAAAAATTGTCAAAAGTTGACCGGAAGGGTGGTCCGTTGGAGTATTGCGTAGGCGATTGTTATGTTTCTCGCGTTGTTTTATTTGAGGAATCTCCTTTAATACCTTTTTTAATTCATGAGAGAAAACATGCTAAATGGCACGAGAGTTTGTTTACTTTTCTTAAATTAAAAAATAGCTAGGCTTGACAAAAAGAAAATTCCTTTCGTTCTTGTTTCCCAAATTGTCCAATTATGTTTTGTTGGAATCAATTAAAAGAAGACTTCAAATTTTGGCTGAAAGGACGAGTGTTGTCCGACAACATAAAAGTGTTCATTGACTATTTAGATAAAATGCTTCACTCCGAGAGCGAAGAAGAGTTTTCTAATTTAAGGATTAAATATACTTCAAAGTGCCCCCCCCCCCCCAACCAAGTTTTAGAACATTATGACAAACAAATATCCCAGGCTATAATTAATCACTCAGGTTGATGGCTTATTGAAAAATATCCGGGCATGTATGATCCTCATTCGGAAATAACTAATAATCTTTAAGAAAGTATGAAATGCTGTTTTAAAGAGAGAAAACGATATTGGAAAGAACTTCCTGTAGATCTTTTAGCCTTAGGACTTTATTACATACAAAACCTTTAAAATTTTGAAATATTAAGAGGCCGGTCTGGAGTTGGTAACTATCACTTGAAAAAAAAAAGAGTTTAACAGGGCTTTTATCGAACTATCTGATTGTATTTTCCCTAAAAGAATAGTTTGTCCAGACGAAATCATTGAATATATCAAAAGTGAGAAGCCTGTGTCATTAAAAGGAGAAGTTGACTATGAATTAATTATTACAAAATTAACGAAACAACATTAAGCCAACAGGTAATTAACAAACTGCCAGATGACACGGTATTTGACGAAGCTAATCAACACTGAAATCAACCTGTAATTCAATTTCCTGCCTTTGATGTGAATTGAAGTAGTTCGTTTTATTATTGACAATAATTAAATAACTTTAGTTCCTCAACAAGGGGCATTTATCGTCAACGGTCGAAAGGGAAAATATTGTGTTACACTATTTCTGAAAGTAACATGTCGGTGCGAATCCTCTACTACATATGTTACCACATTTTGGCAGAAAAGATGAGCATAGGATTAGAACCAGTAGAAAAAACAGAGTTATTAATTTAAGGGCATTGTGCCACCATACATTGTCTAAAAAGTGTAAAAAGAAAATTGATAACAAATCCTGTAGGAAACATCCAAGATTTAATGATAACGAAATTGAATTCAAACCAGCTCCAGATTCGGCCTTTTCGTTAAACACTCCTCTCAAAATTGAGGTTAAAATCAAAACACCCTCAACAGTAGAAAGCTCGAAATCTTTAAAAACTCAAAAATCAAAACTCGTTCTCCCCCGTAAATCGAACAGACAAATAAATTTAAGTTTAATAAAAAAAAGAAACAGCATGTAATAATGTACGTAGAGCTCCAAAATATGTTTCAAAAAACAAACATGCCGTAGAACAAAATAGAAACCTGCTCGTAAAAAATAGAAGACATTTTATAGAGAAAACTAACTGTATTAATGAACCTATTTCTGATTTGTTAGATTCTACAACATTAACTTGGGTGGGAATTTGTAAACAACATCATAAACAATCAATATTAACTAACGAACATGTGTGTTCAGACATAATCATAACTGCTCAAAATATACTTAAATCCCAGTACCCAGAAATAAACGGGTTTCAAAATACCACATTAGCACCAGTTAAAATTTAGGACAGGTGTGTAAGAAACTGTGGTTTTAAATTTCAAAAATCACCATCATGTCAAATTCACCATCACGGCCGAGTTGAGATCATTGGATTTTGTCAATGCAAAATTCTAAAAATGAAATTTATATTTTGGACAGTTTATCATTAAAAATTACCACATGTTTGGAATATCAGTTAGATCAAATTTACGGCAAAGAGCAGAATCAACGTGCTAAAATGAAACGAAACGCAGAGGAACAACGGAAACATTGATTGCGGTATGTTTGAAATAAATAAATAAATAAATAAATAAATCAATCAATCAATCAATCAATCAATCAATCAATCAATCAATCAATCAATGAATAAATGAATGAATGAATGAATGAATGAATTGTTTTTGAATTTGTATTAAAAACAAGCATAGCGGGGAAATCTGTAGCATTATGCAAGAAATGAAAATAATAATTTGTTGCACAATGATTCCACCGCCTGATGAGATCTGTTGAGGGATCGAAATGGTTGTTGTAATGTTAGACATTAAAACATTATTTCAAAGTAGAATACATTTCAACATTTCATATTTTGCAAAATTTCATTTCATATATATAATATATTGAATTATATATCTTTGTAATTCAATATTTTGAAGCTGTTGACAATTAATGGCTTATTAATTAATAGCTGACATGTGAATTCAAAACATCGTGGAAAAGAAATTCCAACAAATGTGCCCTATGGCTGATTTTTTCACAGAACATGCATCCAATCCGGTCAACTTTTTACAACTTTCCCTTTTATGAATAAAATTATGTTATATACCTATGGGTTTGCTATATAATTTACTAGAGGGATATATTAACCAATGCGACCTGAGTATTGCATGTTTTAACAAATTGAGTCCAAAGTTGAAATTTCACTGTACGCAATACTCCAACGGACCACCCTTCCGGTCAACTTTTGACAACTTTCCCTTTCATGAATAAAATTAAGTTATATATCAATAGATTTGTTATAAAATTTACTAGAGGAATATATTACGCAATTTTGACCGGAATATTGCATGTTTTTACAAATTAAGTCCAAATTTGAAATTTTACTGTGCGCAATACTCCAACGGACCACCCTTCCGGTCAACTTTTGACATTTTTCCCTTTCATGAATAAAATTGAGTAATATATCAATAGATTTGCTATAAAATTTACTAGAGGAATATATTAACCAATTTTGACCGGAGTATTGCATGTTTTAACAAATTGAGTCCAAAATTGAAAAACAGTATTCAATTTTAGTAGAGAAAAAACCCTTCCGGTCAAGTTTTAAATAATTTAAATCAATATAATTTAAATTATTTTATATTTATTATGTAGAAATTGTTATTATCTTTCAGAATCCGTTTAAATTACATCGATATGTTTATCCGTTCGATAGTTATAGGCAAAATATACGAAAATCCCTTCCGGTTTTTCCACTCTTCCGCAGATTAGGGTCTCCCGTAACCTCTCACCTTTATTGCAAAGAATCTGTTTTGTTTGATTATTGCATGCACTATGTTTATTTGCTTGTTTACACCAAGGCTTTCCAGAAATAAAGGTACAGTTGCAAAGGGAAAGGGGGAATTAGAGGGCATTTTTCATTCATTTCAATTAATTAAATTTTTCTTTTGTATCATCCTATATATTAATCCTATTGTCCCCTCCTGTACATTTATCCCTGGAAAAGACCCAATTATTTTGAAATGTTCTCTCACATTTTGGAATCACTGACTTACTTGATCCTCATTTTCAATCTGATCACTGACATCTTTGACACCCTCCCCTTCTCCCATCCCACCTCCTTCTATGTCCTCAAACTCTGTGGCTCCTTCTCCAGCGACTTCATCAGATAATTCCGGTGGTGTACAAAAGCCCTGTTCACAGCAAATATTGTACAAGTTTTAATAATATGTTCTATGTTAACGTATTTTTTTGTACATTCCTATTCTTTCACATTTATAATATTTGGGTTATTGATGGAATAATTGACGCTTTTTGTTGTTCTATTAAAGCATTGATGGCACCCAAGAAAAACACTTTTAAATTATAGTTATCATGAATATAGATACAATGTTTCAGTATTGAAAAAGAAAATTTAAAACCTACCAACCTACAGATGCAATCTGAAAGCGCCTTCCTGGAAAACTATATATAGCAATTAAACACAGAATGAGTTTCAATTGAAATTATCTAGTAAAATAATTTATGTGAATCAGAGACATTCAACTAAGTAAATGGTAAAACCAGTATGTACACTAAAGATTACATCAAACATGTGTTACCTTTGAAGCTAGTTCTGTAAATATTCCCAACAAGACAGACAGCAGTTTAGCTGTGGTCCTGTTAGCAGCCAGGGACTGGACCATGTAGTACTCAATCACATGACAGTACTGGTGTAACAGGGGCAGACACTGGGCCATCAGGGTACTGCAGTGTGTACTGGACTGCAGAGTCTCAGGGTCTGAACTGTTCCACTGGTGTACTAAATCATCTACAGATGTCTGTATAAATATGATTATCTGAAAATCAAATATAAAAATTCAGCATAAAATAGAATACAAATTAATGACGGGAATGTTATCTATGTACAAAGATTTCTGTAAAAGGGAGGTAACCAGTAATGCTATTGTTTGATTATTTTATTACTATTTAAAATCCAGTAAGAATTACTTGTACTGCTGCAATTGTGTTATGTATAATGGACTACATAATACATGTACTAGAATGTCTGGTACCTATGCATTATACCTGACATACTAATGGTATATTTAATGCATGAAATAAATTTTTTAATATGGAGTAGGCATTGCCAAAATGCGAGCACAGACAATATAGTCCTTTATTATCAATATATAATGTGCATTTCATAATTGACCCTAAAAGTGCCTCTAAATTCCAGTAGTCACGTGACGTCTTTCTTTGTAACTGTGACGTCACATGAAGTGTAATTTGATTGTCAGTTTTTAAAGATCGATTTAGAGATTGCAAAAAAAATAGTATGAAATGTTTGTTGTTAATTTTAAATATAACATTTATTTTTTATCGATGTCAATTGTATTTTCAAGTCTTTCTTAAAATTATTTTTAGTACTTTTCTTCATTCACTTTGTTCCAGTTTTTTGACGATATCAACTTCCGGACGAAAAAAAAAAAATCAATATCAGCATTAAGCAGATTTTGATCACGTGATTTCATTTTGATCACATGACACGTAATTGCTGTATAGCTCACCACTGCGAGCTGCGCTCGCTATTAAATCGCAGAAGTCTGAAAAGGCCGGGTTGCAAATAATATTGCCTAAATAAATATAAAATGGAATGGGTTACAATTGTTGGAAGAATGTTGGGTCTGTATTAAAAAATGTAGGAGTTGATTACACAAAATAGGTACCGTCAAATGTTCTGAAAAATGAGTAAGTTCCCAAGGCAGGAAAATTATTTTTTTTTATATTTATTTTATTTGTATACTTCTATGTTACATATGTGCCAGTACAGATGGATTATACACAATGAGTAACATTTCAAACAATTCCAAATCCACTGCATGTTAATACAAAAACAAATACTTAGTAAGTTACAACTTGTAGTAGTCTGGTTTATACATTCACACACATTATACAACATGCACACACACATATACACACTCACACAAACCATGTATATATTTATAACAAAGAAGTGGTTTTTTTGGTATTTTTAACAGTAAAGAGAGAGAAATTAACAGTAAAAACCCAGAAGAAAAAAATAAAATAAATATATAGCAAATAACAGTTAATGTAAATCAGTCAGAAAGTGGGTGATGGTTGGTCAGATCTCTGGGTAAACATGCTGTTTCCTATTTTTTTTCTCATAAGAAGAAACTTGAAAAGGGAGTGTAACTTTCAAGAAAATATGAAGAAATGATAACTTTATATTTATCTGTCTTTGATTTAGGGTAATGTATTACTACAATGCAAAAAGAATATGCCATCTCTGCCATGTTTGTTGGAATTTTTATGTTTTTTCACATTTGGCTGCTATTACCTTTTCTGTTTCATAAAGATTTTTTATAGCTTGCTTGACTCCATATAATGTAATATTTCTGTTAAGGCATCTACTTGAATAAATATAGTACTTTATAGTTAAAATAACTAAATTCTGAGGTATTGCATGGTTATTTTGGAACATACCAAGGAGAAATGTTTTTTTGTTGTAATTTAAGGTTATATTTGCACAGTGGTTCATCCACTTCTCTAGATTTTCTAGTAGTGCTTGGACCTTTTCACATTCCCACAATAATTGTGTCAAAGTTTCTGGGTGTTTTGAACATAAGTTACACTGTGGGTTGGTTATCAGTTTTATTTTATACAGGTAGGAATTAGTTGTTAAAATAAGGTGATTTATTTTGTATTGAAACCACTGAAGCTTTGAATTTTTGGTTATAGTGAAAGGGAGTTTGTATACTTGTTTGATTTCTGACTCTGTTATATCAAACATGGTCATGATTTTGTTTTTACAGGTTGGTTCTGATGAGTTTGACTTCAAAACTATGTAAATGTC
The DNA here is from genome assembly GCA_944474755.1 of Limnoperna fortunei. NCBI lineage: Eukaryota > Metazoa > Mollusca > Bivalvia > Mytilida > Modiolidae > Limnoperna > Limnoperna fortunei. The sequence continues at coordinate 76,820,571 of OX104118.1, forward strand.
TTTAATCCCTTTTTTGCTTTTTAAAAATATTTCTAAATTCAAAGGAATATATGGGTATGGCACAATTAAAGGGCTATATTCCTCCTTTATAAAAAGTTTTGAGTACTTATTTAAACTACAGATAATTCCATTGAATTTTAATACTTGGTTCCTTATGTCTAGTTTAAACTTTTTGCCAAAATCTTCCAGTGTTGTTATCTCCCCTTTTTCATTTAATAGGTCATTAATTATATGGACTCCTTGCTGATACCAACTTTTATAATATACACTTTGTTCATTTATTTTAATATTATTATTATACCACAAAGGGGATTTTAGATAATGTTCCCACTTAAGGTTTGTTTCTTTTTGGAGAGTCTCTACCCAGGCATAAAGTACATTTTTACAAAATATATTTTTACATATCTTGGCACAGTTTTCAATAAATTCAGTCCCATTGTTTATCAAACTGTTAAAATCAATTCCTAAAGAGGAAACATGGTTTTGGAGTTTATCGTTCTGTGTCACTCTCCGGATCCACACAGCCTTCAGTGCACTTATAAATGCTTTTAAATTTATCCTTTTTAATCCCCCACTTAAATAATCTTTAACTACAACTTCTCGTTTTACCTTTCCTATAGGTTTTTGACATATGAAGTTGAAAAAAATTCCATTTATTTTTTGGATATACTTTTCATCTGGATTTGGTAAAGAACTGAACAAATGTACTAGCTTGGGGAGTGCAAATGTCTTAATTACAGTAATACGACCGATTGGGGTTAGGTTTCTTTTGCCCCACTGATGAAGTAGGGTTTTTATTTCTGTAATTTTTTTTTCAAAATTTGTTTTTATTATTTTTGTTAGGTCTGTGTTAAAATCAAGGCCAAGATATCTGAATGTAGTTTTTCCCCAACATAAATTCCAACTTTGGCATAGAGTAGCTTGACTATATTTCATACTTCCTATCCATACTAATTGAGTCTTTGTAAAGTTAATTTTTAGGCCTGAAATTTCTGCATATCTGTTTAATTCTTTTAGGGTTTCTTGTAAGGACATTTCTGATCCATCTAAAATTATTGCTGTGTCATCAGCAAACTGCGACAATTTATTTTCAGTATTAACTATTTTTAATCCTTTAATCTTAGTATTATTTCTTAGCTTAAGTGCAAGAATTTCAGCACATAAAATAAACAGGTAGGGAGATAAAGGGTCCCCTTGGCGGCAGCCCCGTTGTATTCTAAAAAACTCTGAGAGGTTGCCTCCTTGATTAACTGATGAGGTTATATTTTTATAAAAGACAGTTATCCACTTTTGGATGGATAGGCCAAAATTAAAAAACTTCAGGACTTGTTGCAGAAAATACCATGACACTGAATCAAAAGCCTTTTCAAAATCTATGAATAGGAGAAGACCGGGCAAGTTTTTTTCTTCAGCTGTTTGTATTATGTCATATAGGATACGTGTATTCTCCCCCTAAACCTACCAATTATAAAACCTGTTTGGTCTGGATCTATTAATTTTGGTAAAACACTTTTGAGACGGTTAGCTATTGTTCCAGAGGCTATTTTATAGGTAATATTTAGTAATGTTATTGGTCTCCAGTTTTTTAGGAATTGGCGTGGTTGATCACCTTTTGGCAGACATGTTATTATACCTTGCTTTTGTGTTATTGATAGCTGTCCATTTTCAAAACCATAGTTTAGGGATCTAATAACAAAATGACCTATATCTTTCCAGAATATCTTGTAAAATTCAGTAGTAAACCCTGATGATCCTGGACTTTTATCATTTTTCATTTGTTTTAGTGTTTTGGTAGCTTCCCCATATGTTATTAAACCTTCTAACTGGAGTGATTCATATTCAGTTAACTTTTGGACAGGGATGTTTCTTAATTCATTTTCTAAATTGAAACTAGTTTTGGGGTTCATGGGTTCAGAGTATAGGTTTTCATAATAGAGCCGAACTTCTTTTAAAATATCTGGCTGTTTACTTATTATTTCTCCATTTTCTTTCTGAATTTTTGGTACAATTTTATTTGTGAAATTTTTTGACTCCAAGTTACAGAAATATTTACTTGGCTTCTCTCCTTCAGTAATCCACTGTACTTTTGACCTAAGCATGTTACCTTGCAGTTTCTTTACTCTTAAGTCTTCTAATTCCTTCTTTTTATTTTCGATTATATTTAGTATTTCATTGTTTATAGGACTGTTTTCTAAGCTATTAATTTCATTTATTAAATATTCTTCTCTATTTTTTTCTTTCTTTTTCTTGTAACTGCTATATGATATTGTTTTTCCTCTTATTTCCATTAGAAGGGTTTCTAAAAACAACTGATCATTTAGGTTAAAAGTAATTTCTGAATTAGGTATTAATGAAACATCTATGTTATTTGATTTGGGGACACAGTATTGAGTTTTAACCTCAAAAATTTTTTATTTAATTATATCTATATACTCTTTATCATACAGTAGGGAGTTATTGAACTTCCATAATCCTTTACCTCTTTTGAAATCATTAAATACTAATTCACAAGAGTGATTATCGAGTGGTCAGACCTATAACTTGATTCTATATTTGAATTCTTTAGGGATGGAAGTAAGTCATCAGTTATTAGAAAAAAATCAAGTCTTGATTGTTTTAGTGGGGACTTCTTCCTCCAGGTGTATCTTTTTAACTCGGGATGCAGTTCTCGGAAAGGGTCAGTCATATTTCTTATATCTATAATCTCTAACAGTTTTTCTCTTGCTTTTTCATTGTTAATATGTGAATAGTTATAATAATCAGGCAAATTATGAAAACAATCCTGGAACACTTCCAAAATAGCAAGTGCACAACTTCAAGAAATGCAATCGTTCTGTGAAGTTTCAGAGTTCTGGGTTGAAAGCTGTAGGAGGAGTTGATAACACAAAATAGGTACGCTATTTTCCCCGTGTGCCCATCTGTTCGACTTCACCATACTATAACGCGGGTTGCTCTTCGTGCAACCCGGCCAAAAATCAATTATAGGGAAACTGGCTAAACAAAACTGTTACTGCCACTTAAAAGACTGGAGTTTTGGAATTTTTGCATTTTGAAGCAGCTACAATGCCTTCTTTTTCCAGAAGCTACTAATGAGTCTTTACCTTTGAGAGGTGTGGCACTCGCCAAACATAACCCAGTCAGTAATATGTAGAAACAACTTAGTACATATCTCTATAAGACACAAAGGGATGGACTGGTGGTTATATTTTACTCAACTTTTACTCGTGTTAAGATATACCTTTTCATTTACGACAAAGCCTGTGTCCTCTTTTAACTTTTCTATGACCTGCTTTACAAACTGTCCATCTTCAAACACCATTACTCCAGCTTCATCTACAACATAAAAATATTTATCTAAAATTAAGTATGCATTTCGTCAAAATCTGAAAAATAAGCGATTGATACAACCTATGTGATAAAAAACCTTGCATCATCTATATATGTGATACAAGATGTACTTTTGTCAGAACTACTTCTTGACGTCACAATGAATGGTATAACCAATGATTCGGAGAATGACTTTCATTCTATGAATAAAATATGACGTCATAATATGTGTGACGTTAGAAACTATATTATATAAACAAATGCTTCGTTGAATGTTAAAATTGAAATTTTAAACATTCAGTTTTGTTCTGCTCTTTGTATACTTCTTAATTTTAGATACATTTAAGTGCAGGTACAACTACCTGTATCACGTCTCGACAGTTCCAGTAGTGATACGAATGTACACAACTGTCTCGACATGATACAGGTAGTTGTTCCTACACTAATGTACACAACTGTCTCGACATGATACAGGTAGTTGTTCCTACACTAATGTACACAACTGTCTCGACATGATACAGGTAGTTGTATGAAATGTACACAACTGTCTCGACATGATACAGGTAGTTGTTCCTACACTAATGTACACAACTGTCTCGACATGATACAGGTAGTTGTATGAAATGTACACAACTGTCTCGACATGATACAGGTAGTTGTATGAAATGTATAGGAAAGTTGTAACATGTATTGTTATAAAATCATACCAATGCATTGGGGCTTTACTACAGGGAGGAGTGTGGGTGCAAAAGGGGGGAAAGAGTAGGGGAGAGGGGTAGCAGGAGGTTCTTTAATTGAATTATTATTGGTGGGTGGTTACTTCCGTTTTTTTTACATTAAAAAATCACTTTATAATCAATTAAATTTGTATGCATAGTTGGTGTCAATCTTGTGCCTTCTGACCCTCGATCCTGTATAATTATTTCTGGAATGAAACTTATCTATAACTTGAATATAGTAGGTTCTGTACCATACTTTAATGGCTTATCTGAATTGAAAAGCTCTCCTACAGTCAAATTACCTCAATATTGTGTTATATTTATTATGTAAATCAAATGTAATACAAACCCTTATCCCCACCCAACCCACAATTCAATCAATAATTTAAAAAAAATCCTTATACCATTTAGATAATTCACTGTGGTGTAGATTTTCATTCAATTCTTATAATTACATTTCATAAGCTAATAATAATTATTAATACATAATAACTTCATAAAATCGTGCACAATGAATTTTTTTAATTTAAATTACTGCATATTGTTTGTGTAGTGTGGCCATTGAAAATGAAGCCCATGACTTTTATTGACTGATTAAACTTCAGTATTTAAATAACCAGAAGTATTATTAACCAATCAAAAGACGTAAATTCTAAAGTAAACACTAGAAATGGAATTAAAACTGTATAACACTTAAATCCAACAGATAAATGAATACATGTACTATGAAGGAAATTATAATATTTTGACAAGTGGATTTTACTAGCAAACATAAATAAAAACAAAATACTTATTATTTATGATTTATTAATATTTAACAAACATAGCACATTAACAATAACAGTAACACGTATAATAAATTGTCACAAGCACTATATAATTCATCATTATGGCACTGTACACTGGATTATCCTGTAATTTTTCACTTCTAGAACATCACTACAAATCTGCTGTATGCTGGGTAGAATTCAACACAATGTCCATCAGCCTTTGTCCTGCCCACATCACTACAAATCTGCTGTATGCTGGGTAGAATTCAACACAATCTCCATCAACCTTTGTCCTGCCCACATCACTACAAATCTGCTGCATGCTGGGTAAAATTCAACACAATCTCCATCAGCCTTTGTCCTGCCCACATCACTACAAATCTGCTGCATGCTGGGTAGAATTCAACACAATCTCCATCAGCCTTTGTCCTGCCCACATCACTACAAATCTGCTGTATGCTGGGTAGAATTCAACACAATCTCCATCAGCCTTTGTCCTGCCCACATCACTACAAATCTGCTGTATGCTGGGTAGAATTCAACACAATCTCCATCAGCCTTTGTCCTGCCCACATCACTACAAATCTGCTGTATGCTGGGTAGAATTCAACACAATCTCCATCAGCCTTTGTCCTGCCTTGTGATTACTATATCTTTTTACTGAAGGAATCATCTTCGTGTACGTCCCAGACTTGAGACTTCTATCAACAAAATCCCAACATGCAGTTTCAAGGTCATCAAGGCCAAACTGTGATGCACCACATAAGAGTCCTGCAACAGATGAAGTGTTGACATCCACACATCCACTGTGTATGTACTGTATGATCTTTCGGAAGTCCTCTGGTTCATAGGACTTTACAACAATGGTCACTTTGTCTGATGTAGTGTTCATCTTCTTTTTCTTGTCCTTTTTCTCAGATTTCATCAAAAGTTCTGCTTCCTTCTGTTTCTTTAAAATCAGATTGTAGAGAACTCTACTCCTTGTTCCCAGGATGACCTTGACCCCATACACTTTGACCTTCTCTGGACCAACTTCAAACATGACATCACAGAGTTCTGGGACAAATAAGATGTTTTTTAGGTTCTCAGACAGATCCTTAGTATTTCTGTATCTCATCCTTTCTTTGATCTTTATTGGTTCCCTGCTGATGAAGCTGGCTGGTTTCCTATTTGTGTCAAGTGGATTGAGGGTTGGTGTGGATGATTCAGATTCATAGCCTGATGAGTATTCATCTGATTCAACCAAAGCCAGAGTGGATTCACTTCTATCCATGGTGATATATAAATTTGATGTTTTTTCTAGCTGAACTTGAAGAAGTTTATGCCCTTGGACTGAACACAGGATATTATATATACACAGAATATGAAATGATGTGCTCTTGTATGACAGAGAGCATCTCCTGACATTAGCAAAATAAATTGATTAATGACAGTTATTTGTGAGCAATTTCATTCATTTTAAAGTTGGCATATTGGCTTGGGGGGGGGGGATATAGCTACTTAACCAATCAAGTAATGTGTAATTACCTTATATGATTAATTATTGTCATTAATATAAAAGCAATTAATATTGTTTATAGCAAACAAACAAAAAATTACATGAAAAAGTAATACTGATAACTTAAAATACTTATAAGAATAAAAATGGGGAAGAATTTTTTCAAATGAAAACAAAAATAGTTTGTTTCATGTGATTTAATTACATAAGTGTAAAATTGTATAATAATTAAATGGTGTATTTATGTATATTATTAATTTCTGAAGGTAGCATGAGCCAAAATAAAACTGAATTATTTAAGATATATACTGAAATGCAGAAAGTTCAATATATATATCTTTATATTTAAATTTCATTTCAAATATTGGCGACTATACCATGCATAGCTATGATAATGTAGTTCTTTTTTATCTTGGAGGAGATAACATTACTTGTCATGGAGCAGCCCAGGAGTATACAAACCAGGGACCCACAATTAAACTATTTGCCTGGTTTGCTACATACCTTTTAATGTCTGCACCATTAAATTCATATTTGTAAAGACAACTTATTCATTATATTTAACACTTTATTTGTACTGCTGACAAAATTTTAATTCTGGAAGTGCATAATTTAGGAACTGATTTGGTTAAAAAAAAAGACATTTAAGATCAGAGAGGGTATATTTATTGCACTATCCTGAATACCATTTTACCAATATGATTCAGAAATTATACACTCTGCAATTTCAATTTTGTCAACAATGCCATGATAACGAAAAAGTGTTACAATTAATTAATTAGGGATTGTAGGAATATCAGCTGAACGGCAGAAAATTTATTTATTAAACCAAGATGGCAGTTTAATAGCAGAAAATATGTATAAATCCCAAGGGTGTTTTTGCTCCATTATATGTAGAGGGACCTGTTTGTAGCTAAGATAAAATAAACCAGAGGCTCTTAAGAGCCCGTATCGCTCACCTGATTTTATAGGCAATAAAGATGGTATTTCCCTGAAGCTAAACTATTTCCTGTAATTTTCAATAAATTTCAAAGAGGACCATCCAAACAATATTGCTCGTAAGTTTTGTTTCCATTGGTTAACTACCTGTAGTTTCATAGTAGAAGATTTTTTTTTAAATGTTCCCATAGGGACTATCTTAAACTAAGTCCTGCGGTAATGGCCATTTTGAATTTCTAATTGGCATAAAAAACATTAATTTTTAGAGGACCATCCAAACAATATTGCTAGTAAGTTTTGTTTCCATTTGTTAACCGGTTTCAGAGAAGCCTTTTAAAACTTTTTCCCACAGGGTCATATGTTAAACTAAGTCCTGCGGTGGGGCCATTTTGAATTTCAAATTGGCATAAAAAACATAAACTTTAAAGAAGATCATCCAAACAATATTGCTAGTAAGTTTTGTTTCCATAGGTTAACCAGTTTCAGAGAAGAAGCCTTTTTAAAACTTTTTCCAATAGGGTCCTATGCTAAACTCAGTCCTGCGGCCATTTTGAATTCTGTTTGGCATAGAAACATAAACTTTATTGGGGACCATCTAAACAATATTGCTAATAAGTTTTGTTTGGATTGGTTAACTGGTTACAGAGAATTAGCCTTTTTTCCCATAGGGTCCTATATTAAACTAAGTCCTGCGGTAGTGGACGTATTAGGTTTCCAATCCAAAAAAAAAAAACATTGTAAAGGTCCATCCAATAAACATTATGGCCAAGTTTGGTTTCAATTTGCCAAGTGGTTTCAGAGAAGAATAAAATGTAAAAAGTTTACAGACGATGAAGACAATGATGATGCCAACGACAGACGCAAAGTGGTGACAATAGCTCAAATTCCTTGCTTCAGTGGCAATGAGTGGACTTCAGTAGCAAACACAAGTAAAAACAAATACTCATTATTTATGATTTATTAATATTTAACAAACATAGCACATAAACAATAACAGTAACACGTATAATAAATTGTCACAAGCACTATATAATTCATCATTATGGCACTGTACACTGGATTGTCCTGTAATTTTTCACTTCTAGAACATCACTACAAATCTGCTGTATGCTGGGTAGAATTCAACACAATGTCCATCAGCCTTTGTCCTGCCCACATCACTACAAATCTGCTGTATGCTGGGTAGAATTCAACACAATCTCCATCAGCCTTTGTCCTGCCCACATCACTACAAATCTGCTGTATGCTGGGTAGAATTCAACACAATCTCCATCAGCCTTTGTCCTGCCCACATCACTACAAATCTGCTGCATGCTGGGTAGAATTCAACACAATCTCCATCAGCCTTTGTCCTGCCCACATCACTACAAATCTGCTGTATGCTGGGTAGAATTCAACACAATCTCCATCAGCCTTTGTCCTGCCCACATCACTACAAATCTGCTGTATGCTGGGTAGAATTCAACACAGTCTCCATCAGCCTTTGTCCTGCCCACATCACTACAAATCTGCTGTATGCTGGGTAGAATTCAACACAGTCTCCATCAGCCTTTGTCCTGCCCACATCACTACAAATCTGCTGTATGCTGGGTAGAATTCAACACAATCTCCATCAGCCTTTGTCCTGCCCACATCACTACAAATCTGCTGTATGCTGGGTAGAATTCAACACAGTCTCCATCAGCCTTTGTCCTGCCCACATCACTACAAATCTGCTGTATGCTGGGTAGAATTCAACACAGTCTCCATCAGCCTTTGTCCTGCCCACATCACTACAAATCTGCTGTATGCTGGGTAGAATTCAACACAGTCTCCATCAGCCTTTGTCCTGCCCACATCACTACAAATCTGCTGTATGCTGGGTAGAATTCAACACAGTCTCCATCAGCCTTTGTCCTGCCCACATCACTACAAATCTGCTGTATGCTGGGTAGAATTCAACACAGTCTCCATCAGCCTTTGTCCTGCCCACATCACTACAAATCTGCTGTATGCTGGGTAGAATTCAACACAGTCTCCATCAGCCTTTGTCCTGCCCACATCACTACAAATCTGCTGTATGCTGGGTAGAATTCAACACAATCTCCATCAGCCTTTGTCCTGCCCACATCACTACAAATCTGCTGTATGCTGGGTAGAATTCAACACAATGTCCATCAGCCTTTGTCCTGCCCACATCACTACAAATCTGCTGTATGCTGGGTAGAATTCAACACAATCTCCATCAGCCTTTGTCCTGCCCACATCACTACAAATCTGCTGTATGCTGGGTAGAATTCAACACAGTCTCCATCAGCCTTTGTCCTGCCCACATCACTACAAATCTGCTGCATGCTGGGTAGAATTCAACACAATCTCCATCAGCCTTTGTCCTGCCCACATCACTACAAATCTGCTGTATGCTGGGTAGAATTCAACACAATCTCCATCAGCCTTTGTCCTGCCCACATCACTACAAATCTGCTGTATGCTGGGTAGAATTCAACACAATCTCCATCAGCCTTTGTCCTGCCCACATCACTACAAATCTGCTGCATGCTGGGTAGAATTCAACACAATCTCCATCAGCCTTTGTCCTGCCTTATGATTACTGTATCTTTTGACTGAAGGAATCATCTTCTTGTACATCCCAGACTTGAGACTTCTATCAACAAAATCCCAACATGCAGTTTCAAGGTCATCAAGGCCAAACTGTGATGCACCACATAAGAGTCCTGCAACAGATGAAGTGTTGACATCCACACATCCACTGTGTATGTACTGTATGATCTTTCGGAAATCCTCTGGTTCATAGGACTTTACAACAATGGTCACTTTGTCTGATGTAGTGTTCATCTTCTTTTTCTTGTCCTTTTTCTCAGATTTCTTCAAAAGTTCTGCTTCCTTTTGTTTCTTTAAAATCAGATTGTAGAGAACTCTACTCCTTGTTCCCAGGATAACCTTGACCCCATACACTTTGACCTTCTCTGGACCAACTTCAAACATGACATCACAGAGTTCTGGGACAGATAAGATGTTTTTTAGGTTCTCAGACAGATCCTTAGTATTTCTGTATCTCATTCTTTCTTTGATCTTAACTGGTTCCTTGCTGATGAAGCTGGCTGGTTTCCCATTTGCATAGTGTGGATTGAGGATTGGTGTGGATGATTCAGATTCATAGCCTGATGAGTATTCATCAGATTCCACATGGTCCTTGTCCACCAAAGCTAGAGTGGATTCACATTTATCCATTGTGAAATATAAATTCGATGTATTTTCTAGATGAACTGTATTAATACAAATGTATACCTTTGGACTGAGTGCAAGATATTTTTATATACACAGAACATGAAATGATGTGCTCTTGTATGACAGAGAGCATCTCCTGACATTAGCAAAATAAACTGATTACTGACAGTTATATTTGAGCAACTTCATTCATGTAAAAGTTAGTATATTGGCTTGGGGAGGGGGGGCACATAGTTAATTAACCAATTAAGTAATGTGTAATTACTTTATATGATTAATTAATTATTGTCATACATTTAAAATGAAGAAATAAATATGGTTTCCAGCCTTAAACAAATTATGACATGAAAATTAAAATAGTGAGAACTAAAACAGATACATACAAATGAAAAAATCTAGTTTTCAAAGAAAAAAACTGACTACTGCCTATTTTATATGCAATATGAAAACAATACACTGACTGTACAATTTAATAATGGGTAAGTGTCAAAATAAAATAATTGAGACATACTGAAATGCAGTGATTTTATTAAGTATTTGGTAAACAAGTGACTACAGCAGTACACAATTTTAAAATATCAATGTTTTCAATGCTTATGAGCAGTATCACATCCTTCATGTATAAAAGTATGATATCTAATCATATAAAACTGTGTATTAATTGAAAGGGAAAAGATGGATCGATCTAGGTAACTGGGTCTTGTATTCTTCTGGACTTGTTAATGGCTCCATCTAGAATGTGGTCCACTTTGAAAAGCAAAGATTAAGTTGAGTCTAAAAGAATATTAGCTGTTGATGTTTACCTCCATGAAATTGCCCAAACAATAAAAACAGCTAACCATGGAAATAGTTAAAGATATTTCAATAAAATTTATCATGTCAAAATGAATGATCCTTATTTACTATATAGCCAAGGTTTTTTTTAAGCACATCAAAAACTTGCAAATGCCTTATTTAATGAAAAATGCATTTTTCAAGATAATTTGTTTTCTACATACCTGAATTGACTCCAGTTTTATCACTATCTTCGTGGTTCTGTCTTATATTTTGTATCACTAATAATAAATTAGATATAAGATCTTCAGCAGTGTTAGCAAATTTTCTCACGTTATCTGTAGCTACAGCACTACCAGTTTTACACCGTGCCATTTTATCTGCTTCCTTACTAATCCACATTTTAAACTCTGCTACATATGAACTTGTAAGATCACTGAGATATGAAATTGATGAAGTAAATTCACATGTAGAATTGTCAACAGGACTTTTAAAGACATCAATAATTGTCTGAAAGTCTGGGATAAATCCTTCAAGATCTGTAACTGTTTCCTCTAAAGCTTTAATGGAGTTTCTGTAAAATATTAACAATATAAGGACAAAAAACATGCATATTTGTAACTCGTTTTTTAATAATTAATAACAATGTTTTTTATGAGAAACCCCAATAATCATTCTGATCAAAATGTTTAATATATAGTGCACAATGGCTCCATGTGACAAAGAATCTGTAGAAGTTTTATTAAATTCCTTTCAGTGGCATAGGTAGTGTTACATCTAAGCGATGAGTACCCACTTATCTCTATAACAAAGTACTTGTTTTTCTATGGGAAACCTCCAAATATTCTGATCAAAATGTTAAATATACGTGCACAATGGCACTATGTGACAAAGATTCTGTGAACGTTTCATTAACCATTCATGGAATTCATAAACAAAATATATCCTATCAAGTTGTGTTTTCCTGACATTAGTAATTTTATATGACAACAAATATAAAAGGAACTTTTAAAGGGCTCTATATATAGGTAAATACCAGCCTTTTGCTGATATTTTTTTAAAGTATCATATTGTGTAAAACATATACTTTAATAAACAGCACTTGTCGGTTTTGCAATACAGAAAACCAAACTGACAACAGTATAAGATCTGTTAACATCTGAGTACACAAAGTTACAAAGTTTACTTCATTTAATCAATATCTTAAAGTTTTTATATAATTTCCTCTTTTGAAGAAGAAATGCCCCTGGTTGAAAAAGGCAAACTTTAGAAATTAACCCAATACTTCTTGAATGGATAATTTTCAATTTTTACATTATATTTTAACAATTTCCAGATAATCTCAGATTTAAATAAAGAGCTTGATCTATCAGTTCATCACAAACTTTAATTCCTCTCACCCTAGGATACAATGTTCCAAGTTTGACTGAAATTAGCACAATAGTACAAGAGAAGATTAATAGGTTCTTTCATACGTTTTGGGGAAAGACCGGTTGATCTTTCACGAGTGATAGAAATTTTATGTCTTTTCGCGAGTGGAGCGCAGCGGAACGAGCCAAAAGACATAAAAATTTCTATCACGAGTGAAAGTTCACACGGACTTTCCCAAAAACGTATGAAAGTACCTATTTCTTCCGTAAACCAACAACTTTCACATCGCTATAACCTATAGACTCTCCATTGTTTAAGACTCCATTGTCTCTGACGTCCAATCAGAACGCCGGAAATAATGAACGTCATAGAAGAACGTTGTTATGCCTCCATAACAACGTTCTTGTTTCTGGCGTTTTGATTGGATGACGCAGCAAGTACAGATGTGTGCGCGTGAGCTCATCTGTACTGGGTCATCTGTACCAGAAATCGGCAATTTACGGAAGAATTCAATTTCTGACACCATATTTTAACAATTTCTTAATTATCTCCCCTCTCATATTCTCAATTTCTAAATTATCTCCTCTCATATTTTAACAATTTCGAAATTATTTTCACTCAGAAGAAGAGCAGGTGGCCCTTCATTAATCCCTTTCACCCAAGTAAAATTTGTGCCAAGTTTGATTGAATTTATCCCAGAGATTCTGGAGAAGATGAACATGTACAAAGTTTACAACAACGACAATAAGAACAACTGACAACGGAAAAATATCGGTAAAAAAGCTTGGCTCGGGTGACCTAAAGAACTATTAAATTACATAAAATGCAAAACTAAAGTGTTTATAAAATTTATCAATAATTGGTGCTTGTTTTTCTGAAGGTTAGTAGTTTCATCATTTTCCAGTATATTAACTTTATATTAACTGAAACATTCAAGAAGTTTCCATAATAAATAATTAAGTTGTTAATTTCTCAAATTAAACTAAAAATTATATTAAATTATCTTACTGTGTCCATACAACAGCTCTGTTGGCCAACAACTTCTTCTGTACTGTTAAGCTTCTCTTTTTTATTGACTTAAAATATTGCAATAACAATTTTATTAACTTTTCTGTTAAATAAACTCAATTAAGAGTCAATGCATAAACTATTTGGGAAAAAGTTATCTTATTCAAATGCAAACTACCTTTTACCTTAATCAATACAGTTATAGCCTTTTGATGAGGTGGATACATGTTTTATTGACTTGATGAAAAAGCATACTGAATGAGAACGAAGTGCAAGGTCGATATACTTTCATCAAGTCGATAAAACCTTGTATTGACCAAAAGGCTCTAATTGTTTTTTTTTATAATCACCAGTCATAAATCTGGTTTTTTTGGTTGTTTTTCACACAACCAATGTTAAATAAATGTCTGGTTTAATGGTCTTCTAAATATTTATCCCACAACTTGACAATTCACTATTAACAACAATTTAATTTTTAACATTTGTTCTGCTGCCTGCCATTATGTTCCATAAGATAAACTGAACTGCATATAAAAAATTCATTATTGGATGATTCCAAAAAAAAGCTAATAAAAACAAATATATGGTAAATCAGATTTTTTTGTGCGGAAACAGCATCTCATTTCCATATTTTAATTTTATGGAAAAAATTATTAAATCTGCAATTTGGAAGAGTAAAAAGGCCGTGTGTGGGCCTGAAAACTATAAATCTAATTTTACATGGCCTAATATGTTTTATTGCCAGTATCCTGTACAATATTACTTGTCAGACATCAGTCAAACAATAGATATTTACATCCTGTCCATACTACCTGTACACATTGTAGACAACAAGTCCATGTTGAATCCTCTTGCTTTACCAAGGCCATTTGAGGAAGTTTTTCTGCCAATACAGGTGATGGGTGAATCATCTCCCCTGATGACTTTGGACAGGCATACAACAAAGCTTCAAACTGCATCAATCCCTCCAAAAGCGAGGTCAGCAATTCTTTAAGTGTAGTCTACAACAAAACCATGTACAAAAATAATGCTGATTGGAAGAATTTGTGTATTAAACCCATACAGATCAAACATCACAGTCTCATCAACATGTATGAACAACATTTTTGATGAACTTAAAATATACTGATAAATAATTATAAATAAAATGAATGAGAATGCTCACTTTTGATTGGCTGGAAAATACTTTCTATCAGAAGATGGAAAACAAAAATCATCGTCATGGAGACACAGACCCTTTGACATCATATATTACTCTGTAGAAAACTTAGTTGGTTAGTCGAGCCTTGTTTTTTCAAAAAGTTCAGAAATAACATAAATCAGATGAATATGATTTGAAGAGATTCAGAACTGGTTTTCTATGATATTTTCATTAAAAACTTAACAAGGTTACATGGTAAAATTTCCAATAAATTCTTTTCTTGTATACATATAATATTGTGGACATTAACATCATGTAACTTACATGCCATCTGGTAGCCTCTGTCTGACTTGGCTGAATCATGTGATTTTCTGTTTGTAATGTTGAAGTCAGTGAATCAACAGCAATGCTACAAAAATTTTAAGGATGATTTTATAATTCTGCGGATAATTTATTAAGTAGTTATTATGTACATACATACATGTAGTTAGTTAATGACCTTTGTGGTATGATGCAGCTGTCTAAATTCAAAATTTTGTGAAGTGTTTCTAACTCTTCTAGTTTTTTTATTATACCCCGGTAATAGATTTTCAACATGCTCAGCTACATAGTTTACTTGTATATGCAGGCAAATCCCGACAAATTTCAGGCCATTGCAGTTGGTTATAAAACTTACAATAAAAAGCCTGAATTCAATATCGAGTATGCAACTATATTCTTATTATGAAGCTGGTGCTGATATTCATTGTAAACTTTAACTCTGACTGTCATATTAACTAGAAAAAATGTGAGTAATAATGCTCACTAATTGATACCCCACACTTTCCTTATGTTAATGACAAAGTCCATTTTTGTCTATTGGAAAACCCCAAATATCATTCCAATCAAAATGTTAAATATCTGCAGGTGCACAATGGCACTATGTGACAGAGATTCTGTGTGTTTTATCAAATTCCATTAAGTAGTGTAGGAAGAGTTGCGTAAGAGAAAGTGTAACGGACGGATGGATACCCACCCCCCCCCCCCTTACTATCTATATATCCCCTGGTAAAGAGGGTGGTATAAAAATACCTTTCATAAAGCATCCCAAAACATTTATTAAAGTGATTTGAAAATAACAGCTTTAAATACTTGGCATCTGTGTTATGGATGATTTAACCTTAGCATTTAAGACAAATTAGTTAATTTAACCTTTAAGTCTTCAGATGGGAAAAATTATCATTGTCAAACTGAGGCACGCATTTTTAATATGCAAGCTTCTTTTAGTGTTCTACATCTAAACCTTGTATAACCCATGTGTTTTTGTGCTTCTTGCTTTTAAATACAGTGTTTATATATATTTTTGCCTGTATCATGTTTCTGTGATTATATATGCTATGCTTGTCTCATTTAATTTTGTGCTAATATAGGTCTTGCTTGATTTATGTAAGACAGTCAAAAGATCAGTAGAGTTTATGTTGTTATGTTGATCTGTCATGTCAACACTTAATAAAGCTTATCTTATCCTACCTGACATGTTGGTAATGTTGACCAATGTATGACAAGTTTGTATACTGCTGGATTACCTACCTGACATGTTGGTAATGTTGACCAATGTATGACAAGTTTGTATACTGCTGGATTACCTACCTGACATGTTGGTAATGTTGACCAATGTATGACAAGTTTGTATACTGCTGGATTACCTACCTGACATGTTGGTAATGTTGACCAATGGATGACAAGTTTGTATACTGCTGGACAACAAGTGACATCAATTGTTCTGTAAAACCTTTACATCTATCAATATTACCTACACCTAACTCCTAAAATATAAAAATATTTAACTTTGATTATTAATTTTGCTTTGTAATCTGAAATCTGATTGGCTAATTCAAATGGAATAACCAATATTATATGATATAACTTGCATTCGTCACATGACCTATTCTTACGATTTTAAATTCAAATAGTCCCATGATGTCATCAATGTTTTTACCATTAAAATTGTAAAGATTTATAGCAAAAATTAAATTATAAGGAATATTTCCAAATTCTGACTAGGACCATTCCCAGCAATAAACCCAAAGAGCACCCCAGCACGTCCCTAGGTGGCCAATAGGAGGTAACCCTCTCGTTGGGGGTTGTTCCGTCATAACACAGAAATTCTGGACGCACACTGTAGTGGGTACCGTATTTGGAGAGTGCCGATGGACGCACACTGTAGTGGGTACCGTATTTGGAGAGTGCCGATGGACGCACACTGTAGTGGGTACCGTATTTGGAGAGTGCCGATCAATTAATCAATCCAATTTCTGAACATGTTAAACTCTATAATGTGGCTTGCGTCTGTTTACACCGTTCATCAACTGCTTTAAGCTTTATTAGGCATAAACAGTACCAAATATATATCTTATATAAACACAAAAGTCTCACTGTATTGGCACTGGAAATAATGCCTTATGAAAGTAGTTACCTATGATGAGGGGGTATTTTAGTCAAGAAAAAAAAAGTGATACAGTAGTCCCCCTCTTATAAGACCACCCCATCTGAGTCATGAAAGTGGTCTTATAATGGGGGTGGTCTTTATTGAGGGGATACCATTTATTCAGGTCTATAGAGCTTGGTCGGTTGATTAACAGCAAAAGCTGTGAAGTGATTAAGAATCACACAAAATAAGTATTTGTATTTTATTATTCAGTATAAATAAAAATAAAAAGAATTCATGCAGTTTTTATCTGTTCAAAATGTGTAATGATAATATAACAATTCCAAGTCTTCTTAACAGTGAATGTTTCCGTTCCTGTTTCATCTGCATTATCGTTGTTTTTATCACTTTTATTGTCTGCCCAGGTTCCACTTCGTAGTTTATTAAGGTTCCGTCTAATTTGAAAAAATCCAGGTTTTTCTCTGTTTCCAGTTTCCCAAATTTTTGACATCGCTTGTAGTAAATTTTGATTTATGATTATGTTGGTACATTGTATTATTATCTCCTTGCTGAATATTTCAGTCTTCTTGTAATAAACGCGATTTCCGTACTGTCGAAATCAAACTGATCTACAATATGTTACTTGTTTTCCCCTTTAACCCAACTTAAAAACCTTTCTTTTGCACAATTTCGACATTTTGTTTAACGGTTGTTGAACTGTTTCCGAACTGGTTTACGATAATTAAACCAAATCTCGTTCTATTTGAGACTTCCAAAGTAAACATCCGGTCAGTGAAAATGGTCGTTCGTGAGGGAAATTTACGTTGTTGTGTAAAAAAAAACGTGGTCGCTGGTCGCGTTTGAGGGGTGGTCGTTCGCAAGAGGTAATTTTGTGTTAGAAACACTAAATGCATCAGGGTTTTGGCCGGATAAAGCGGGTGGTCGCTGGCGAAGGGATCGTATAAGAGGGGGACTACTGTATTATCTTTGGTGAAGTGATGGACACTGGGTGGCATTAACAGAGAGTGATATTGTATGAATAGAGTATGCCAGAGGTTCTCTTAGAGTGAAATTACTTGAGAGGGTGTCATCAGAGCTGATGTTAGTTCAACCCTTGAGTTCTCTAGTGGTAACCTACCTGTGAGGATGTCATCAGAGCTGGTGTTGATTCAGTCCTTGGGTTCTCTAGAGGGCACTTACCTGTGAGGGTGTCATCAGAGAAGTTGTTGGTCAGCCCTAAGGTTCTCTAGAGGGAACTTATCTGTGAGGGTGTCATCAAAGCTGATGTTTGTTCAGCTCTAGGGTTCTCTAGAGGGACCTTACCTGATAGGGTGTCATTAGCGCTGATGCTAGTTCAGCCCTTGGGTTTAATTTTCTACAAGGAACTTACCTGTGAGGATGTCATCAGAGCTGGTGCTGATTCAGTCCTCGGGTTCTCTAGAGGGACCTTACCTGATAGGGTGTCATTAGCCCTGATGCTAGTTCAGCCCTTGGGTTTAATTTTCTACAAGGAACTTACCTGTGAGGGTGTCATCAGAGCTGATGCTAGTTTAGCCTTCCTTGATATACATCGGTAAAAATACTGCTGACAGCCATTCCATGTATCACAGATGATGTCGCTGTATCTACAAATTAGAAATGATATATCAATCAATACATTTAACAAGTAGGATAAACAAGCCATTGGTTTCAAGTTTCTATCTGCACATGACTAACATTCTTAAGCATAACAGCAAGCATGTCTTTGCTGTTTTACACTTCAGATATCATTGTGAGATGAAAGTGTTTTAAAGCATAATTTCAAAACTACCATAATGAGTTTGACTTTATAGTGCTAGTAACAGTCGGTGTTAGTAACAAGATTCAACAGTAAACCCAGCCACACAATGCGTTGACCTGTCCTTGCTCTGGTCTGTGTTAGTAACAAGTTCAACAGTAAACCCAGTCACACAATGCATTGACCTGTCCTTGCTCTGGTCTGTGTTAGTAACAAGATTCAACAGTAAACCCAGCCACACAATGCGTTGACCTGTCCTTGCTCTGGTCTGTGTTAGTAACATGATTCAACAGTAAACCCAGTCACACAATGTGTTGACCTGTCCTTGCTCCGGTCTGTGTTAGTAACAAGATTCAACAGTAAACCCAGTCACACAATGTGTTGACGTGTCATTGCTCCAGTCTGTGTTAGTAACAAGATTCAACAGTAGACCCAGTCACACAATGTGTTGACCTGTCCTTGCTCCGGTCTGTGTTAGTAACATGATTCAACAGTAAACCCAGTCACACAGTGTGTTGACCTGTCCATGCTCTGGTCTGTGTTAGTAACATGATTCAACAGTAAACCCAGTCAAACAATGCGTTGCCCTGTCTTTGCTCTGGTCTGTGTTAGTAACAAGATTCAACAGTAAACCCAGTCACACAATGTGTTGACCTGTCCTTGCTCCGATCTGTGTTAGTAACATGATTTAACAGTAAACCCAGTCACACAATGTGTTGACCTGTCGTTGCTCCAGTCTGTGTTAGTAACAAGATTCAACAGTAAACCCAGCCACACAATGCGTTGACCTGTCCTTGCTCTGGTCTGTGTTAGTAACAAGATTCAACAGTAAACCCAGTCACACAATGTGTTGACCTGTCCTTGCTCCGGTCTGTGTTAGTAACAAGATTCAACAGTAGACCCAGTCACACAATGTGCTGACCTGTCCTTGCTCCGGTCTGTGTTAGTAACATGATTCAACAGTAAACCCAGTCACACAGTGTGTTGACCTGTCCATGCTCTGGTCTGTGTTAGTAACATGATTCAACAGTAAACCCAGTCAAACAATGCGTTGCCCTGTCTTTGCTCTGGTCTGTGTTAGTAACAAGAAATAGTAAACCCAGTCACACAATGTGTTGACCTGTCCTTGCTCCGGTCTGTGTTAGTAACATGATTCAACAGTAAACCCAGTCACACAATGTGTTGACCTGTCCTTGCTCCGGTCTGTGTTAGTAACAAGATTCAACAGTAAACCCAGCCACACAATGCGTTGACCTGTCCTTGCTCCGGTCTGTGTTAGTTACATGATTCAACAGTAAACCCAGTCAAACAATGCGTTGACCTGTATGCTCCAGTCTGTGTTAGTACAGTGAAACTTCTCCAAACCGGCCCCTCTGAAAACCGGTAACCTTGATTTATCGGCCGATTTATATAGTCCCGGCCGAAGTCTATTGAAAACAATGGCCTTAAACCCTTGTTATACCGGTCACCTCTTAAAACCGTACATCGGCCGCTATTCCTGTATCAGAACGACAATTTACAAAGGAATTTGACCTCATTATCCCGGCCACCTAATCGTACAGGTAATTGTTACAAAAACATATCAAGGAAATCGGCCGGCGTGTAGTCTATTGTTAATCTATTGTTAATCACGCTTGAATAATTTCAATCAGCTGTTGACAGGTTTATGATCTTCACCCAAGCTTACATTTAAACATGTGTAATTAATTAAAATAACTGTTGTTTAATTATTAAATGTGATTGTTTCTTTGATGTTTTTAATTACACAGTTATTCTTAACGCTTGTACTGAGCACGATTTAATGTTATTTATTTGATGTTGTAATTAATAAATAATGATCCAAGCCGTAAAATGAAATAAATATGTGTTGAATTTTAAACTGGTATCAAAAATGTCTCAACCAGCAAAACGACAACGTGTAGAGCTAACACTAGGTGATAAGGTTAAACTTATCAAGGACAGTGACTCCGTGTTTTAAGATTGCTGGTTTTCGTTGCGAAGATTCCGTGAAAGATGAAGACTATGCTGACGATGACGTTCCACTCAGTGAACTCGCGAAACAACTCCAACTTGCAGAGATCGATCCATGCTTCGATGACATCGTATCTACAGAGGAAGACAATGCCGATTGGGAGAGAGATCTTGTCACCAGCCACAAACCTGAACCGGAAGACGACAGCGACGACGACAACACCGAGTTACCTACCGAGAAAATTAAACAGACCATGTCACTGGAGGAAACCTTAGCCCAGCTGCGAGATATCTACAGTAGAACCACCGTTTCTTCGTTTCTTCGATACTCCAGTACACTCAAACCACAATTACCGAGTTGGAAGCAATGGTAGTGAGAAAAAGGTGTCAGAAGAAACAGACCACATTAGACAGCATCATGTGTGCACGTGATGTGTATGTAATTGGATTGTCCCATTGTTTATGTCTGTTGTTACTTTATATACATCGTAGTGCTTATTCATAATATTTATTACAAATAAACATATCAAATTATATTTGAGTTTACAAGTTTTATTTAAAAACATAAAGTAAAACATAAAACAGTGTCTTAAAACACAATTGCATCAATATGTAAAAAACAAATACACAAGGAAAAGAACAAAGACGCAATAGCATCAATACAAGGGAGATAATTACAACTGAAAATTTCTTCATACTAATTACAATAGACCGGCCACTTCTACAAACCGGCCATATAACTTGGTCCGATGGCTGGCCGTTTTAGAGAGGTTTCACTGTAACAAGATTCAACAGTAAACCCAGTCAAACAATGCGTTGACCTGTCCTTGCTCTGGTCTGTGTTAGTAACAAGATTCAACAGTAAACCCAGTCACACAATGTGTTGACCTGTCCTTGCTCTGGTCTGTGTTAGTAACAAGATTCAACAGTAAACCCAGTCAAACAATGCGTTGACCTGTCCTTGCTCTGGTCTGTGTTAGTAACAAGATTCAACAGTAAACCCAGTCACACAATGTGTTGACCTGTCCTTGCTCTGGTCTGTGTTAGTAACAAGTTCAACAGTAAACCCAGTCACACAATGCGTTGACCTGTCCTTGCTCTGGTCTGTGTTAGTAACAAGTTCAACAGTAAACCCAGTGACACAATGTGTTGACCTGTCCTTGCTCTGGTCTGTGTTAGTAACAAGATTCAACAGCAAATCCAGTCACACTCTGTGTTGACCTGTCCTTGCTCATGTCTGTGTTAGTAACAAGATTCAACAGTAAACCCAGTCACACTCTGTGTTGACCTGTCCTTGCTCATGTCTGTGTTAGTAACAAGATTCAACAGTAAACCCAGTGACACAATGTGTTGACCTGTCCTTGCTCTGGTCTGTGTTAGTAACAAGATTCAACAGTAAACCCAGTCACACTATGTGTTGACCTGTCCTTGCTCCGGTCTGTGTTAGTAACAAGATTCAACAGTAAACCCAGTCACACTATGTGTTGACCTGTCCTTGCTCTGGTCTGTGTTAGTAACAAGATTCAACAGTAAACCCAGTCACACTATGTGTTGACCTGTCCTTGCTCCGGTCTGTGTTAGTAACAAGATTCAACAGTAAACCCAGTCACACTCTGTGTTGACCTGTCCTTGCTCATGTCTGTGTTAGTAACAAGATTCAACAGTAAACCCAGTGACACAATGTGTTGACCTGTCCTTGCTCTGGTCTGTGTTAGTAACAAGATTCAACAGTAAACCCAGTCACACTATGTGTTGACCTGTCCTTGCTCCGGTCTGTGTTAGTAACAAGATTCAACAGTAAACCCAGCCACACAATGCGTTGACCTGTCCTTGCTCTGGTCTGTGTTAGTAACAAGATTCAACAGCAAATCCAGTCACACTCTGTGTTGACCTGTCCTTGCTCTGGTCTGTGTTAGTAACAAGATTCAACAGTAAACCCAGTCACACTCTGTGTTGACCTGTCCTTGCTCATGTCTGTGTTAGTAACAAGATTCAACAGTAAACCCAGTCACACTCTGTGTTGACCTGTCCTTGCTCCAGTCTGTGTTAGTAACAAGATTCAACAGTAAACCCAGTCACACTATGTGTTGACCTGTCCTTGCTCCGGTCTGTGTTAGTAACATGATTCAACAGTAAACCCAGTCACACTCTGTGTTGACCTGTCCTTGCTCCGGTCTGTGTTAGTGGGAGTGGGACGATTCAATAGTAAACCCAGTCACACTCTGTGTTGACCTGTCCTTGCTCCGGTCTGTGTTAGTAACATGATTCAACAGTAAACCCAGTCACACTCTGTGTTGACCTGTCCTTGCTCCGGTCTGTGTTAGTAACATGATTCAACAGTAAACCCAGTCACACTCTGTGTTGACCTGTCCTTGCTCATGTCTGTGTTAGTAACAAGATTCAACAGTAAACCCAGTCACACTCTGTGTTGACCTGTCCTTGCTCCAGTCTGTGTTAGTAACAAGATTCAACAGTAAACCCAGTCACACTCTGTGTTGACCTGTCCTTGCTCCGGTCTGTGTTAGTAACATGATTCAACAGTAAACCCAGTCACACTCTGTGTTGACCTGTCCTTGCTCCGGTCTGTGTTAGTGGGAGTGGGACGATTCAATAGTAAACCCAGTCACACTCTGTGTTGACCTGTCCTTGCTCCGGTCTGTGTTAGTAACATGATTCAACAGTAAACCCAGTCACACTCTGTGTTGACCTGTCCTTGCTCCGGTCTGTGTTAGTAACATGATTCAACAGTAAACCCAGTCACACTCTGTGTTGACCTGTCCTTGCTCCGGTCTGTGTTAGTGGGAGTGGGACGATTCAATAGTAAACCCAGTCACACTCTGTGTTGACCTGTCCTTGCTCCGGTCTGTGTTAGTGGGAGTGGGACGATTCAATAGTAAACCCAGTCACACTCTGTGTTGACCTGTCCTTGCTCCGGTCTGTGTTAGTGGGAGTGGGACGATTCAATAGTAAACCCAGTCACACTCTGTGTTGACCTGTCCTTGCTCCGGTCTGTGTTAGTGGGAGTGGGACGATTCAATAGTAAACCCAGTCACACTCTGTGTTGACCTGTCCTTGCTCCGGTCTGTGCTAGTGGGAGTGGGACAATTCAACAGTAAACCCAGTCACACAATGTGTTGACCTGTCCTTGCTCCGGTCTGTGCTAGTAACACTGAGTCACACAAGTTTACTATGTCGTCTCCAGAAAGAACAACATCAATATTAACTGTTAATAAAGCAATCTGTTTTTTGTCTTTTTTTTAATGGCGTTCTCCGACATTTGCAAAAGCATTCAGTTTTTTATTGGGGGAGGAAGCTGGTGTACATATAAAAACGATGACCTTTGGCAGGAAAATTGACATTCCTTGTCAGTTAGGGTTGAATTCAAGCACACCTGGATAGAAGTTGGGCTTGAACTCACAACCTTTAAAGACACGCTACTGATCAATTGTAGATGGCTGCCACTTCTAGACCACTCAATTAAAAAGAGGCCATTCACTACTATATTGCTAAGATTGCAAGTTAAAAAAGAAAATGTGTCTCCGTGACACAGATGTCCTGCTAGGCAAATATTTGTAAACATTCTCATTTTCAAGTTCACTCAAGCATGAAATATTTGACACAGCACTATAGAATTTTGCCAATGAAGTTGTCTCATCATGTTGTAAGTGTGCATCAAGTTTCATGAAGATGTCAAGTCTATTCATTAAAAATAGATTTCAACATAATGGAGATGGACGAACAAAACAAACGAATGAATGGATGAACAGACCACATCTTTTTTGGGAGGACATAAAAAGACTTCAATAAACAGACGGACCAGAGTGAACTGTTAAATAGCAGAACTTGTATAAACTCTGAGCTACACAATACATTAAAGACATCATTTAACCCAGTTATAAAGCACAAAAAATTTAAAACAAAAAAATATGAGTCAATTTCAAGTGATGACAATAAACTAACTTATATTTGGTAGAAGCTTCCATCCAGACATTAAGGCACTATAAGGGGTAAACTGTTGGTTTCTGTACTACTTGATAGTGTTAGTTCTTTTCTGTAGGACAAACTTACTTAGATTTTGAGGAAGTTTCCATCAGAACATTAAAGTCCACAGGAGGCACTGTAAGGGGTAAACTGTTGGTTTCTGTATTACTTGACAGTGTTAAACCTTTCCTGTAGGACAAACCTAAAAATCCAATTCAGATCTGTTGTTAGTAGTTTAAATGAAACTGATTATTTTAACAAAATAAGAAGCAAATGAGTCTGTATGAATTCTTTAGCTTTTCTCTGAACAATTATCATAGAATACAAGACATAAATGTGTATTGGAGTATGGTTTATGTAAACAGTCAAGTTGGCTGAGCATCAGTTGGATGCTAGCTAGGGTCAATCAGTAGCACCAGTTCCTTTTTAGTACAATATTTGTTTCTGATTTTACAGTTGATAACTTATCATTTTTCAGTAATTTCAAGCTGAATGTACAACACTTATATTTTATTCTGATCAATATTTTTTTTGCAGCACTGAATATTCAGTTTGTGTACTTTTCTCTCCAAATAATGATCAAAGCTCCAAGCCTGCCTCATAATTTGATCAGAAATTTGATTCTGTCTTCGTATTGGTCCTTGCTGTTATTTATGTTTTAGTGATTTTATGTTGCCTTTTTGGGATTAATTTAATTGTAAGTTTTGAATTACACATATACTTTGAATTAGCTAATCAGATGTACCTGATGCTGTAAGATGTTTAAACAGGTCAGCCAATGCTCTTCTCTTCAGCTGACAGATATGTTTGGCCTCTGACCTCTGTTTGTCTTTTTCATGTGACTATAATAATACATTTTAATCTATTAAAGTATTACAAATAAGGTTTCCTCCACCCATTTACTTTATATGGAAAATTTGTAGAGCTAACGGATGATCCCAGAAGGAAACTCTTGATAACAAAAGAGCAGTGGATGGACAGAACATTTTATTATTCTCTAGGGATGTATGATATATATAGAAGACACCAGTTATCATAATATACAAAAATACACAGAAACAAAAAGAAATAACAGTTATGTGTTGGTCAAAGATTTGCTTCAGCACCACACTGTGACCTTGAACTTCAAGGAAGGAACACTAATTTCCACAAAACATGTCACCTTGATGTGATAATCACTTGTGCTGCATTATTTTAAACTGCCTATAAAGAACACAGTTATTGGCCAGACATGTATTTGTATCAATGCTGCATGTGACACGTTGTCTTGTTGTGATGATACTTGTGCTACATAATTCTAAGATTTCTAAATAAACAATAAAATTATGGACTAGTTTTTATGCAACAGGTCTTTGACCGTGACTTTCAAGGTAGCCACCTTAGTTTACAAATAACACAACATATCATCTTAATGCAATCATCACTTTTGCCAAATATTTTGAATATCAGTCAATAAACAACAATGTTATATGAATGGGACACATGGATGGCAAATAATGCAACTATATGCTTCCCTTCCTATTAATTTAGCCATTATGAATTATTCATCTTAAGTTTGTAGAAGGAGATCTCAAATATTCAAAGAGAACAATGACAAATCTAAAGAAGTGAGTTTAAAATTGTTGTACCCATCATATATCGTTCTCATATGTTCAACAACAGTAAAAGCAAAACCTAAGCATTTACTGAAATTTCAAAATACCAAAATTTGTAAATATTGTAAAGCCTTACTCGATCCACTTCCTTAGTCTGTAGCTCGTGGACCTCCTCAATCATGTCACCTGTAATACAAGAATTACCACATTATCAGCAGATTAAGTGTTACCTTAGGAAATTCCATATTGTAAACTGCCTTCTGAATGTTAGGATTTTCCATAATCTAGCTTGAGTTGTATTTTTGTTGTGAATAACAGAATTGTTTAAAATATTATACAATTGTATGATTGGAGCATCTGTAAACATTCTTTCTTTCCCTTATTAATTATTACAGAAAATGGTTCTTTTTGATATTCAACATATAAAGTAATTTCATTCTAAAATTATACAGATATCTATTATTACCACATCCCAATTCCCTCAATTGTATAAAAGTGACTACTTTGACTAGAAAAGTACTATGAAGAAATCATAGTATCTCAATAAACTTACCAACAAATTCATCTAATTCTGATATGACATCTTTGTACACAAACTTCTTTGTCAATCCAGTCCAATGTTTGTGAAATTTGGTTGAAAGTGTTGGTACTCTGTTCAATAATGTAAGTTGCTGGACTGGCAGAGTGATCTGAAACAATTTGGGTCTTTAACATTGACTAAAATCCTTATATCATGAAACTAACGTTTTCTACTATTCTATTTGTACGCATATGTGGGACACCCAAGGTACTTTGTATTTCATATTTTTGTTTTATCTAATGACCATTGAAGACCCACAAATAACCAATCCATTACTACCCCCACCCATTTTACAAAATCCTTTACTTTTTCTACTACCCACTCCAACCTACCCTCCAAATAAAAAATCCCTTACCACAATCCCCATATTAATGGAATAGTCAACGTCTAGAATGTTACAATAAGACTTTAAAATATGCTTATACATAGTACATACAGTATGTTCCTTTACATTTGTAGGAAAGTAGAACATTAAAATTTCAATAAGACATTGGTAAACACAGGTAATAAAGAACTGAATTATATTTATGCTTGAAAAATACCTGATATAATACACATGGTTTCTCCATGACAATATTAAGATTTGTGTATTCCTCCCTCCATTTTGACACATTCTGTTCTGCAGTTATGGTGGTAGTCTTCTCCTGCAGGACACTTCTTACTGGACAATTCAAAATTGTCTATAAAAAAATAAAATATATTGTTGATCCATTTCTACTTATGTTTTGTTAAAGTAATTGATTATTTTTTTTGTTCAATGCCAGTTCTGGCAACATAGTGGCAACAGCATGGTTGGATATATTGTAAAACTGACATACACTTAGATATCACATTTCATGTGTGGTTTTGTTTCCTTTTTAGGTCAATCTTTGACCTTCAAAAGTTTTGATTGTAAAATATGTGAAATTACCATGCCATTTCTTTATCCTAACTTAATCCGTCAGATCTAAAACAGACATACTACTGACCCAAAACAAAAGGTATAATTTCTCAACCTATTGTTGCATTAAGTCTAGAACCTACTCGGAAATTTATTCAAAGAAATATTTTAATCTTGGAGTCTAGAAGTTTTGAATATAGTTAACTTCTTGGAAAATATAAAAACCCTTTCACACCTAACATTTTAAAACAGCTTTTAAATAAACACTTAAAGTCATCTTCGAAAACCTATGTCTGGTTGCATTCTCGTTTTCATGAATATGTATTAATATTTTAATTAGCCAATGGGAACGATGTTTATTTAATAAAACATTTATTAACCGAAACTTTGTATGTTATGTCTTTTTTAATTAGTTGTCACACTTCACCGGAAGTACAAGCAACCAATCAAAATAGGACATTAAATATTCATGAAAATGAGAAAAAATCTACAAGTGTGCCCGGTTGGTAAGTGGTAGCAAAGTGAGAATGCGACCAGACATGAGTTTCCGACAGTGACCTGAAGTCAAAGACATCGAAGGGGGCCTTAGTGGCGGAGTGGTTAAGGTAGAAAAATAGAGACATCAAAGGGGGCCTTGGTGGCAGATGGGTTAAATTAACATACATGTCCAATTGTGTAAATAAACTAAAAAAGTATGTAAATATTTCTCAGAATTCTAGCCACCATTTTAGTAAGCAGAACAAAAACTACTTCACATAAAAAGGCTTACCTGAAAAGCTTTCATGTGTTTATGTAGAGTCCTATGTGTTTTTTCTGTGGTGTCTTTCAGTGCCCAGTAATTCATATCCGTCCACCTGGCTATCTTAACAAAGCCCTGTAAAACAAAATTGTACACAGTAAGAAATGGATTTGTGCATAATATTCTAGTGTCCTCAAGAACAATTCTTTATTGTGGTTGTATAAATGGGTTACCTTTAGTTCTTTCTCAATAGGAGCTCTCAGGTGCTTAATCTCTTCAGTGATTATGTCCTCAAACTGATGGTAAAACTGGTGTAGATTCCATAACAAGCTTAGAAGGTATTCTGAAAAAAAAAACCAAAATGATCTAAATACTACATACATGTATCTGCTAAAATGTGAAAGGGTATACAACTTCTAAACATGTCCTGAATATAGCTGAAATATTGCTTGCTGGACGTAAAACTACAATCAATCAATCAATACAACTTCTAAACATCTAATAGACTAGCAAATTTAACTAAAAAACAGACTGCTAAAAATTTTTTTTAAATGTGTTGGTCATCTTGATGAAATGAATTTCTTTCCTTTGAAAAATGTTCCATAGACAGAACATGATTTGTGATGGTAAAGTAAGTTGGCAGATATAATTTTTAAATTTGAACAAACAATTATTTTCAAAAGCAGAAATACATTATTGACACAAATTATCCTTACTCTGTTTGTCTGACTGATCCATATGTACAAGCTGACAATGGAAACTTTTCAGCATGTCTAAACGAGACCTGAATTCTCCAATGGTAGATTTTTCCATGAATTCCTCTAGGGACTTCAGTATGTCCTTTTCAGTGACTCGAGAAGAGTCTTCTTTTTCTTCCTAAATATTAATACAGAAGATAAAATTACAGGATTTTTCATTAAAAGTTACATGGAAGGTCAAGCAGAAGTTCAAAACGGACACACAATCAAGATACTATTGTGATCTTTTTGCCTTATCTAATAGGTATATGACAACTGGTGATACATTAATATAAAAAGAAACTTTTTAATAGAATTTCTAAAGGTATTAGTGTGGTGGTGGGGTTGATAGACATGAAACAGTTCTTCCTTTATCATGGAATTGATATCTGTATAATTTATGTGTTGTCTTTCATTTCAATTCTCTGCTGAATGTAATTTTTGGAATATTAAAAAAAACGCTTAATCCCATGGTAGGTTATAAAATTTTCCTGCGCAGTGAACATTATCACAGGGCTTTATGAACCAGCTGATTATAACTGGTTATTTTCAGTGAACAGCTGGCCCTAGTTTAATAAAACTTCTCAAATTGAGATTTTCCTCAAATTAAAAATTTTCATCAATCTGACTGGCTAATATGTGAGTATTATGAAAATGGGTCCTGGCCCTGGTGCCAAAAACAATTTCTTTGTTTAGAATTTTTTTTATTCTTAATTTCTTCCAATCAAAATTTTCAATTTCCCACTGTCATGGTAACTGAAGAAATTCTTTTGCTGAGTAAAACATTTTTACTCAGAATGGTTATATGGCACTGGGGCCTGTAACCTGGTCCCCTGGTGCCTGTAACCTGGTCCTCTGGTGCAATATTTTTCATTTACTCAAGCTTCACTTTTAAATATAACCCCAGGTCACCACCAGTTTACTACCCGGTTTGATTGGTTGTTTAAAACGTCATGCTTTAGCTAACTTTTCGCTTGTTTTGTTCAATAGGAAATTTCTGTCAGAATACAATTTAACTAAAGTAGCTACCTGCTTCTTGTTTTCCGACTTTCGAGTTAAACTGACCTTTCCGATAGAGTTATTTCCACAAACTATCTATAAAAGCATTCTTTTGATAAACAGTATTTTTATTTGAATTTGATTACTGGAAGCCGTACATAACATCATAACATAATGCGTTGTATCGGAATTGCATCAGTTACAGTTAATACTGACGTAAATGCGTTCCTAATGTTGCAAACGGTAAAAAAAATTTGACCGGATTAATTGCTGATAATGTGACTGCATATTAGAACTGGAAGTCTACTGGGACCTGGACTTACTAGCTAGTGTCATGTGATAAGCTTTAACCAATGAGATATGCCAATATAAACTTGGTGACATCAATATAATACACATCTGAAAAGTAAAGTAGGCCTATGATCACTTCATAATAGTTTAAATTGCCATGGGCCTTAAACTCCAGATAAAATACTGATCACAGATTTTAGAACTTGTCCAAGACGTTGCTAATATAAACCTTTGATGCAAATTTTAAGACAATCTTACCAGAAATGTAGTCATAAAAGTGCTTACAATATAACTTACATATCTAAGGGACATAAATCTTTGTGCTGTAATATACTGACCTCATCAGACACTATATACGACTGTATAAGTTGATATAGATGGAACCACCATCTGCTGGCTCTCCTGGCCTGCTTTCTGTAAACTGTGTCCAGACATTTACTCCAACAACTGAAATGTAATATGAAAAGGGACATATTTAAATGTTTTATTATGAGGGGGTGGGGGTCATGAATCCTTTAATAAACAAATATTGTGTAGTGTCCATTTAAAGAGCATTACAGAACAATCCATTAAAATTTTTCTGGAGTGGCCCTGAATTAAGAATCATAAATCTCTTAAGACTAATACTAGTACAATACAAACCTTAATTCCAGTTTTCTCCAGTCCACGATAACAGCTGTAACGTCTGATAATTCTGTCATCAGAGACACATGTTTAGCTGCATTAGCCTCCCAGTCCTAAAAATATCACATCACTATTACAACAGTTTATATCAATAACAATATTGTTAAAAGAGATATAGTAAAAATATTAATAATGAGATTTTATTTGAAAGTTATCTGCAGTTTATTAACACAATTTCAGTAAGTGAAACAATTACAGTGGATATTTTTGAAAGTCAAAATATAAGTTGGTTTTCTCAAAGCTATTTTACATTGTTTTTAAATTTGTGTTTAGATCCTAATATTTAGTCACTAATCATGTTTTTTACCCAATATAATCTAGATTAGATTCATTTGTTTGTTTGGCATATACCACTTTCTGCAGTTTTCAGCTATATCAGGACATGGAGTTTTTATTTAGAAAGGAAGCCATAGTGCCTCATAAGAAAATCTGACTTTCAAATAAACACAGGGAAACTGTGTCACTTAAGGTTCAGTGAAGCCACTAAAATTTGGGACAGTACTTATATCATTAGTTTGTCATGCCAGTGATCGAGATGACAAGCAACCTCTATATCCCCCAAAACATGGAGCAGATGTTTACAATAGTTGAAGTGCATTATATTAATTTTACCTGAGCTTTTTCCAACAGTAGCTCCATGCCTGTCAAAAATTTAATGATAGGTGATGTCACCGAAAATGATTTGATCCTGTCAACGATGATAATCAACTGAAACAAATAACATTACACATTTCAGCACAACAGACAAATATTCCCCAGTAAACAGTACATGTATGTCTTACAGATAAGTAACTGTTGATATTAACAACTAAGGTAGTATAGAGGCAGTTTGTTTATTATCATTTTACCATTATATTAATAATGTTATGTAATTTTTGATTGGTCGATCATTCATTTCTGGATGAACAGATCTTGTGTAAGAATATATGTTTCAAAAATAGTTTGTTTAAATAAAATAAAAGGCTTGACAATGAAACTTTTTCTTAAAAGGGTGGAATTATAAGTAATAAAAGCAGCTTTTATTCCTTTAATATTAGCAGTCTACAATTGTGCATTAAAGTAAAAGTATATGTTTTTTTCTACTTTCCAAATGTATGCACACTTTTACAGGAAATATGATGCATAAAGTAGTAAAGACAGAAAAACTTCCTTTGATTTAGAAATATTTAGAACTAAAAGAAGTTAACACCAACTCTGTAGTATGGTGTACATGTCTGTATACAAGGCCTCTGTAAATATAAATAAGTAAAAACCACTTATGCATACTTGTTTTAATGTTGGATGATCAGGCCATTCTATCTGAAGCTCATTTACTCTGTGGACTAGTTTCTCCATCACTGGCAGACATTTAACAGCTTCCTGTACATTGGAGTCATAGTAGACATCATAATCTTCTCTCATACCAGTTCCTTCCTGTCAATGATGCAAATTCATTTTATGTATTTACACATAATTTTATTTTTTTTTAACTACATATGTTTTGGGATAAAAATTTGTGATTGATTAATTGTAGTTTTTATACTTAATAACCTGTTCAGAAAATTCAAATATTCCTTATAGTTTGATTTTAACAATAATACTTGACAATTATAATAGTTTGTTTGTTTGAATGGTGTTTTAACGCCACTTTCAGCAATTTTTCAGCTATACCGTGGCATCCAGTTTTTATTGGGGGAAGAAGCCGTAGTACCCGGAGAGAACCCCGACCTGCGGTAGGAAAACTGGGAATCCTTGTCAATTAAGATTGGAGTCAAGTACACCCTGCCTATGTAGTGAGAATTGAACCCACAATCTCAGTGCTGACAGACCACGTGATCAATAGTAGACGAACTACCTTAACCACTCAGCCACTGAGGCCCCAATTATAATAGTAAAAACAACAATGACATCATGGAACTATTGAATTTTAACAGGGTAAGAATAGGTCATGTGACCAACATAAGTTATATCATAAACTTGGGTTGCTCCATCAGATTTCAGCATACAAAGCAGATTAATTTATTCAACACTGTACGTTAATCAGATTGGTCTATTCCACAATATATATTTCAAAGTTTGGTGTTTTCCACTATATATGTTTATTAGGCTGGTCGTTCATGAAATGAAATGTTTAACATATCAGTACCCCTTCCATTGAAATATTAAATATCAATAAACATTTGGTACATCAATAATAAATCTTTATCTACTGTATTGTTTGCTCGTCATACTTAACATGTTTCTAATCAAATAGATAATATTAATAAACATGAAATCATTTCATTCCCACTTACACACTTAGATATCTGTTCTTGTATCATAGAACTGACCACCAAGTGTCCACCAAACATCTCTACATCTATCTTCTCACCTGTAAAATGCATAAATTCAAATGAAAATTATTTTTTAAAGTTTAACTATTGGTATAACTTACATTTAAGTTTTCAATTGTATAAATATTGTAGCATGCATAAAAGCTTCACATATTTTAAGTAACACAGCACAGGCCATGCAGCACCTCTATATACACAGCTTAGTTCTACCAGGTTCATTAGCCTCTCAAAATTTTAAGGTTAATAAGGGTCATAAAGAAAATGTTGTCAGCAATTAAAATAATGTGATGAAATCTATTAGAAGTACTTCAATACTGGTCAGCTTTATTACCAGTATTTCAAACCGCAGTAGAAAAGAAAGCAAAAATATCTGTTATGAACTGCTGTCATGGGAAACATTATTTGCAACTTAATTCCTTCAGCTGGCATGTCAAACACACCCTTTTAAAATCATACAAAACAGGACTCTTTCTGGTATGAAATACAACAAACTTACTTAAATACTGATACAATGTTTTCAGCAATGATGTCATCACCATGTGACTTGCTAAAACTGGTTTGACAATGTCCTTGACCTTGACCTCTATACCCTCATTTTGCTTCAGCCAATAGGAGTTAGTCAACAGTGTAAACACAGCATGATGTACTTCGCAGACTCTAATCATATCTTCTTCTGAAATGGTTTCCTCTGATGTCTCCTGATTACTTTGAACATTATGTTCAGTCTGTTCTGTTTCCAGGGTGTGCCTCCCAGTAACATCCATATACTCCTGTTATGTTAAAAATATACTCATGTTTTCTATTTCATCAGTGAAAAATTGTTAGATCGTAGTGTCATTATAATAAGTTATGATATATACAACATTTCTAATGATATTTTGTTTAAAATGGATTTGTGATTCTTAAATTCTGTAATGAATAACTAGAGGCTCTTAAGAGCCTATATCGCTCACCTGACTTACAAAAAAACTTCTAAAGACAAGACTGTTCTTGCAAATTTTGATATTAAATGCTAAAGAGTTTATGTGAAGATGCTGTTTCTATGAATGTTGCCATGTTGAATTTACAATCAGCAGTAGGAGAGTTTCTGAGAAGAAGCAGTTTTTATGTTTTTTCATAAGTTAGTATGTTAAGTGATGTTCCATGGTGGCAGCAATCTTGTATTTTGGATCGAAACAAAAAACTCAAAACTGGTAGACGACCATACAATATCACATATCCTAAAATCTGCCAAGCGGTTTGTGAGAAAACGAATTTTGAAATCTCAGCCAGTCAGAAGGCATTTGCAGCTCTGGCAGCCATGTTGAATTTCCTATCGGGTCGAAACATACTTAAAATAATAAGATTACTATCTAAGATACACTTCTGCACTATTTGGTTAAATTGTGTGGAACTGAGTTTCAGAGAAATAGCTGTTTGTATGGTTTTCCCATAGGGACCTATGTTAAGCTGTATTCCACCGTGGTGGCAATCTTGGAATTTGGATCTCAACAAAAAACTCAAATTTTGTAGAGGACCATCTAAGGTACATTTGTGCAATATTTCAAATCTATCTGCTAAGTGGTTTGTAAAAAGAAGATTTTTGAAATTTCAGCTAATCAGAACCCATTAGTTGCCCTGGAAGCCATGTTCAATTTGCATTTGGCTAAAAAAACTCAAATTAATAAGATAAATATCCATTAATCATTTCTTCATAATTTGGCTTCATTGTGTGGAACAGTTTCAGAGAAGAAGTTGTTTGCATGTTTTTCCCATAGGGTCCTATGTTAAACTAAGTCCTGCGATGGTCGCCATCTTGGATTTTGGATCGGCACAAAAAAACTCAAAATTTGTACAGGACCACCTAAGGTACATTTCTGCAATATTTCAATTCAATCTGCCAAGCAGTTTATGAGAAGATTTTTGAATTTCAGCCAATCAGAACGCATTAATGGCCCTGGAAGCCATGTTGAATTTGCAATTGGCTCAAAAAACCCAAAACAATAAGATAATTATCCAACCTTCATTTCCTTATTAATTTGGCTTCATTGTGTGGAACAGTTTCAGAGAAAAAGTTGTTTATATGTTTTTCCCATAGGGTCCTATGTTAAACTATGTCCTGCAAGGCGGCCATCTTGGATTTTGGATCGGCACAAAAAACTCAAACTTTGTAGAGGACTATCTAAGGTACATTTCTGCAATATTTCAAATCAATC
This sequence comes from Limnoperna fortunei, assembly GCA_944474755.1. Taxonomy (NCBI): domain Eukaryota; kingdom Metazoa; phylum Mollusca; class Bivalvia; order Mytilida; family Modiolidae; genus Limnoperna; species Limnoperna fortunei. The sequence goes on from OX104118.1 coordinate 76,856,494, forward strand.
TGCCAAGCAGTTTATGAGAAGAAGATTTTTGAATTTCAGCCAATCAGAATGCATTAATGGCCCTGGAAGCCATGTTCAATTTGCAATTGGCTCGAAAAACCCAAAACAATAAGATAATTATCCAACCTTCATTTCCTTCATAATTTGGATCCATTGTGTGGAACAGTTTCAGAGAAGAAGTTGTTGTATGTTTTTCCCATAGGGTCCTATGTTAAACTATGTCCTGCGATAGCGGCCATCTTGGATTTTGGATTGGCACAAAAAAACTCAAACTTTGTAGAGGACCACCTAAGGTACATTTCTGCAAAATTTCAAATCAATCTGCCAAGCAGTTTATGAGAAGAAGATTTTTGAAATTCCGCCAATCAGAATGCATTAATGGCTCTGGCAGCCATGTTTAATATTTGATCAGCACCAAAAACTCAAACTTTGTAAAGAACCAACCAATAAACATTCCTGCCAAGTTTGGTTCCAATTGGCCAAGGGGTTTTGGAGAAGAAGACTGAAATGTGAAAAGTTTATGGCCGACGTTGAAGACAAAGACGACTGAAGCAAAGTGATGAGAATAGCTCACACTGACCCTTTGGGTCAGGTGAGCTAATAATAAAAAGAATAAAAATATCAACAGAGATCAAGCATTGTCGACATTTTAATTTTACAAAACCTGTTAATACTGCTTTTATAATGGTTCTTTTCTTTAAATACAAACATGTCTTACTTTTGCAAATGAAGGAAAGTTCTGTCTAAACTCAGCTTCCTCCTTTACATCTTCCTTCCTTTCATCTCCATGGACTTCAGATTTGTACCGATACAAGCAGGCATCCTCTTCTTCCTTCTGTTTTCTTCTCTCTTCCTGCTGTTGCCATGACAACACAAACTGGTTCAGTAATTTAGACAGAATGAATACCAGTTGAGGTGCAAGTTCCTTCCTTATAAAACTATCATTATACACCAGCATAAGTCCAATGGTTCTCAAACTGAAATTTAAAACAAAATATCAACATATATTTGTTTTGTTATAACAAATCATAAGAGGGGACCAAGAGTAAAAGACAAATGAAAGCAGTTTACTTAAAATTTACTAAGTAATGTAAGCCATACAATATATTATCAAATGTTAACATCACTACTAATTAACAAACGCAGTCCATACCTGGTTATCATGTCATTTCCTTGACTGTTTTCAGACACAACTCTTAGTATTATTTTCTGGGTAATATCATCATTCAGTGACTGTGTCAAATATAGGAAGTCCGGACACTCTTGTGATATGATTGGAAACTTTGACAGTTGTACAACTTTTCTGCATAGTATCTCTGAGTCCTATAAAAGTATTAAGAACATCACATATCACTGCAGTATTTATAAATGTTTAATTATATGAAGAATTTATGAACAATTAATTATCATTTTTTGTTTGTTGAACTGAATTGTGTTTTTATTACAATAAATACGTTACCATCATAAATTTAGATATTTTCCCTATTCGCAGCTTGTGAACCGGAAACACAAACAAATACCCTTTGAGACAACCCCCATTCCCACCTGGCGCATGTGCAACCATAATCTCCATCATTTTTTCCGGTTCTTTGAACCAAGCAGCACGTGAATTATTTTGTTGACGGTCCAAAGCCTGTTACATAGGAAACTTATTTTTTAAGAAATTGTGTTTATTATTGGAGTGAAAACTGTAATATTATTACTTTTGTTTCATTTTGTTACTTTGTTCAGGTTGCACATGAACAAAGTCTCGACTTACGTCTATACAGTACACTTACTCTATCAATCTACACGGCGGACGGTTATCCCTTTAGCTTTCTATTATTACATAGGAAGAGTTTTGGGATAAATGTTGCATAGTTAAAACGAAACGTCTTCGAACCAACAGACATTAGTATGTTTGTTTCCGGTAAAACGTGTTTGTTTCCGGTTGCGGTTCTTTATTTACGTAAAGAACTTCCATTTCCGTTAGAAAATATTTTTGTTTTCTTCTGTCTGGTAAAGTTACCAGACTGAAGTTCATGTAAGTATTACACTTCTCAATCACTACATAAAACATTTATTGTTTTCTTTGGTCGGGTAAAGTTACCGGACTGATTTCATGTAAGTAATTTTACATTTCCACTTAGCCTACCATGTGCTGTCGGAGGCAAACTGTTTACACGTACAATGTAAATGGTTGACACTGTGGTAAGGTCTGTGTGGTATAAATTTTTTCCCATTGGCATGAGGAATAATTCTTTTGCCAGGGTAACCTACTTTGTTTCAGGGCCATTATTTGAATTTATTTTGTTTTTAAATTTAATAGTGGTATGTTATAATAAAATAATTATAAGTATTGATAATATAATTATTTGTTATAAATTTATTAATCAATTTAATAATTATATGAAATAATATATTGGTAGGTATTTTGATCTTTCTCTTCCTAATGGTTGGTTTCATCTCTAGTCCTTCCCAGGTAAGTATTTAACCAGAGGATATCAATATCCATGGTTTTCTTTTTGGGAAGGATAAAGCTTATTTGGCTTTATAAGGTTTGAAATCATTTGATTCCTTCTCAAAGTCTTGCTTTCAGTCAGGAAAATCTCATGACTGTTGTCCTCAGTTTCTACATATGGCTGAACATTGTATGGCAGCTAGTAGTAATTGACTGAAGGACAAAGGCGAGTAATTCTTTGAGTTTTCTGGTCACATTTTCTGCAAGTTAATGGTAAGCTAAGGGCCTCGCTTATATTTTTGTTAGGAACCCTTGCTTACTTTTCATTCTCCGAGATTTTGTAAATACTCAGTCTTGGATGTCTTGCATATTTCTAGGGAAGAGATTTTTTCTGTTGATCATTGATCTTAATGGACTCTGTCATATAATTGGCTTTGACGTTTGTCCTCTGTGCTCCTTATTGCAAGTTGATGGTAGTCTAGGGGCCTTACAGTGTCTGTTGTTTGGCACCCTTCTATTTATCAAGAGATTTGAGAATTTTGATAATCCTCCGTCTCTAGGCTTGTAGGAGTTCTTGTTATGACTAGGGTTCAGTACCTAGTTCCTATTGTGGAAAGAGGTCAGCTAATCCTAGTTCTACTTTTTGGGTTTCCTTGGTAAACTTCAAATAGAAGGAAACAAGGTCCACCCAATGAAGTCTTGTGTTGTTTCTTGGGATGGTAGGAGAAAATTGTCCACTTCTAAGTGAGTCATGTTCCTCCTCTAGCATTCCTCAGGGTTCAGTACCTAGTTCCTATTGTGGAAAGAGGTCAGCTAATCCTAGTTCTACTTTTTGGGTTTCCTTGGTAAACTTCAAATAGAAGGAAACAAGGTCCACCCAATGAAGTCTTGTGTTGTTTCTTGGGATGGTAGGAGAAAATTGTCCACTTCTAAGTGAGTCATGTTCCTCCTCTAGCATTCCTCAGGGTTCAGTACCTAGTTCCTATTGTGGAAAGAGGTCAGCTAATCCTAGTTCTACTTTTTGGGTTTCCTTGGTAAACTTCAAATAGAAGGAAACAAGGTCCACCCAATGAAGTCTTGTGTTGTTTCTTGGGATGGTAGGAGAAAATTTTCCTCTTCTAAGTGAGTCATGTTCCTCCTCTAGCATTCCTCAGGGTTCAGTACCTAGTTCCTATTGTGGAAAGAGGTCAGCTAATCCTAGTTCTACTTTTTGGGTTTCCTTGGTAAACTTCAAATAGAAGGAAACAAGGTCCACCCAATGAAGTCTTTGTTGTTTCTTGGGATGGTAGGAGAAAATTTTCCACTTCTAAGTGAGTCATGTTCCTCCTCTAGCATTCCTCGGGGTTCAGTACCTAGTTCCTATTGTGGAAATAGGTCAGCTAATCCTAGTTCTTCTTTTTGGGTTTCCTTGGTAAACTTCAAATAGAAGGAAACAAGGTCCACCCAATGATGAAGTCTTGTGTTTCTTTGGATGGTAGGAGAATATTTTCCACTTTCAAGTGAGTCATGTTCCTCCTCTGCCATTTCTCAGGGTTCGGTACCTCGTTCTTATTGGAAAGAGGTCAGCTAACCCTACTTCTTCTGTTTGGGTTCCCTTGGTAAACTTCAAATAGAAGGAAACAAGGTCCACCCAATGGTGAAGTCTTATTTTGTTTCTTTGGATAGGAGAAGAAAATTGTCCACTTCTTAGTGAGTCATGTTTCTCCTCTGCCATTTCTAAAGGTTTCAGTACCTCGTTCCTAATGTGGAAAGAGGTCAACTAATCCTAGTTCTTCTCTTTGGGTCCCCTTGGTAAACTTCAAATAGAAGGAAACAAGGTCCACCCAGTGGTGAAGCCTTTTATTGTTTCTTTAGATGGTAGGAGAAATCTGTCCACTTCTCAGTGAGTCATGTTCCTCCTCTGTCTTTTCTCAGGGTTCAGTACCTCATTCCTTTTGTGGAAAGAGGTCAGCTAATCCTGCTTCTTCTTCAGTTTGGTAAACTTCGTTAAGGACTAAACAAGGAATATGCAATGGGGACGTTGTATGTTCAGTCTGTTCTTTGGATAGTAGGAGAAACTTGTCCACTTTTCAGTGAGTCATGTTCCTTCTTTGCCTATCCTCGGTTTTCAATATCTCATTCTCTTTTTGGGAAAGAGATAGTGATTCCTACTTCTTCTGTTTGAGTTCCTTTGGACAATCTTCATACAGAAGTTTTCGAGGTTCACCCATTGCTGAAGTTTTTAATCTGCAATCTAATTTATATTAAGAGGAATATGTCCACATCTTGGTGAGTCACTTTCCTCTTCTGCCAATCCCTGGGGTTCAGTACCTCCTTTTTGGTATAGAAAGGTTAACTGTTCCTAGTTTTTCTCGATCTTCATCTACTGGCATTAAGCCCTTAGTTGTGAAGTGTGAGATACCTTGGAAATTATGTGCCCCTCCTTCAGTACTATCCCATTGGAATAGGTCTGGTTTACCACTCCTCTTCCTGGGTTTTAGGGGGGGGGCAGGTTGTCCCACTTTCTCCCTTAGTGGAAACTAGTTAGGAAGACTATTTGTTTCTATCAGTACTATGGAGGGCACAGGAACTATTTTTTCTGTCTTTAGTTCCTCTGTTTTCTTCCAAGACAGAAGATTCTTTCTAGAATCAACTGTTTTATGATAATATTGGGATTTGGCATCAAAAAGGTGTGTTGTAGTACTAAGTTCCACCAATCTCTGCAGGTTTTATTCCCTTCAGTTTTGGTTCTCAAAACAATGAGAAGATGAGACCTATTCTGGACCTTTTGGTCCTGAATCAGGTTTATCGGATTATCTTTTCTCCCTGGGTTGTGGACTGTTTCAAACCTGTATTGCTGTATCAGTTTTGCTCAGTTTTTGCAAGACTTTCAGACTTTGGTGGTTCTTCTGCACACCTAGTTTATTCAGGTTCACTGTTTCTTATAGTCATGTACAGTACCACTGTAGTGACTTATTATAAGAATCAACGTTTGAACTTTTTCTCCTTTGTAGGGAAAGATCTTTTTTGCAAGAGTATTGGACAGTCCACAGGAGTCCTTCTAAGACTCTAAAATGGATTATCTGTTGTTCTTGGGTTGAATCCAAACTATTTGTTTATTTATCAACCCTTTTCTTACAGATATATGATTTTTCATGTATATTGTTCATGAAAAATTTTTTTGTACCCTCCTCTATTAAGAGTTGAATTTCAGCAATTGCTGATGTATTGACTTGGTTTGAGGTCGGGTTCTTTAAAGAAACAGTTTTTTTGCCGCTGTTATAAACTGTTTCGTGTAATGTTCCAAACAAGGACTACTGGTACATGTGTACCTCCTTGGGATTTGGATTATTTTAATGAACCTTAACTTTTGTTTGTAGTAGTCATTTTCATTTGCATTTTTTGTTTCTCTGAATCTTATATGTGAATTACATCATACAAGTCGAGAATTACAATAACAGACTCCTTTTCCTAGCCAAGATTCAACTTGCAGGAAAAGTCTATGACCCTGTCACCTTTCTGACCTTACCTCAGAGGTAAAATTGTATGTAGGTGATAAGAGTTTTTTCCAATTAGAATCTAGCTGAAGTATTTGTCTAGGTTTTCTAGCTTGAGAAAACCTAGCTTTTACCCGTCTTTATCCCATTTAAGAAGGGAATTCGGGTTTATTTCTGCTAAGGTTTTCTACTTGGATTTGTTAAAACTTTCATAGTTTTTTAAGTCTGCTTCTCAAACTTTCTCAAACTTCTAGTTAAGGTTCATTGAACTTAGAGCGTTAACCTCCTCCTGGTATATTGCTAATCTTCCATAATTGAGGTTTTGTAGGTTGGTTAATGACGGTCAGTTAGTACGTTTTAACCACTTCTTACGCTCTATACCCTGTTTTGTGACAACCTTTTGCTTCGGACCAGTACCAGCAGGTAATGCACATGGTTCCCCAATTTTCAGGGGTATTCAGCATTACGTTAAATTCAGTTAATATCTAAATTTATGATGGTAACGTATTTATTGTAATAAAAACTCAATTTTTAGAATTAAAATTTGGTTTTGTAAAATAAATACTTACCATCATAAATTAAAGGTCCCTCCCACCTCCCCTTCATCCCCCCTCTGGGAACTGTCTGCTCGGTTCACAGAAAAATGATGGAGATTATGGTTGCACATGCGCCAGGTGGGAATGGGGGTTGTCTCAAAGGGTATTTGTTTGTGTTTCCGGTTCACAAGCTGCGAATAGGGAAAATATCTAAATTTATGATGGTAAGTATTTATTTTACAAAACCAAATTTTAATTCTAAAAATTGAGTTTTACGTCAAATTCAACAAGTTTTCAGCTACATCAAGTTTTTAGTGGGGGATGAAGCCAGAGTATGCAGTGAGAAACCATGACATTCTATAATGGATATCATGATGTGATATACCAGCCTATACATGGATCTTTACTGTATTTCTGAGGCAGATTCAAATGAGCTGGGCTGGTTTGTAGTGCCACCTTCAGCATTTGCGCTTTTTAACAGAATCAAATTTTCTGAAGGGATGTAAGTCATGTATCCTATAAACTTAACCACACCATGTTAATTGTTAATACTATACAAATTGGGAATACAGTAGTCCCCCTCTTATACCATCCCGTCGTCAGTGACCACCTGCTTTATACGGCCAAAACCTGATGCTTAAGTGTTTCTAACGTAAAATTACCTCTCCTGAACGACCACCCCTCAAATGCGACCACGTTTTTTTGACACAACAACGTAGATCCCCCTCACGAACGACCATTTTCACTGAACGGATGTTTATTTTGGAAGTCTCCTATAGGATGGGATTTGGTTTTATTATTGTAAACCAGTACAGAAAACAGTTAACAACCGGTAAACAAAATGTCGAAATCATGTAAAAGAAAGATTTTTAAGCTGGATTAAAGTGGGAAAACAAGTAGGATATTGTAGATCAGTTTAATTTTGGCATTAAAGAAATCGGGTTTATCACAAGAAGACTGAAATATTCAACAAGGAGATAATAGTACAATGTACCAACATAATCGTAAATCAAAATTTACAACAAACGATGTCAAAATTCACAACACTTGGGAAACTGGAAACAGAGAAAAACCTGGATTTTTCCATACTAAACAGAACCTTAATAAACTACAAAGTGGAACTTGGGCAGACGATAAAAGTGATAAAAACAATGATAATGCAGATGAAACAGGAAATGAAACATTCACTGTTAAGAAGACTTGGAATTGTTATATTATCATTACACATTTTTAACAGATAAAAACTGCATGAATTCTTTTTATTTTTATTTATACTGAATAATAAAATACAAATATTTATTTTGTGTGATTCTTGATCACTTCATTGTTCTTGCTGCTGTATATATCCCCTCAAGAAAGACCACCCCCATTATAAGACCACTTTCATGACTCAGATGGGGTGGTCTTATAAGAGGGGGACTACTGTATATATTTACATTACTCCTCTTTATGAACATACATTACCAAGTTTTGATGAAAAAATACATAAAGGACATCTTGGTTGGTGGATGGGCTATTTTTCAGTTAGCCTTATAATTTTAAGCCATGTTGCTTGGTCTAGTGGTTTTTAATTATGATGGCAATAGCTAACCTTGACAGTTGGAATCGAATAAGCTAAGTGTGAACTATTCTTCAGACGTCTAATTAAATACAAATGTATTATCTTCCTTGAACATTTTTTAAGCAATGTTGAAATATCATTCCTTACTTTGATGCATTATAATACCTGTATTTCGAGTTCTTCAGTAAGTTCTGTGTGGAATTTGATCTGTTTAACATCTGTTGATACCAGTCTCATGCCATACTTCATCTGCAAGATAAGTAAATGGTTAAAAGCTCAGGTGACGTTATTATCTACAGTAGAACTTTGGTAACTCAAACTCATAGTGGTCGCCAAAAACAGTTCGAGATAATGATGTTAGACAACTTCCAGAAATTGATCTGTTCTGTTCTGTGACCGTTTTTGTTTATAGATTTGCTTGTTATATTTCATACATGCGGAATTATTGTTTTTGAGAACTAAAATTCTTTTGAATGTATGTAGATGCTTTCTTTTATTGTAATATTGTTATGAATAAAGTTGTTTTATGTATAATTGTTTGTGAATTTTGTATTTTCTTCATCAGTTATTACTTACTCCTGTTAACTGTGCGAAATTCAGTTTTATTGTACATGGTATGGTCCAGCTTATGCTCCTTTTGTAGTTCAAAAAAGGTATATTTTGAAATCAACAATTATTTCCTTGAGATATTCAGCGTTTTGAAATGCAGCATTTTTATTCCCTTTGACAGGGAGATTTTCTATAGTAAAGTTGACCTAAATTAGAACTGAAGTGTAACCAAGGTGCAGTCAACCATATTTGTTCAAAATGTTTAAGACCTTGTCGTTTGTGGTTGATGCGTGAAAAGTCTTAGGGTTTGTCCGAATACCGTTGTATGCCACAAAAGCAGACAAACGTTTGTAACAAGTGGGGACACAGAAAAACGTCTCGCCTGCATTCCGCATCAGTAACGAAAATAAATTTCGTCATAAGCATTACGTAAATAGCATTAAATATCAGCAGCGGCCTGTATACCAAATATTGTCACTATACCATGCATAGTTACAGAGGAACTGTCCTAATACAAAAACTTGAACGTAGTCGCTGGACCGTGAAATTGAGGTCAAGGTCAGGTGACAGATGACTGACTGGCAAGTACTCATCATAAGCTACCTCTGTACCAAATTTGATGGACCTAGGGCTTGGGCTTACAAATATATGAAGCAAGATGTCAAGTGTTTACGCCGCCGCCGCCGACGGATTCCCATACATAGGTCTCGCCTCCTTTCCAGCGACTTTCGTTGCAGGCGAGACAAAAATCATTAGGTCCCAGTAGAAAAACATAGCTTATAATGTAAACTGCCTATAGCGAAAGTTAAGGGGGATTTGTGACATGTAAACAAAAGAGGCAAAGTATCAAACATGGACAGGTATACCTTTGGAACAATATGGCTAGTATATGATTGAAAATATATGGCTAGTATACCTTGGGCTATGTATGGCTATATGGCTGGTATAGCTTTGGCTGCATATGGGTAGTAAACCTATGACCCTCTATGTCTAGTATATTTCTGGACCCATATGGCTAGTATTCTTTTAGATATATATGATTTGCATATCATGTATGGCTGGTATAGTTTAGTCCCTTTAAAGAGTTTGATCATTACCTGATATACCGCATTCAGAAAAGGCACAATAATATCTCTGTATTCTTTACTGGATTCTTCAACATTATAGATAAAATTTGTAACAGATTTCTGCCAAGCCTCTTCTTCACTTAATGCTCTGTTTGTCATGGTAACAGCAGTCTGCCTTAAAGTTTTCAGAACTTTTGTCACATGATCTACTGATCCAGTGCTGGTTTTGAAATTGACAAGGTATGAAACAATTGATTGGAACTGGAATAAGAAAAATCAAAACTTTATTTACAAAATTAATTTATTTTTAATTTGCATATTTTTTTTAACATAAAGGCTTTTAATCTTTTGTCATCGGTCTTTCACACAAGGCTGCTTTCAATTAATAAGAGTTTGTAAATGATAAAATGTAAATTAGCTATGGCGATCAAACTACCTTATTTGTCCTAGTCCGAATTATCTTCCTAACCGACTTATCTACGGCATGAATCTGAAAAAGTCTGATGTAAAAAAAAGATTTCCTTTTTTCTTGTATATAGATGATTTCTTTTGAAGGATTCAAAGGAAACTCTCCATTATGTTCCCGCATTCATTTTTGTATAAATAACAGGAATTAATGATGCCTGTACATGTTTAGTTTGTCTTTATTTGTATGCGGTTTTCATATTTGATTTGATTTGATTCATATTTCCACACAAATTAAAACTTGTTAATAAAATGTTTTCAAGTATGGTACATCAGCTACTTGCGATGTTTGTGGTGGCCTTTATGCCACCAACCACTGTTTCTAACTTACCTGTGATGCTTGTGGTGGCCTATATGCCAGCAGCCAGTTTTTAACTTACCTGTGATGTTTGTGGTGGCCTATATGTCACCAACCACTGTTTCTAACTTACCTGTAATGTTTGTTGTGGCATATATGCCACCAGCCACTGTTTCTAACCTACCTGTGATGTTTGTGGTGGCCTATATGCCACCAGACACTGTTTCTAACCTACCTGTGATGTTTGTGGTGGTCTATATGCCACCAGACACTGTTTCTAACCTACATGTGATGCTTGTGGTGGCCTATATGCCACCAGACACTGTTTCTAACCTACCTGTGATGCTTGTGGTGGCCTATATGCCACCAGACACTGTTTCTAACCTACCTGTGATGCTTGTGGTGGTCTATATGCCACCAGACACTGTTTCTAACCTACCTGTGATGCTTGTGGTGGCCTATATGCCTGTTGTTGTTTTAAAGCCTCTACTTTGCCCTGTAAAATGACCTGCCTTGATTTTAGATCTACAACATGTGGATGTAGCAGTATGTCGGGCAGACAAAGTAAACTGTCTCCTGTCTGCAGTTTGTGGCTGGTGTCTCTTGCTGACATCTCATATTGAATCTCCTTCAACTGTGTATAAAAGTAAAACAATACTGTAAACAATAATAATACATTTAATCCTGCAATCATCACATTAAATCCAGCGTAAATGCAGTGAAAGTATCTATTATGTCATTAACAGTCGGTGACTGTTGTCTCCAGGTAGCTTAAAATTTATTGACACAGGGAAAAGTTATGTAAACTGGATCTCATCCAACTTCACTCTGACATCACAATTAATTATTGATCATAAAATTATCAAACATATCACTTTTATTGAAAAGTAGCCATTTTGCCATGGGAGATAATTCAACAGATGAGATGTATATAAAGTATTTACATTTAAAATTGACATTTTGCTTTCATTTTATAAGAGAAGTTGGCGATCCCAAACATATTTTCTATTTTTAAATTTTGAATAAAGAGAAAACGTTCATGTAGCTATTACAAATTTCTATCATTTACTTGAATTTTAATTGCCCAAATAAAAATTTTCTCATGTAATAATGACCTTAAAAGTAGTCATTATTAAAGCCTTATAATGACTGGAGGTGATTGGTGACCCACACTTTTGCACAAAACGATCCCAAGTTTTTCAGGAATATTTTTCAGAAAAATCTATCATTAAAATGTTTTATCCCTGATCTACCCTAACTAACATAATGTTCACATTTATAATTTAAACTGAAGTTTTGATTTTACCTCATTTTGAAGGATCTCCAACTTTATTGAAATCTTCTCAACTGGATCAACAGACAAGTATGGTGTCAGCATTTCCATAGTAACCAAACCAAGCCACACCCATGCTGAGCCTAGGTCCTGCAGTGAGATCGTCCCATGTCCAGGTAAACAACAGGTAATACTCATCACAAAATTCTCCACCAGAATTTTGTCAGTAATAACAGATAACAAAACTGATGACAACTTGTCAATAACATAAGATTTCTGTATGGCAACTCCATTTCTGTCACATCCTGTGCTGAATACTGAACAGATGTCCTCCATAATAGATCTGTTGTCATTTGACACTGTTTCTGACAGGGACTTAAAAAAATGTCCAATGTCAGATGTCAAATTCTTCTTTTCAAGGGATCTGTAATAATATACATAAAAAAATCTATTGCATTATAGAACAACAAAAAATGGAATTCCACAAGAAACTTTCCAATTTTGCCTTTAAAATATTTTCATATAATGCATCAGAATCTGAAACAATTGTATAATTAAAACACAGAACTACCTATACTGGTACTTAACAAGGTTATTCTAATGTACAGACTAGGTAATGATGACACTAACCTGACATCACAGCTGGGCATAGACTATGTAATGAATACACTAACCTGACATCATAGCTGGGCACAGACTAGGTAATGAAGACACTAACCTGACATCATAGCTGGACACAGACTAGGTAATGAAGACACTAACCTGACATCATAGCTGGGCATAGACTAGGTAAAGAAGACACTGATCTGACATCATAGATGGGTATAGACTAAGTAATGAAGACACTAACCTGACATCATAGCTGGGCACAGACTAGGTAATGAAGACACTAACCTGACATCATAGCTGGGCATAGACTAAGTAATGAAGACACTAACCTGACATCATAGCTGGGCACAGACTAGGTAATGAAGACACTAACCCGACATCATAGCTGGGTATAGCAATATTACACGATAACTGTATAGACTAGGTAATGAAGACACTAACCTGACATCATAGCTGGGCATAGACTAGGTAATGAAGACACTAACCTGACATCATAACTGGGCATAGACTAGGTAATGAAGACACTAACCTGACATCATAGCTGGGCACAGACTAGGTAATGAAGACACTAAACTGACATCATAGCTGGGTATAGCAGCATTACACCATAACTGTATAGACTAGGTAATGAAGACACTAACCTGACATCATAGCTGGGCATAGACTAGGTAATGAAGACACTAACCTGACATCATAGATGAGTATAGCAGCATTACACCATAACTGTATAGACTAGGTAATGAAGACACTAAACTGACATCATAGCTGGGTATAGCAGCATTACACTGTAACTGTATAGACTAGGTAATGAAGACACTAAACTGACATCATAGCTGGGTATAGCAGCATTACACTGTAACTGTATAGACTAGGTAATGAAGACACTAACCTGACATCATAGCTGGGCACAGACTAGGTAATGAAGACACTAACCTGACATCATAGCTGGGCACACACTAGGTAATGAAGACACTAACCTGACATCATAGCTGGGCATAGACTAGGTAAAGAAGACACTGATCTGACATCATAGCTGGGTATAGCAGCATTACACCATAAATGTATTGACTAGGTAATGAAGACACTAACCTGACATCATAGCTGGGCATAGACTAGGTAATGAAGACACTAACCTGACATCATAGCTGGGAATAGACTACGTAATGAAGACACTAACCTGACATCACAGCTGGGCATAGACTAGGTAATGAAGACACTAACCTGACATCATAGCTGGACAGGCTAGGTAATGAAGACACTAACCTGACATCATAGCTGGGCATAGACTAGGTAATGAAGACACTAACCTGACATCATAGCTGGGCATAGACTAGGTAATGAAGACACTAACCTGACATCATAGCTGGGCATAGACTAGGTAATGAAGACACTAAACTGACATCAAAGCTGGGCATAGACTAGGTAATGAAGACACTCACCTGACATCATAGATGAGTATAGCAGCATTACACCATAACTGTATTGACTAGGTAATGAAGACACTAACCTGACATCATAGCTGGGCATAGACTAGGTAATGAAGACACTAACCTGACATCATAGCTGGGCATAGACTAGGTAATGAAGACACTCACCTGACATCATAGCTGGGCATAGACTAGGTAATGAAGACACTAACCTGACATCATAGATGGGCATAGACTAGGTAATGAAGACACTAACCTGACATCATAGATGGGTATAGCAGCATTACAACATAACTGTATAGACTAGGTAATGAAGACACTAACCTGACATCATAGCTGGGCATAGACTACAGTGCTGTGCCATAATTTACCGTCAAAATCCAACATGGCGGCACTCAAGTGTAATGAGGTCACAAAGATTTACAATGTAATTTTGTTATCGGAGGAATTTTTGGCATCTATTTTAAGTCATTTTTATTTTTAAACCTTCTATTTTTAAAATTAAACCGGAAATAAAGCTGTCGTCTGCTTTTTGGTACAAAAAAGTTATTATTTCAAGATGGCTGGAAAACGTAAACAATTGTCAAATGATGTGAAAAATGTGATTGTGGATATGCGTAAACAAGGCAAAAAACTACAGGAGATAGCTGACATCTTGAGCATTCCAAGGGGTACGGTTTCCGATGTTATTGTTCGTTTTAAACAGAGGGGAAGCGTTGAAAACAAACCCCAAACAGGACGTCGTCGTTTGCTTGACACAAGAGACAGCAGGGAGCTTGTAAGGCAAGTTCGCGGTGACCGGAAGACTCCGTTGAAGGATGTAACATTAACTTTTAATGAACATCATGAAGTTCAAGTATCCAAAAGGACAGTCCAGCGTTCTTTGTACAGGGAAGGCTATAACAGACGACTTGTAAAGAAGAAAGTGAGAATTCGTGAGGTCAACAGGAAGAAACATCTGAAGTGGGCAAAGGAAAAGGTTCGTTGGTCAGTGGAACGACATTGGAAGAAAGTAATTTTTCGGACGAGAGTCAGGTTGTTATTGGAAGTAACAATCGTGTTTATATTTGGCGTAGAAAGGACGAGGCCGAGTCTAGAGACTGTGTTTGTCCCCCGGCCAGAGGAAACTTTCAGTCATGATTTGGGGATGTATCACGTACTTTGGCATGGGAACAATTACGACGGTGAAAGGCATGATAAACAGACATAAGTATATAGAGTTTCTCGAGAATAATTTATAGCCGGTTATCGCCAGACATTTTCCTGAGCAGGACTGTTTATTTCAAGATGACAACGCATCCATACATCGGGCACGTACTTTTAAGTTTAAATCTGAACTAAAGAACTTGAACCCACAAAGAAGAGTTCCAAAGCACTATGAATATGGTCATCGAAAACTTAACATTGTTCTAACCCAATTAAGATGTTCAGCATCAATATTGAATTATGACCTATACAAGGTAAATATTATATCTGATCCATCTTGTCGCTGTGGATCCGACCGCGAAGATTCAAATCATTACTTCTTTGAATGCTCGAAATATGCTAATATTAGAAATAGATTATTCGAACACCTTCATTGGCTGCCAATCTATTGTCCAGTAAATCTAGAACTTCTTACATCTGGTAATTCACAATTGTCTAATGATCAGAATGAACAAGTCATTAAGCATGTATTTGAGTATATCAAAAGGTCAGAAAGGTTCCCAATAGTTTGATCATTACTCACAAGGATTTGAAACCACACTCATCATCACGTCCATCACATCTATCACATCATTTTTTTTTCTTTATTTAATTTCCTTCTTCTCTCTATTTTTCCTTTAATATTTGTCATACAAAATTTTGATATGTCTCCAACAAACATAATATAATTTGTATTGTATTACAATGTACGCTGCTCTATCAATATTTTTGTAACATACTGTATACTGGAGAAGACTTCATAAGTTTGATTAACTTGTGTCTTATCCTTTTTGCATATTTGAGCAAATAAAATATGTTTAAACTAAACTAAACAGGACGTGAAAGACTACAAGGAGGAAAAACCAAATAAACGGACTCGAATGGCCAGCACAGTCACCCGACTTGAATGTTATTGAAAATGTGTGGTTGAAAGTGAAATTACGTTTGCAACAACGCGTTGAAGTGATCAACACAGTAGATGAGTTGTCAGCGGCCATTAGGAACGTCTGGGAAAATCTAAGTGTGGAGTACATTCAAGGACTTTATCTTTCCATTCCTAAGAGACTGAAGAAAGTTGTTAGAATAAAGGGCGAAATGACAAAATATTGAATAAAGGTAAAGCTTATTTTTGTATTTTTATTCACTTCAATCTCTCCTTAAAACATTTGGTAAAAGTCCGCCATCTTGGATTTTGCAGGTAAATTATGGCACAACACTGTAGGTAATGAAGACACTAACTGACATTATAGCTGGGCATAGACTAGGTAATGAAGACACTAACCTGACATCACAGCTGGGCATAGACTAGGTAATGAAGACACTAACCTGACATCACAGCTGGGCATAGACTAAGTAATGAAGACACTAACCTGACATCATAGCTGGGCACAGACTAGGTAATGAAGACACTAACCCGACATCATAGCTGGGTATAGCAATATTACACGATAACTGTATAGACTAGGTAATGAAGACACTAACCTGACATCATAGCTGGGCATAGACTAGGTAATGAAGACACTAACCTGACATCATAGCTGGGCATAGACTAGGTAATGAAGACACTAACCTGACATCATAGCTGGGCACAGAGTAGGTAATGAAGACACTAAACTGACATCATAGCTGGGTATAGCAGCATTACACCATAACTGTATAGACTAGGTAATGAAGACACTAACCTGACATCATAGCTGGGCACAGACTAGGTAATGAAGACACTAACCTGACATCATAGCTGGGCACACACTAGGTAATGAAGACACTAACCTGACATCATAGCTGGGCATAGACTAGGTAAAGAAGACACTGATCTGACATCATAGCTGGGTATAGCAGCATTACACCATAACTGTATAGACTAGGTAATGAAGACACTAACCTGACATCATAGCTGGGCATAGACTAGGTAATGAAGACACTAACCTGACATCATAGATGAGTATAGCAGCATTACACCATAACTGTATAGACTAGGTAATGAAGACACTAAACTGACATCATAGCTGGGTATAGCAGCATTACACCATAACTGTATAGACTAGGTAATGAAGACACTAACCTGACATCATAGCTGGGCACAGACTAGGTAATGAAGACACTAACCTGACATCATAGCTGGGCACACACTAGGTAATGAAGACACTAACCTGACATCATAGCTGGGCATAGACTAGGTAAAGAAGACACTGATCTGACATCATAGCTGGGTATAGCAGCATTACACCATAAATGTATTGACTAGGTAATGAAGACACTAACCTGACATCATAGCTGGGCATAGACTAGGTAATGAAGACACTAACCTGACATCATAGCTGGGAATAGACTACGTAATGAAGACACTAACCTGACATCATAGCTGGGCATAGACTAGGTAATGAAGACACTAACCTGACATCATAGCTGGGCATAGACTAGGTAATGAAGACACTAACCTGACATCATAGCTGGGCATAGACTAGGTAATGAAGACACTCACCTGACATCATAGCTGGGTATAGCAGCATTACACCATAACTGTATAGACTAGGTAATGAAGACACTTACCTGACATCATAGATGAGTATAGCAGCATTACAACATAACTGTATAGACTAGGTAATGAAGACACTAACCTGACATCATAGCTGGGCATAGACTAGGTAATGAAGACACTAACCTGACATCATAGCTGGGCATAGACTACAGTGCTGTGCCATAATTTACCGTCAAAATCCAACATGGCGGCACTCAAGTGTAATGAGGTCACAAAGATTTACAATGTAATTTTGTTATCGGAGGAATTTTTGGCATCTATTTTAAGGTCATTTTTATTTTTAAACCTTCTATTTTTAAAATTAAACCGGAAATAAAGCTGTCGTCTGCTTTTTGGTACAAAAAAGTTATTATTTCAAGATGGCTGGAAAACGTAAACAATTGTCAAATGATGTGAAAAATGTGATTGTGGATATGCGTAAACAAGGCAAAAAACTACAGGAGATAGCTGACATCTTAAGGATTCCAAGGGGTACGGTTTCCGATGTTATTGTTCGTTTTAAACAGAGGGGAAGCGTTGAAAACAAACCCCAAACAGGACGTCGTCGTTTGCTTGACACAAGAGACAGCAGGGAGCTTGTAAGGCAAGTTCGCGGTGACCGGAAGACTCCGTTGAAGGATGTAACATTAACTTTTAATGAACATCATGAAGTTCAAGTATCCAAAAGGACAGTCCAGCGTTCTTTGTACAGGGAAAGCTATAACAGACGACTTGTAAAGAAGAAAGTGAGAATTCGTGAGGTCAACAGGAAGAAACATCTGAAGTGGGCAAAGGAAAAGCTTCGTTGGTCAGTGGAACGACATTGGAAGAAAGTAATTTTTCGGACGAGAGTCAGGTTGTTATTGGAAGTAACAATCGTGTTTATATTTGGCGTAGAAAGGACGAGGCCGAGTCTAGAGACTGTGTTTGTCCCCCGGCCAGAGGAAACTTTCAGTCATGATTTGGGGATGTATCACGTACTTTGGCATGGGAACAATTAAGACGGTGAAAGGCATGATAAACAGACATAAGTATATAGAGTTTCTCGAGAATAATTTATGGCCGGTTATCGCCAGACATTTTCCTGAGCAGGGCTGTTTATTTCAAGATGACAACGCACCCATACATCGGGCACAGGACGTGAAAGACTACAAGGAGGAAAACCAAATAAACGGACTCGAATGGCCAGCACAGTCACCCGACTTGAATGTTATTGAAAATGTGTGGTTGAAAGTGAAATTACGTTTGCAACAATGCGTTGAAGTAATCAACACAATAGATGAGTTGTCAGCGGCCATTAGGAACCTCTGGGAAAATCTAAGTGTGGAGTACATTCAAGGACTTTATCTTTCCATTCCTAAGAGACTGAAGAAAGTTGTTAGAATGAAGGGCGAAATGACAAAATATTGAATAAAGGTAAAGCTTATTTTTGTATTTTTATTCACTTCAATCTCTCCTTAAAACATTTGGTAAAAGTCCGCCATCTTGGATTTTGCCGGTAAATTATGGCACAACACTGTAGGTAATGAAGACACTAACTGACATTATAGCTGGGCATAGACTAGGTAATGAAGACACTAACCTGACATCACAGCTGGGCATAGACTAGGTAATGAAGACACTAACCTGACATCACAGCTGGGCATAGACTAGGTAATGAAGACACTAACCTGACATCATAGCTGGACATAGACTAGGTAATGAAGACACTAACCTGACATCATAGCTGGACATAGACTAGGTAATGAAGACACTAACCTGACATCATAGCTTGGGATAGCAGCATTACACCATAACTGTGTAGACATCATACCAAGTTTCTTCATTTCTACAGAGAAGTTACCTAGGGGTACATGAAGAGATTGTAACTGATCTTCACCAGATTTTCTATTATATGACTGGCAGCTTGGGTTTGACAAATGGCAGGCTGTTATATACGACAAGGTTGGTGTAAACAGAAATCCTGGACCCTGAAAATTATAACAGTAATAAGAAACAAAGATACAAATATACAACTTATTTCTCAGTAAATATACATCTCTCAGTAATTAAGGAATAATGCTTTTTTTTTTTGCACAACACATACATGGCTGCTAAACATATGCTACAAAAGAATGAGGTAACCATCCAAGGTTCATTTAATGATATTCCATATTTTGGTATTAGGGCAAGAAATGTACGGCAATCCACATATAGTGACATAACTGGAATTTACAGGTAATATATATCATTTTGTGAAGTATAAAAAAATAAGATATTAATTAGCTGTTCTTTTAAATGGTGTAAATAAATAAGGTTCCCTCCTTTGAAAATTACAATACATCAATGGAAAAAATAATTTCTGATGTAATTATGCCCAAAAACTAAATTGACATTTTTAATATAAATATGAAAATGAACATATGCAAATAAGTTTCCATTGACTGGTCAGCTGACATCCTTACCAGGGACACATCAGTCTCACAGTTCCAATTTACCCACGCATTAATACATTGAGCTGGAGTCAAATTCCACAACTGTTTGTAGGAATCCATCTTTAAGACGGGTAATATTTCTGCAATACTTTCCTGCAAAATATTGAAATAAGAGTTAGCACATGTATATACAGAATTGTTTTTAACTACAATATTAATTTGCCTATTTAAAGATGCTTGTTTTTCAATCAAGCATTTAATCTTACAACAGAATATTGACATTTACTGCACAAACCAGCTAAATATTAAACAAATGTAAATGACCTCTGTCAAACAGTTAGTCATCTGTTGGACAATTAAATAGTGTTATGTTAAACATTACTCCAGAAAAAATATTATTTTAATGAGACTGCACAATACAACAAAATGGCTTTGATAATTATGGTGGTTTTTTTAAAAGACTTAATTTCTATTTTAAAATGAAATGATTTAGGAAGGATCTTTTTCTTGCAATGTCCACACCAGTAAACCTCCAGATAAATACTGACCAATGCCCACACAAGTAAACCTCAAGATAAATGCTGACCAATCCACACAAGAAAACCTCCAGATAAATACTGACCAATGACCACACAAGTAAACCTCAAGATAAATACTGACCAATGTCCACATAAGAAAACCTCCAGATAATATTGACTATTGTCCACACAAGTAAACCTCATGATAAATACTGACCATTGTCCACACAAGTAAACCTCAAGATAAATACTGACTAATGTCCACAAAAGTAAACCTCCAGATAAATACTGACCAATTTCCACAAAAAAACCTCCAGATAAATACTGACCAATGCCCACACAAGTAAACCTCCAGATAAATGCTGACCACTGTCTAAACAAGAAAACCTCCAGATAAATGCTGACACTGTCCACACAAGTAAACCTCCAGATAAATACTGACCAATGTCCACACAAGTAAATCTCCAGATAAATACTGACCAATGTCTACACAAGTAAAACTCCAGATAAATAGTGACCAATGTCTAAACAAGTAAAACTCCAGATGTACATACAAATTACAATGGAAATCTTACTTGTTTAACATAAACAAGTCTCCAACAATCCATCTGTACAGGTGAGACAGGCGTAAAATGAAGACAGAAGTCAGTGAATGTTGTAATATCACATGACGGTACATCTCCATTACTAAAGCGGTACAACAGTTGTCTTCCCAGTACAGCCATTACTGTCTCGTATAAAGGCCACAAGGTCACCTGATGACGGACACTGTCATCGGCTGGTTTAAACTGTACAACGTCAGAATCTGGTTGGTCATTAATCATTTCTATTTCATCTCTTTGGTACCCTGTTTTCCATTCAGGCAAGTAAGAATCCATTGCATCCGATTTTATTCCAAATTCTATAAGAATCTTTTTTATTTCTAGAATTTTATCTCCAACGGGTTTGATACACTCTGAAAAACGATATTTATTATTTCAGTATGTCAAGTTTTTGTGTATTTCTTGTGGTAAATAATATTAATTTTGTTAAATATACAAACTAATACCATGCACATTTTACAGTAGCTCTGTGTTAGAATGACAGTTTCACTGAAAATTAGTGTCATCATTGGTAGGACATTGCCAATCCTATAGTTCCTCAATTCATCAACAATGGGCTCATTCAAACAAAAATCTGTATGTCACATTTTTTGTGTATTGCTTGTGGTAAATAATATTAATTTTGTTAAATATACAAACTAATACCATGCACATTTTACAGTAGCTCTGTGTTAGAATGACAGTTTCACTGAAAATGAGTGTGTCATCATTGTTAGGCCATTGCCAATCCTATAGTTCCTCAATTCATCAACAATAGGCTCATTCAAACAAAAATCTGTATTTCCATGAAACTGATACACAATATGCTACAAATATTTTAACCAATCAGAGTGTTGCTTCTATTCACACACTTCGTTATATTTTAACCAATCAGAGTGTTGCTTCTATTCACACACTTCGTTTTATGTACTTTGTTCATTTCTTTGGCAGATCAGAAATTTTAAGACAAAACTTGATAAATGACTTAAGTGAATATAACATGGTTAAAACTAGAGGAAGCAAATGCTTCTGTAAACTAGAGGAAGGAAATGTTTCTGTAAACTAGAGGAGGGAAATGTTTCTGTAAACTAGAGGAGGGAAATGTTTCTGTAAACTAGAGGAGGGAAATGTTTCTGTAAACTAGAGGAGGGAAATGTTTCTGTAAAATAGAGGAAGGAAATGTTTCTGTAAACTAGAGGAAGCAAATGCTTCTGTAAACTAGAGGAAGCAAATGCTTCTGTAAACTAGAGGAGGGAAATGTTTCTGTAAACTAGAGGAGGGAAATGTTTCTGTAAACTAGAGGAGGGAAATGTTTCTGTAAACTAGAGGAGGGAAATGTTTCTGTAAAATAGAGGAAGGAAATGTTTCTGTAAACTAGAGGAAGCAAATGCTTCTGTAAACTAGAGGAAGCAAATGCTTCTGTAAACTAGAGGAGGGAAATGTTTCTGTAAACTAGAGGATGTTCTTCTGTTTTAATTTAGGTCAAATTTAACTATGGAAAATCACCACACTTCAAAAAACTAAATATTTCAAGGAAATAATTGTTGATTTCAAAAAGTACCTTTCTTGATCTACAAAAGGAGCATAAGCTGGACCATACGCAGTAAGCAGTTTTCATTTGTCATGCAAAAAACCCTCACCTAAATATGTTCACTTGTAATATACTCGACAATAGATGTGATAAGACATCCAATCTTATAATATCCAGCATGCCGATGACAAAGGACCTGCAAAGCAATACTTCAGTATAGTACTGTACCTTCAGGACTAGTTGATGACATGATTTTGAAACAAGACAGCAACATTCCCGTAAT
The DNA here is from genome assembly GCA_944474755.1 of Limnoperna fortunei. NCBI lineage: Eukaryota > Metazoa > Mollusca > Bivalvia > Mytilida > Modiolidae > Limnoperna > Limnoperna fortunei. Next base: position 76,879,225 of record OX104118.1, read on the forward strand.
TTCTATACCATGTGATGTACGAACTTTAACTTCTGCCAGGGGCATGAACTGTGCAGCAGACTTGTGGACATCTATTTTCTTTGCAAAATCTCTTAGACACAAATACAACTGACACTCTATTCTAGATCTATAAGCAGGAGGGTGTCCTGTCACTCCCCAAAACTTCAGAAATCTTTTCCCTAGATCATTGTTCTGTCCAAGTTTGGAGTTAATATGTTCAACAATGGATCTGAAGTCTGTTGGCAAACTGAAAAGTAAAAATGAATGTTTTTCACAATTGTGAAACCATATAACAAATCTTTTAGGCAAATGAACACAAATGCATATTTGTCTCTGAATACATCATTATGCTTATCACAAAATAACTGCCATATGACAACAGTGACCAGTGTTATTAACCCAATGTCAATAGTCCTAATGTTTAACCAAATATTAATAAGTTGGATTTGAGGTTATCAAATATACATGTATCTCTTACAAGAAATTGAAAATCTGTTTTGATCAAATAAAATTTAGGCAAAATAAATCAATTGTCTGGGCTTTTGCAGATCTTAACTATTAAATATCAACTGCCTGATGTCATATGATTATCTTTCGACTAAGTTTCAGCATAATTATGGCAAATGGCCGATATTTAATAATATTGTAGATTTCCCAACTTTGTGGTTAGCAGAAAAAATGCGGTTTATAATGTAATGGTTTCATTATCTCTTCCTACAAGATAAACAGGAAAATTAAATTTTTATCGAAAACAAATTAGTGGGTTGCCTTGTCCCACAATGTTCACAGTAATTTATTCTTCAGTAGCAAGTTTATATATAACACAGGGTGTATTGTCATCTGTATATGAAGTGAAATTATTGATGTCAGAATGAGAGCTCCAATGAGATGATAATTCTAATATGACATCCTGCTTTAGTTATGTAAACAAAGTCGTGTCAAAATTCCAATAAGTTTAATTCGCACATGCGTAAACTGCGTGTTTTGTGTAAATGTAAAAACTGACTTACAAATGCCGTTTGTTATGTGTTGTCCATAATTATCGTTATTGTTAATAATTTAGTTATTTTTAGTCTGAATTCTGAGATTTATATGATTTAAACTACTCCCGATACATTATTTTTTATCAATTCTACATTCGAATCAATATGACGTCACAATTAGAATTCCGACGTCATATTACGCTCAACTGAAAATTTCAAACTGGAACAATGCAATTTCGTTAAGATTTCTCATTATTTTGGTTTAAAAGGTACGTATATTCAATAAAATGACGAGAATATATGTTTATGTCAATTTTATTTGCTTTAACATACTGTTTTGGGATATATCTGATTAGTTTAAAAAAAAAACAGTATTACCACTGAAAGCGTCCTCTTAGAGCCGCTTCGCAATTTTAAAACAATTGTTAGACATATTAGAATCGAAATAGATTATTGCAATTGGGCTCTATGCGAATTAGAACATGGTCAGACCTTATATTTGTCTTCATTTTTTACCTCGCTATCGCTCGGTATAAAATATTGACAAATATAAGGTCTGACCATGTTCTAATTCGCATAGAGCCCGCTCGCAATAATCTATTTCTTAATTTAACAATGTAGATTGTGGCCATCAAGATAAGAAATGTGATAGGATAGATGTATGAAATTAAGCCAAAACCATAAATTCAATAAAATGGTCAATTTAAGCTTAGAAGTGAATGATCCATGTCAGACATGACGACAAGTAACAGCAGAAAGACTGCCTACAGAAAAAAAAACTTTTAGAGCAAAGTTCTTGCAGATGATACAGAATAATATGTCCATGTATGTAGAAGAATTTGCTGATTAAGGAAAAATTTTTTTTAACTTGTACAAACTATGTCAAACACCTACCCATTCTGTACAAACAAGATGAATCTATCATAGAACCAGTTCCAGTATAGTGTTAACTTGTGGATGTCACCATTATCTGTCACACATGACCACAGTGTTTCTAGTAGAAGAGATCTCCATTTAAAGGCTTCCAGTGCCTGAATAAATAGGATTTTTTATTATATTATTTGTTCATCAATTTACTTCAGAACAAGGTAAAACAGGTATTTCTACATGGTACAACTAAAAGTACAGGTATTTCATAGTAATCTGGTTAAATAATTTTAATATTCAAGTCAATTTAAAAACAAGTGCTACGATTGTGTAAAATTATAATTTCAGGATAACTGCACACAATCTTATTTGTTTTAATTTGTATTTACTAATTACCTGTAACTTTTCAAAAATTATCACGTAATTTTCATATAGTATTGACAAAATAGAAGTTTAATCATTTGTTAATAAGAATATTCAAATTTCTGAAGAAACAAGACAAAAGGTATTTCTTTAATACTGATTTAATTTATTACTTTGGAAACACCAGAGAATGTCTGTAGAACAGTGTCTGACAAACTCCTGATGATCTGCAGAAAATCATCTTTTCTTGTTAGTAGCTGTAATACATCACTCATTATCATCTTGTCCTCTATCCTTGACCTTTTACTAGAGACTAAAAAATAACAAACAGGGTTAAAGATGACAAGGAAAAAAATAAATTATCAAACCTAAAATGCTAGCACTCGAGGCAAAATATTCATGAATATAATCCCTACCCATATTTAAATAATCCATAAAATTGGGGCATGAATTATTTCTTAATCTATATAACTCATTTACAAACTAGCCAGTCAGGACATGTCAACTATATTATATAACTCATTTACAAACTAGCCAGTCAGGACATGTCAACTATATGCACAATTATGCTTGGTACTGATAAATGATGTAAAGTTAAATTAAAATCTAACCAACAGTAACTGAGAAATAGAACAAAACAAAATATGGACAATCAATATAACAAAGGGCCATAACTCATTTCAAATATTGGCCAGTCATGAAATGCCAATAATATACACAACTAACTTATAATGTATTATCTATCATACTAAAATATTACAAAGATGGCAGCGCATCAATAACAAGATTCTGTGTGAAATAAATATATTTTTCAATTTACACATTTTTTGGCATGAGATTGCTGTCTCAGTCTACAAGATTTCTAGAATTTTTAGAATTGTGTGATCAGAATGACATGAAATTTAAACACATAGCCCCATCAATGATTTCATGAGGTACATGTATCTGTGTATATATTTACCTTGTAATTTGTCCTCCATTTGTTCTATCTTGTTATTATCAGCACATATTGTATATACTACTGTTTGTAAAAGACTGAATCTAAAAAATATATAATAATGTGGATGTGAGAAACCATGTACAATGGAACTTTTTTTGCAGGATATTAACAATATACATTACCGGTACAATCAAAGTGCAAACACTTTGATACTGGTGAAAAAAACATAGAAAGCTATTATTAAAATGTAAATAAATTACAAATTATAAATGCTACAACACAATATTTTTTACTTTAAACAAAACTATTAGAGTATCCAAAATAATAGCTACATGCATCCTGAATATACCCGTATACATATAATTCATGAAGCAGAAGCAAACATCATTCTTTTTGTAATGTTATTTCATTCAACCATGAAACAATTTGTCAACAATTGTCAAAAATATTAGATATCACTCTACAGTTACTGTTTATGGTTTTTAGTTATAACAAATTCAGAAATAATTATGTTTACATTTTCAAAAACATGTGTACACTAGTGTAAACAAACAACTTACGATAAATGACAAGCAATATATAACTCGAAAACAACATGAGAAACAAATAATAAACAAGAAGTCTTACTGATATAATGATTTTTATTCACAAATTTGGAATTCTGACCCAATGTCAACATGGCTGTCTTCCAACCGACTTGTACGAGGGACAACAGCAAAATACCAGATTTTAAGGCCCAAAAAGACCCTGACTTATATGAGAACCCACTTTTACGCAAACATTTACAGTATGTCAGAACACTCTGACAATTTTTCATTTTGGAATGTAAGTTTCTTGTCTGATCAGAGTTATGGTTCTTTGATGTTGCATTGACCTGTTACATTTCCACATACTTGTTTAGAATGATGTTATAGGTGACAATCTGTGAATCATCCAGGTCACAGGACTTTATAATTTTCTCCAGACTTTGTACATTCCATCTCACGTCAAGTGGTATTTCCTTTAGAATTCTGGAATCTAAATGAAAAAGGATTAACAACAAATTAAAGTTAAGACAAACTGTCACCCAATATAAAATAATTCACTGTTTAATTTCCTTATATATATTTCTAAATTGTTGATTTTATATGAAAAACAGACAACAAACAAATTTCAAAATTGAAAAAAAATTATGTGTCCGGCTCTTCAGTTAACTCCTGCCCATTAAAAACTTGACTAACGAGTCTTAAAAGTATATGCGCAGTCTGTCAACACTGAGATTGCGGGTTCGATTCTCACTGCAGGCAGGGTGTACTGGACTCCAATCTTAATTGACAAGGATTGCCAGTTTTCCTACTGCAGGTCGGGGGTTTTCTCCAGGTACTCCGGCTTCAATCCTCCCCCAATAAAAACTGGACGCCATGATATAGCTGAAAAATTGCTGAAAGTGGCGTTAAACACCATCAAACAAATAAAAAGTATATGATACAGGTAGTGAAAATTTTTTTTTAAATTATGAAACAATCTGTTATCATGAATAATTAAGCTCACCTGAATATTGTTTACTGAAATTTGTTATGAAAGTGTCAATATCCTGTGTAAATCTTGCTTTATGAAGTAAATTCATGGTACTGGTGACATTTTCTGAGTGCATATTTAAAATCTGAAGCATCTCACTAGTGTTGTCCTTGTCAGATATTTGTCTGACATCTTTCGTTATATTATGAACAAATCTATCCAACCACTTCAGTGACATTGGCCAACAATTCTGTGACATTCCATTCATCATAATGTGGAAGGTGTACTTGAACTCCTCCAGTACCGGGTGTATAGACCCTTCATTAACATCATTTCTGTAACAAAAATGTGGTCAAAGGGATAAATAATAAGTACTTAAACTCCTCCAGTAGCGGGTGTATAGACCCTTCATTCACATCATTTCTGTAACAAAAATGTGGTCAAAGGAATAAATAATAAGTACTTAAACTCCTCCAGTAGCGGGTGTATAGACCCTTCATTAACATCATTTCTGTAACAAAAATGTGGTCAAAGGAATAAATAATAAGTACTTAAACTCCTCCAGAAGCGGGTGTATAGACCCTTCATTAACATCATTTCTGTAACAAAAATGTGGTCAAAGGGATAAATGATAAGACACCAAATACTTTAAACCTGGGGTAAAATTTGTCATCCACACAATAAAGAATTTTCTGTAATTGTGGTAGTTTAGTGACTCATGATTTAAAACGAAGGCTCTTCCATTATACACAAGAGAAACATCGTACATAGGGACAACACTTTAAAAATAGGTTGACCACTCATAGCAGAAAATTTAGTTTCTGCTGCATTTAAACTTGGTAAAGAGTTAAGAGTTTCACTGCCGTGAGGTGTGCCTGACTTTAATCTTAACTTACAAGGATTGTCAGTTTCATACCACAGGTGTAAGATTTTCACCTGTTAATCTGGCTTCCTCACCCATAAAAACTGGATGCCACGATATAGTTGAAAAATTGCTGGAAATAGATTAAACACTATTCACACAAACAAACATTAGGTAAATATGTTTTAGACATCTACCCATGGCAGTGAGTGAGAGTACCATGGCTGGGTGTAGGTTTTATTGAACAGCCTTAACTTAATTATAATTTTATAACCCATATCACTGTAATATAAGTCAATGGTAGTGACCAATTAACACTAAAACAGGAAGTTTCCAAACCTTTCCAAACCACTGATAGAAACGTGGGTTTGTCACAGTCTACTCAAGATAACAGTAACCAGGGGCTCTGAAGAGCCTGGATCACTCACCTGATTTTATAGGCAATGAAGATGGCATTTCCCTTAAGTTAAACTAGGTCCTGTAATTTTCAATAAATTTTTAAGAGGACCATCCAACCAATATTGCTAGTAAGCATTGTTTCCAATTGGTTAACTAGTTTCAGAGAAGAAGATTTTTTTTTTCTTTTCCCATAGGAACATATGTTAAACAATGTCATGTAGTGGTGGCAATTTTTTATTTTTTATTGGTATAAAAAACATAAACTTCAAAGAGGACCATCCAAACAATATTGCCGGTAAGTTTTGTTTCTGTTGGTTAACCAGTTTTAGAGAAGAAGCCATTTCAAACTTTTTCAATACTATATACTAGTATAGGGTCCAATGTTAAACTAAGTCCTCTGGTGGCAGCCATTTTGAATTTCCAAAGTGGCATAAAAAACATAAACTTTATAGAGGACCATCCAAACTATATTACTAGTAAGTTTTGTTTCCATTGGTTAACGGGTTTCAGAAAAGAAGCCTTTTAAAACTTTTTACCATAGGGTCCAATGTTAAACTAAGTCCTGCAGTGGCAGCCATTTTAATTTTTGGATTGGCATAAAAAACATAAACTTTAAAGAAGATCATCCAAACAATATTGCTAGTAAGATTGGTTTCCATAGGTTAACCGGTTTCCAAGAAGAAGCCTTTTAAAACTGTTTCCAATAGGGTCCTATGTTAAAACTAAGTCCTGCGGTGGCAGCCATGTTAGTTTTCCAATCCAAATAAAAAACACAAACTTTGTAAAGGTCCACAAAATGAACATTATGGCCAAGTTTGGTTTCAATTGGCCAAGTGGTTTCAGAGAAGAAGATTTAAATGTAAAAAGTTTACAGACGACAGACAATGACGACGACTACGGACGCAAAGTGATGACGAATAGCACACATGACCCTTTGGGTCAGGTGAGCTAAAATTTAAAATTTTGCTGTAAGTGGTATTTCGTATTTGAGTTAGTAGTTAGGGATTTAATAATAAGGGTCATCAATGGTCATAAGACCTCTTAATAAAACAAAAACTTGAAAAAGAGCATCTTGGTTCAGAATCCATTTTTGATCATTTGTCCTACCATGCCATAGTCTGTTAATTACCCATAAAAAAGTATTCATAACATTTGTTGACACATGACTTGACAAACAGAACATGATATCAACTACCTTTTGATACTGCTGACTATCTTTTTTGCATAATATGTGACAGGATATCCATTCTGCAGAACATTGGCCAACATGACATCTGTAATACAGTCACTAACGGTGGGGAATGTCTGGATTACAGAATCATCCATTAAGTTCTTATCTCTGATCTCTTCACATTTCGAGCTCCATATTGATTTAGCAACCTGAAAGATATTTATTGTTCAGAAATATTTCAATAAAAATAACCATATTCATATCAATGTATTTTCATGCACCAATCATAAGTACATTTAAGGATTAACTACAAAAATGTTTTCTCCATAGAGGGATAACAAAATTTCCGTTTTGCACATTGTATAATCCGCTGTGCATAATGGAAATTTTGTTATCCCTCGATGGAGAAATATAAACTTAACATTTTATTTTTGTTACTGGACATTTTTGAAAATGAGATCAAAACAAAATCCCGCGGGGTAATATATGACGTCAAAGGGTATGTGTCTCCATGACGATCAATTTTTTTCCATCCTCTGATAGAAATATTTTCCAGCCAATCAAAAGTAAGTATTCTCGCCAAATTTATAAAGAAAATTCTAAATATATTCACACAAAAACGCAATATATATAAAATTGTATAGGTGTTGGTGTGCAGAAAAAAATGTTGAAGCACAAGTTAATTTTACTCTCAATGAATGCTGTATGGATGTTGAAAAAGTGCCTCACAATACAGTTACAGATTGCATAAAATGCTGGGAAATTCCTCAATAAGAATACTGTTATAGTTGTGTCATTTCAAGAGCATTGTTCACTATTTAACATATCAGTCCAGATTTTTGGTGTATTTTCAATACAATAGTATTTGCAGTTTCATGTCATGTGACATCAATGTGTTTGACCAGATTGACCAGATGTTATTAATTCTTTCAAACTTATCAATGATTGTATTTTTGAAATGATACTGATGAGTTTGAGTAAAAGTTTTAATATCCTCTACAAAGTACTGAAACTGTTTGGAGCTCACAAAAGCCTTGATTAAAACAAGATAAGCTGTCAATTATTACACACTCAACAAACTATGAACGAAACTGAGGCTCACATGGTGCTGTGTTACCATGACATACTGTGTTGACATCCTTGCAGATTTATTATTACCTGTTTAGTTGTCAAATATTTGACACTTTTAACATAAACATCACTGGTTGCATAACAAAGTGCTTTAGCCAATGAAACACCTCTATCTAACTGCTGTTTGGTAATTGTAGCTACACATAAAAGATCCAAAATGGTTGGCTGTTCTCCTCTGGAAAGTTCTGATCTCATCAGGTTATGAAATGACATCAACCAATCACATGCTTTGTTCCAAAGAAGACCAGAACTCTGAAGCATCAGTGTGATGTCCCTGATGGAGTATGGTGATCCTTCATCCTGAAAATAAAAACATTTCTGCTGGAATTTTTTAGATGCAGGGATCAGGAAATAACACCCATTTAATTTATTCTAGTTAACTTAAAATATTTCCATGAATCCCCTCAGTTGCTGGGAGCATACCACAAGATTCAAATATCTGTCTATGGCCAATTGGTTAAGGTACTTCGTCTACTATTGATCACATGGTCTGTCAACACTGAGATTGCGGGTTTGAGTCTCACTGCGGGCAGGGTGTACTTGACGCCAATCTGAATTGACAAGGATTGCGAGTTTTCCTACCAAAGGTCAGGGGTTTTCTCCAGGTACTCCAGCTTCCTTCACCAATAAAAACTGGATACCATGATATAGCTGAAAAATTGCTGAAAATTTCTTTAAACAACATTCTAACAAACAAACAATATCCATCTAATATAATTGTGTTCTTGCAGCAAGATTGTTTGGCAATCCAATCCAGTAGATTCAGCCTACCTCTCCTGGTATATATATTTCTACTCCTCTGTTTCTCATTGCTCTTGATATCTCACCAAACTTTGGGTCCATGGCTAAAAATAATCTACAAGTATAGATATAAATTACAGAATAAATAATGTGACAAGATGCACAGTCTTTGATATCAGTATCAACATTAGGTTTATTAGCAAGGTTTTGGATGTTCCAGGTAAACCCCAGTAAATAACAAGGCTTTGACATTCTGAGTAATGAGTGGATTGCATTGTACAACAAAACTTCAGGATTGCTCTGGCTGAGAGCTTTTGCCAAATTTACAAATAGAGTTTGATTCAAGGGATGATATCTGTTTTTCTCCAAATCATGATCTCCTACAATAAGTTTTTGTGATTGATGAAGTAGATGTCACTTGAATATATGGTGCGGTTTGATGGAAGATATCTGTGCATCTACACTCATACAATAAGATTTTGTGGTTTGATTTTTTGTTTGTTTGTTTCAATATTGTTTATCGCCACTTTCAGCAATTTTCAGCTATATCAAGGCATCCAGTTTTTATTTGGGAGATAGTTGGAGTACCATGAGAAAACCCAACCTGTGGTACGAAAACTGGCAATCCTTATCAATTAAGATTGGAGTCGAGTACACCCTGCCTGCAGTGAGACCCCAACCTGCAACCTCAGATCTGAGAGACCGCTTGATCAATGGTCAATTACTAACTACCTTAAACCCTCGATCAATGAGTCCCCCTTTGTGGTTTGATGAAATAGAACTTGCTTGTCCATTTACAACTAACCTGAAATTAGGGTGTGGTTTGATGGACGGTATCTGTCCATCTATTACTCACCTGAAATTAGGGTGTGGTTTAATGGACGGTATCTGTCCATCTATAACTCACCTAAAATTAGGGTGTGGTTTGATGGACAGTATCTGTCCATCTATAACTCACCTGAAATTAGGGTGTGGTTTAATGGACGGTATCTGTCCATCTATAACTCATCTGAAATTAGGGTGTGGTTTGATGGACGGTATCTGTCCATCTATAACTCACCTGAAATTAGGGTGTGGTTTGATGGACGGTATCTGTCCATCTATAACTCCTCTTTCATTAATGGTCAGTTCACCATTGGGTTCTAATAAAGCATTCAGTCTGTCCAAAACTGATGGACTAAAAGCACAAATTGAAACATAGGTCATAAATATGTATTTGTAGGATATCCTGATATTTAGTTTGGATATGTGATAAATGTACATGTATGTAGCAAAAGGAATGTAAGTTTAAAACAGATTAGACAGAATTTCTTTGTTTCTAATCTAAAGTTTACAAAAATATGTTAGTTGCATTAAAATTATACTTTTACAATAGCAAAGATTAGCTTAATGTCATCACTTAAGCAATTTAAGCACTCCTATTAATCTCTATGACAATAAAAAAATGATTCCTGCAAATGTTTCAATACACAATTTTAAGCAATACAATTTTTTTATTTAGAAACATCTTTATAGAACAATTCCTACATGTTAGATATCAATATGAAAACATTTAATTGTTGACATTAAACTGATGCAAGTACATAGATAGCTTAATGTTATAAACATAGGTAATATCTGAAGTGGTAAATTAACAAGTAATATTCTCCCCAAAAGCTTTATTCTGTAAAACAAACTTGAAAGATCATACCTGCAGAAATTAACATTATCAATAAGTAGCCATTGTCCAGTCTGTAGAGCAGTGACCAGTATACTGTCCACCCATTCAAACGTTCCTCCTCCAGTCCCTGGTTTGGCCTCGGACAGCTTTACCCTCAATTGTTCTACCTTTACAGTCAGGGTGCAACAAACTCTGGACAGCTCTGTAAATATTTCACAAGTTAAATTTCTGATGTAATCCTATCATTATTCCACCATAACTTTATCTGTTTAAATCCGTTCAAATATTTAAAACAGAGAATTTTATTAATAACTGTTTGGGTCATCCCTCCGATATACACACAAAAATAACCACACAAATACATCTATTTCTGGAAAAATGGTCTGGAAAATTTTGGAGAGAGTGCTTCAGCCCAATACTAAAACTTCACATTTTCATAATAAAGTCATAAAAAAAAGAAAAACTCAACATACCATCCAAAGCCGGATACTTCTTGGTAACAGCACCACATGTTGTTACTAGTTGAGCCAAACAGTTGACTTGGTTTCTCATCAGCTGCAACTCTTCAATACTAGACATCTTGTCTACTGTAAAAAAATACATGTTGTCTTCTTAAAAAATATTTAAATTTGAAATTATCCCCACAGCTGCAGAATTGAAGGAAAATGGTTTCAATCATTAAAGAACATGTATAGTTTATAATGAGTATGATGTATTTAAAACAGACTGTAATGAGTTCTTCCCTTTTTCCACCAATTATCAGGTACAACTAAGAATACTGGCAATTTTATTGGCTGCAAACATATTATGATACCCTAGAAAGGAACTTTCAAATAAGGCAAATTACCCATATAAGCTATTTATGAGTTTCTAGTCTTAAATATTCGGAAATTTTTTTCTAAAACTACCTAACCATACAGCTAACCTATACCTGCCTTCCTTTTATATTCTGATATGTTTTAATTGAACAGCTATAGAGAGCCTGCAGCACACTTACCATGAGTACTTGTACCTGCCTTCCTGCAATACCCTATACATTATAATGGAATGGCTTAAGAGAGGGCACAGCACACTTACCATGAGTACTTGTACCTGCCTTCCTGCAATACCCTATACATTTTAATGGAACAGCTGTAGATTGCCTGCAGCACACTTACCACGAGTACTTGTACCTGCCTTCCTGGAATACCCTATACATTTTAATGGAGAGAGCCTGCAGCACACTTACCATGAGTACTTGTACCTGCCTTCCTGGAATACCCTATACATTTTAATGGAATGGCTTAAGAGAGCCTGCAGCAATCTTACCACGAGTACTTGTACCTGCCTTCCTGGAATACCCTATACATTATAATGGAATGGCTTAAGAGAGGGCACAGCACACTTACCACAAGTACTTGTACCTGCCTTCCTGGAATACCCTATACATTTTAATGGAATGGCTTGAGAGAGCCTGCTGCACACTTACAATGAGTACTTGTACCTGCCTTCCTGGAATACCCTATACATTTTAATGGAATGGCTTGAGAGAGCCTGCAGCACACTTACCATGAGTACTTGTACCTGCCTTCCTGGAATACCCTATACATTTTAATAGAACAGCTGTAGAGAGCCTGCAGCACACTTACCATAAGTACTAATAACAGTATATTCATTCCATATTTGGTGCAAGGAAATCACTTGTTTTAAATCTCCACTACACAGTACAAACTCCTCCAGCTGTGTCAATAAAGTGTGGATATCGTTTGCCATCTCTTCAACATGTCTTGCTGGGTCAGACTGTAGAAAGATGGATGAACCAATAAACATTTATAACAAGTACACAGAATTCTGAAATTTTGGTCATACTGAGTCTTGAATCAAAAGAACTTTTATTATTAAAAAGCTAAAACAAACTCACAAAAAATTAAAAAAATGCATTACTTTACCTCACTGTATAATACTTTTCACAACTAAACAAGTTGTTCCTTCCTCAATTCTAACCTGTTCAAATCCACCTAATAGTTCTGTTGTATCCATAGCACTGTTCATGGCCAAAACCTGCAGATCCTGTCCACATAAAGTGGCCATCAGCTGTACCAGACTTGTCTTCCCACTGGACTGTGGTCCTACCTGTAAACATAAGTATAGAGTTAACGATCTTGTCCACATACAGTGACTATCTTGTCTTACCACTGGACTGTGGTCCTACCTGTCAACACAAGTTTAATATATTAAGAAGCACTAAATGACTAAATGAATTCACATAATTGACAGACACAGAACATCCCAAGAAAAGTAATTGTCACTTAAGGACTTTCTAACATTTATTCTTGCATTAATTGCTATTATTGACTGTAAATTTTTTTTGTCAGACTGGCAAAGAAATGCAGTAAAATACAAAACTAAGAAGAACTGTAATATTATTGTTCATTTAGCAACTTCTTAAATATAACGTTAAAATCTATAAATTAACAACAATATAAGAGAATTTTAACTGAAGTAAAAGGCCTCCAATTGTTAGTACTTGCATGTGGACCATTATGTATCCATGGTGCAGTTTATAAACTTACAATGATTGACAACCAATTCATTTCCACACACTTCATCAAAGATTCTAATGGTTGCAAACAGTGATGAAGGAGGTGAATCGATTCAAGGTTACTGATTGGTTGAGAATGTAGTACCCTGGAAAGGAAGGAATGTCCACACTGTACATGGCTGGTTGTAATATTAAATCTTTTGCTACTGTCATAAATCGGATAATCTGCAGGGAAAACTTTTCTATACAGTTCCATCACCTAAAAAAATTGTGCAAATAAATCAAATAAATATTTGTGACAAAGCAATATTTAATCCATGATTACATGTAGCATATGTGTACAAATCAGTCTGTTCCTGAACCCAACAATCTGTTGTACAGCAACTTTTGTGGAAATACATGTAAATAAAAAATAATTTACACTATGTACTTCAAATGTAATGACCTATGTTTGTTTATGATTTTACGCCAGGTTCATCAATTTGTCAGCCATATCATGGCATCCCATTTTTATTTGTAGGAAGCCAAACATCCAAAATCATAGCATTAAGTCTAGGGTAGAACAAGATTTACTATTTTGAATTTGGGATGTGGCTCATCAATGGCAATAAGACCATTAACTTAAGTAATTAACAAGAAAACAAATATCTTGGTTTTAGGCTTATTACTAAATTGCTCACCTCACATATCCTTTCAAAAGAATAGATCTTAGTTAGTAATCAGGTTAACACATTGCCATGTACTATTTAACGAATACCTCTTTTATACCATCAAAATAAACCCTACCATTTGTTTGTCTTTGATGGTTCTCATCCTGTCCTTATATATAAGGGAGACATATTCTCCTGGATTCAGTTCTTCTTTTCTCTGAAAAAATAATTTAAATTTATAACATGTCAAATACTGATTGAAACAATATATTTATATTACTTCCTTGTGTAAGCAATGAAACTATGATTTATTCCAGTTAAACAAAGTGTGTCAACAGTAAGACCACTGTAGCTTCACAAGAGTTAGTTTGTACTGACTGGGTTACAGATTATCAGAATGTAAAATGTTATCAAAAAGATTATAACTTTTTCCCAACTGAATGGCCATCACTTTTGTGATGAATTTAACCAAGCATTTTGGTTTAAACTTCATTTATTCTATGGTATACAATTATTAGTAAATGGACCATAACTGTGGGATATCAAAACAAACAACATGCTTATAGTAAGCGGTTTCCTTAATGCACATTCAATATAAATATATATAGATTATTATGCAGGGTTTTCCTTATCAGGTCCCACATCAATTGGAGAACCCCATATTGGGTTGAGGAGACAGCCGAGATCTAATATGGGTCAAGGATATAGAAAAACTCAGTGTCAAAATTTCTTTATCATACATATTCAGCCAAGACCTGTTCAAAGATTTCTATTTTCCTGTAATCACTGATATTACTAGCATCTTTAACAATCTTTACATCACCCTCCATTTTCTGCTTGAGTAAACATTTTTCATTGCATCAACAAACATGTCCTCTACAGATACGTCAACATATTGTAGGGCCATTGCCTGACACACCATGTTTTAGTGACGTCACTATAAGAGATTATCGTGAGGCCACAAGGCGCAATTGAGGCCTTGTAACACATATCAAGTCCTCTGACAAAATATGACTAGCACGCTTCCATCCCTTTCACACTTACAAAATTATCCATATCAAAGCTAAATATATGATAAATAGTTAGTAAACACATGCTCAATATATAAACAATAAATAGCTCATTACTAGAAAACAGAGACAAAAGGTTGTTTACATATTTATGTAGAAAAATATTTTCATATTTTGCATTAATAAATTCAGTGAGAAAGCAAACTTAACAGTGTTCTGCATATTTTGATAATCAAGAATCTACAAACCTGCTGAGAGATGGTCAGTTGACACCATCTAAATAAATCTCTAAGATTAAACTCCCAGGGACTTCCTTTCTGTCCCCACTTCCTCTCTGTAACGGTTTCTGTGTTTATCTGAAATTTAAAAAAAAATACAAAAATAAGACTGGAAGCAAATGTTAGAAATAGAGATAATCATAGACCAAATAGATCAATTAAACACTAATAAGCCAAACAATACTCACATTTCAATAAATACATGTGTGTAATAATATTTTAATTTGTTGTATTTACTCAACAGCTGAGCAACATTGTCCATTTGGTATAACCTAACTTGGTAGCAAGTGACTGATGATGTCATAATGACCTACATGTATTCTTCCGCAACAAGTGACAAAGCTAAATATTGTAAGTTGCAGATATTATTTGATTATTGCATATTAAATTGTGTTCTTGTTATTTCTTTTGATTATATTGAATTTAAAATACAAGAATTGTTTTCTATTGTTGGTTAGATTATTGGATATAGAGGACCTTGGATTTATTTACGCTTTACATAAAGTGTTTTATTGGCATAATCTGACCCAAAGTCATCTATATCCAATAATCTAACCAGCGACTGAAAACAATCCTTAAATAACTGACTGAAGGGCCAATAAAATACTGTATTATAGGCCACAGCGTTTGAATGGCTGTAATTAACAATTTATATATTACATTCAAGATAAAATACTTTTCATATCCAGCTTCTGTTGTAATTACTCAATAAAACAAGAGAGTAACTGGGCAGCGTGTCACAAGCTAGAAAGTTAACTGTATAAGTAGTCACAAAAAAGAAATCGTACTTAATAATTGCTTAATTATACTGTTGTTTATAGTGTTTATAATTGTTGTTACAAATAGACATGGCTATACCTACAACATAGGCATATACATTACAGTACTTACAGCTATGTTAAATCTGACCATATTCTCCAGTAAATCCTGAGGGATTGTGGGATACATGGTGGTAGCTATAAATAGTAGATCGGCTGCTGACAAAGGTTCAACATAAACCTGTAAGGAAAGTAATGTTTGCAATAAGGTAATAATTACAAGTTTATATATTGAAACTCATATTTTCCACCAACATTCAAATGCTTTTTGTACATATATTCAAATATTATCTAACTGTATTAAAAAACTATACTAAATGCCAACCCCACTTCGAAAAATTTGTTTGCTTGCATTTTTTCATTATTCTATATTTTACCTTTTTATTACGAAAATTCAGTAGAAAAAATGTAGATACGATAACCTGTCCATGTTTTATAATATGCCTCTGGTGTTAAGTTGTTACAAATCGTCCTTGACTTTTGCTACGGGAATTTTACATAATAAGTCAGCCATTTTTGTTTCTACAGGGACCTTACGATGTTTACAAATGTTCGTCTGCTTTCGTGACGTTAAATGGTATTCGGACGAACCGCGAGACTTTTCCCGCCATAACTGCAGACGACATCACCCGAAGGATTTCGAGTAGACAACAATCAGTTGTTCCTAAAGTACACTTCCGTTCTAATTAAGGTCAAATTTTAGCATGGAAAATCGCCCTTTCAAAATTGAAAAACTGTCATATTTCAAAACGCTGAATATCTCGAGGAAATAATTATTGATTTCAAAAAGTAGAATTCTTGTTCTACAAAAGGAGCATAAGCTGAACCATACGCGGTAAGCAGTTTTCATTTTTCACGCAAAAAACACTCTCCACAATACGTCAACACTTAGTATAAAAGATTGTCCAATTATGTATAACATTGAAACAAATGAAGAATACTGTGTAAAAATGTAATTTAAATAGTCCAGCCATTCAAAAAACTACATTTTAAAATACATGAAAATTGTACAGGCTTCATTAAATAAATAGCGTTGTTTCCAAAAATAAAGAAATAAGCTATGAATGGCTTACGTTTAGGAGGCATCTGTGGCCGAGTGGTAAAGGTAGTTAATCATCTAATATTGATCATGTGGCTGTCAACACTGAGTTTGTAGGTTCAAGCCTTACTGTAGGCAGGATATGCTCCACTTCAACCTTAATTGTCAGGATTGTTAGTTTTTCTTCCAAGTGTCCAGAATTTTCCCTGGGTAATACATCCTCCCACCCCCACCCCCCCACCCCCATCCCAAAATAAAAAACTCTGGACACTATGATATAGCTAAAAATTTGCTGAAAGTAGCAATCAAACCCAATTCATACAAACAAACTTCATTAAATGTTTTCTAAATTCAATCAGGGAAATAATAACATAGTTTGACTTCTTTTTCAGGGATCTGACATTTGTCCTTTCCAAAATCTTTCGCTCACAATTCCTCAGTTAATACAATAAAGATGACATGGTTTGGGGGAAATACAAATTGTACAAACCTGTGTAAACCTGTTGAGAAAGGATCTGGGTAATCCCTTCCTACCGCCTCCTTGATTCAGTGGGTTCTGACATGCAAACAATCGTGTCTTCTCATGCTGTATATGGAAGGTCTTACTGAGCTCTGGTATAAACACTTCTGCTCTGTGATCTAAACATGCATTTAAACCTTCCAGCACTGACTGAGAGGCAAGATTTAACTGTAATAATAGTATATTATATATTATATCTTACAGATACAGTTACTATAATGTTAGAAATTGAATAAATTTCCCAATATTTTTTTATGTAAGAAACTTTAAAATTCTCACCATCAGGCAATACAACTCACTTGCTGTCATTTTTCATTTTCAAATTTGCAGCATGTGAGTTATATTAATTGATCAAAGGATCATGCCTGATAACATTGAAAAATAGGACATTTAATGGGACATTTATTGATACCCCTCCACACTGCACTGGTTTTTAATATTCATGAACACATTTTACAGATACAAATCAGCCTAGATGATCAGCTTAGCCCAATAACATTCCAGCTCAGAAGACAATTTTAACCTTGACCTTAGATCTAAGAAATAATTTCAAACTGGCACATACAATGGAATTGTGCTTAAAATTCAACTTGAACTTTATTTTATAGTACTTAGCACCTGTGCAAGTTTTAACAAAATCTGTTTTTCAAGTAACCTTGAAAAATGCCAATTTTTGACATAAAGAACTGTGTCACAGATTGTGTTCCAAAGATAAAAATGTTAATCTAGTATTTGTTTTCAAAGCCATGTTTAAATATAATATTAAATATTTCAGGATTTTTGTCGAAAGAATATTTGTACAATATTTATATATTCAAATGTGAACATGATGCAATATTGTCAAAACAAACATGAAAACGAAGATATATACAGACTTGTTTCAGAAAATGCCATAATTTTTTAGAATCTGGAATGTTCAAATGAATCAAAACTTCCTCTATGAATTATCGTTTTATATGAGGTTGCACTTTATGTAAATCCATCAATGAATCAATCAAACATATATTATACCTCATCTAACACAATCCAATGGCCAGCTTTTAATGCCTGTAGTAATGGTCCATCTCTCCAGGCAAACACTCCGCCCTCTGCCCCTTCTACAGGTAGATCTGCTCCAAACAAATCAGTCACATCCTGCAGAAAAATTAAAAACATAATAACTGCATCAGATGTCTCTCCACATATGCAACGCTCAGCTCCTTGCTATGGGAAGACATGCTCCGATTGAATCAATTTAATCCTTTGGAGAAATACAAATAAAATTACTGTGAAAGTTGTCTCTATTATGCCACCATCATCTTCTTCTATCTTTACATTACATCCTTTGGAGAATTAAAAATAATACTAAAACTTCAGGAACGGAATGTCTCTCTAGAAACAGACATGGTGCAAATAAATTAGTCCAATACAATAAACAATTTCATGAAAATTTTGTTTTAAGAATTGTACACATATTTTCCAAGATCACTGACATTTTGCATGACAACAGATTGAGAGACAGACTGATATGCTATTTATTCATGTTTTTAGATTCTTAGTGTCCTGAAAACTTAGTGAACATGGTTGAGTTGACTTATAACTTGTGCTTACAGTTTGTTCTGAAAGATTAATTCTGACCAAATGTCTCCCAGCTGCCTTGGCAATAGCTGAAACTAGACTCGTCTTCCCAATTCCAGGCGAACCCTCCAATAAAAGTGGGCGTGGCAGCTGTAGTGACCTCAATATTCTCTGAGCATTGACACATGTAGTTGGTGCCTGTAAAGCATAGTTCTCAACTTGCTTGTTACCTACATCGCCTGAAATGAATTTAATCAAATATAACATAAAGCTGAATTTCCAATATAACAACACATTGTCCCTCATTTTTTCCTGGCAATTTCTGTCTCCTGACTCATAGTTTTTATCCATATTTCCAGCATATTTAAACCTTCCAAGAGGCACACTGTATTTTTTGCCCACTACAAAATAATATTTAAAAAAAAACGCTCCTGATAATGGATTCTTCTATGGTATCTTCCAAAATACCAATATGTTTAACCTGTATTGCCATAAACTTATCTATTGTTAACTAACCCAAAGGCTCCCAACAGCTGATTTCTATAGGGGAAAAAGGACATTTCAACTATGGTTAACTAAGTTCTGTAGTGGCTCCAACAGTTTAACAAAACAACCTGGTACAGGATCAGCCACTTTATATTAGTACTACTAGTAAGTTTGTTTTCAATTGGTTTTACTATTACTAGAGAAGGAGCCTTTTAAAATTTTCTACGATAGGATTATACGGAAAGTCTTGCTGTGGCAGTAATCTTGGATTTCTATTCAGAACATTGTAGAGGACTACTAAATAAGCATATAAAATTGTCCTATACTGTACTATGTTAAATAAAGACTTGCGGTGGCAGTCATCTTGGATTTCCAATTAAAACATTAAACTTATTTTGTAGGGGACAACATTCACAAACAATATGACTACAACAATGTTGAATTCTCAATCAGAATACAAAACAAAATTTGTAAAGATCACATAGTGACTAACTTTAGTTTTATGAGGTCCAGTGGTTTCAGTGAAAAAAACTGAAATGTACAATTATTTGACAATAACAATGATGATGATGATGATGATGATGATGATTATAAACTAAAACACAACACTGTTAATTTTTGAATACAACAAAAAAATACCTTTATCAATGCTAAAAGGCCAAATACAGAATCTGTCATCCATGAATTTTACTGTCTCCATGGAAACATGTTCAAGTTTATCCAGCAGCCCTAGTGATGTCAGATCATATGATTGGTGTGTCATGTTGCTGACCAGTTTCAGTAAGAACTCAAGTGATAACAACCTAGTATTTTCAACCTCAATGTCAGAACCTCTACTTGTTGTGCCTACAGTAAAAAACAACAATCATATAACTGGATGAATAGCAAATGCCAATATCATTGAAAATCTGAACTTCGTGGACAGCTTTTATTTAATGACAATCATTTGTTTTACATTTAAACTAGTAACCTGTGAGCTACTGCTCACTCAGTATATCCTACAATTCATATCATTGATTTCAATAAGTAGGCAAACAGGAAGTAGATATGTGATAGACCTGAAATCTGTACTTGCAATATAGGACCACATGGTAAGGTCACATATAAAATTTCAAGTGGTTGTGATAAGTAGTGCTGAGAAACTGTTACGAAAATTTTCATCCATTGACCACTAATGTTAAAAATTAACAAATGGGACAGACCTGAAATCGGTACTCGCAATATAGGACCACATGTTAAGGTCACATATAAAATTTCAAGTGGCTGTGATAAGTAGTTGCTGAGATGGAAGATGTTGTGGACCGAAGGACGGACAGGGGTAAACCAGTATACCCCTTCTTCTTCAAAAAGGGGGGGGGGGGGGTATAATTACTACTGATCCTGCCCTGGATTGAATTATTGCGAGAAACTATTCATTTTAAAGGTATGAAAATGTTTCATTCTATATTAGTAGATTTAATTAAGTTATCCAATATTTAAGAATAGTACTGCATCCATAAACTTAGCTACTCAAAGATAATCATAAAAGAATAATCAATAGGAAGCATGAAAATTATCTTTTAAAACATAACTGAGATCTGTTAATTAGCCTTTATGATACAACATGTCAAACAATAAATATGTTTGTTATGAAAAAGACATTAAATGTACATCACATTTTTTATTTACATGTATGAAGGGGCCTCGGTGGCCGAGTGGTTAAGGTAGTTTGTCTACTATTGATCACGTGGTCTGTCAACACTGAGAATGCAGGTTCGAGTCTCACTGCAGGCAGGGTGTACTCGACTCCAATCTTTATTGACAAGGATTGCCAGTTTTCCTGCTGAAGGTCGGGGGTTTTCACCGGATACTCCGGCTTCCTCCCCCAATAAAAACTGGACGCAATGAAATAGCTGAAAAATTGCTAAAAGTGGCGCTAAACATCAAACAAACAAACATTTATGAACATTAATAAACCAAGTATGTTTTAATCATTATTAAATAAATAAAATTAATAAAATTAATTAAGTTCTCCATTAGTTTCCCTTTTTCAAGTTTGATAACTAAAAAATAAATCTTCTAAATGGCTTACTGTAAACTGACATTACATAGTAGTTGTTGCCTCACCAGAGGCCAGAAAAGGTTACATGTATATATAGTGCTTATAAATGAACCTCACCAAAGGCAATACCATAGAAAAGGCCATATCAAATACCATTTCTATAGTGCATCTAAAATATCCACACTTCCACTTTTATAATGCCACACTTCCTGTGCAGAAGGGGAGGCTTTATACAAGCAGGATAACATCATTAGTACACAAATGGGGAGGCTTTATAAGAGCAGGACTACATCATTAGCACACAGATGGGGAGGCTTTATAAAAGCAGGACTACATCATTAGCACACTTGTTAATACACATCTATATGAAATCTTACCAGATCCTAATCCATCTAAGAAGACAAGACAGGCTCCATGTATGAAGGCAAGAGGTGGGTCTAGTTTGTTGTACCTGTCTGTGTCATCATCATTCAGGGTTTTTGCAGCGACATTAATAAAATTCACCCAGGATAAGATGTCACGAATGCTGACTGTGCACCTAAAATATATTGTCATTCACTATATCAAATATTAACATCTGAAAGAAAATATTAAGGGTTTTTTTGTGTTTCGAATGTTGTTTAATGCCACTTACAGCAATTTTCAGCTATATCATAGCATCCAATTTTTATTGGTGGAGGAAGCTGGAGTGCCTGGATAAAACACCTGACCTTCCATAGGAAAACTGGCAATCCTTGTCAATTAAGATTGGAGTCGAGTATACCCTGCCTGAATTGAGAATCGAACCCCAAACTCAGTGTTGACAGACCATGTGATCAATAGTAGACGAACTACCTTAACCACTCAGCCATCGAGGCCCCAAATGTGAATGGAACCATTGTACAATTTAATGTACAAAAAGTTGTACTTCAATATAAAGAATCCTTGAATTTTTTACCTCTTTTAAAAACAAAGGGATGTAGCATTAAATAAATGGGTACCTTATGATGATAATTAAAAAATAGGGTGTCAAAAATATATTATTTTATATTTGACTATACACATCAGAAATATAAAATGTCTTCCCAGGATTTATTATGTTTAAATGGAACTTACCTCTTTCCAAAGTCATTATTAGAAAACCATTCAATAAAGTCGAGGATGGCTTTACCAATACCACTGGTACCATCCTCCATATTACAGAGATGGATACCACATTGTATATTGTGTTCTATGATATCGATCAGATCTTGTCGCTGGTTTGTTTGTGGACACCATATTTCAGTAAATCTATTCCTCAAAGCTGGCGACAGCTGATAAAAAATTAAATATCTAAATATAATATTCTGTACTGATCCTGATGATAAAAGAATGTAAACAAAATTACACTGAAAAAATATTTCTCTTACAATATACATGCATTTAGAACAATTAGCAAAGTTTTGGGCATCATGAAACCAAGTCAAGCTTTCTGCTCAGTTAAAATTAAGTAATAAAGTATACAATAAAAGCAAAATGGGCAAAGAGAGCAAAAGTCTCCTGAGGACGTCAATAAATGTATGTGGTTTTGTTTACTCTGAAAAACTAATATTCACCAACCTCAAAGGGCAAAGTAAACATACTCGTTCAAAAATACATTAAATTAAAAGACAGTAACTGATTTTCATTCTACTTTCAAAGAAAATAGCAATATTCATATAAGAACCAAACAACACAACCTTCATGGTGGGCTAAAAACATCAAGGTAAGCTTTCTCTGCAGACAGCTGTTTTTTTCTCCAAAATAAGCAAACACAGTGACTGTTACTTTGTGGGTGTTAGAGAAGTCTCTTCCCTTCAATATCGAAGTCTATTTGTCATTTGTAAAGAGGGAAGCTTTTAATTTCAACCTAATTGTCCAGTAGCATTACACATTTCTGGTTAACACATTTGATTGGTTGGCTAGGACCACATTTGATGTTAACAATTACATAATTACTCACCTCTTTCTTTCCAAAGTCTCCACCAGGGTTCATGGTAGCAAACACCTGGAATCCTGGTGTGGCATTCACATGTTCTACCTCATTCTGTGAACCATCACCACCCCCTTTCTCAGCCAATAGTATCATCTGTTCTGGCTCAAGGACACTGTTTAACCTCTCAAGTACAGAATCATCAGCCAATGAAATTTCATCAATCAGAAACATTGCTCCTTCCTTCATAGCTGTGACCAATGGTCCATCTACCCATTCAAACAGTTTCTGTGGGCCATCCTGATTAAAAAATTATATGCCATTAAATCTAAAAAAAAACTGCTGACTGTAATTTAAAACAAGAAAAACAATTTGAGTTTACTATCTGAAGTTAAATATCCAAGGATGCTGAGGACAGAACTTCCAACCAATGAACTTCTATACATCCTCATGTCCTGCTTAAAGATGTACATGTATCGAAAGCCTTTTCAGAAAAAATTATACCTTTACATAAAGCCAAAAGTTGAGAGGGGGATAAATAGATTTCTTTTCTGATCCATAATTAATTTTTTAATAATTTAATAACATTTTGTAGTATTTCAATAAGATTGTTTGTTTGAATGGGGTTTTAACGCCACTTTCAGCAATTTTTCAGCTATTTCATGGCGTCCAGTTTTTATTGGGGGAGGAAGCCGGAGTACCCGGAGAGAACCCCTGACCTGCGGTAGGAAATTTCAATAAGAATCATGTGGTGTTTTGTAAAAGAAAGAAGTATAAATGACAGATTAAATACTATATACATGTACTCATATCTACATCCTTTATTTTTCAAAATTTTTAGCATTTACATTTACTTGATGGTTCTTCAAAAATACATAAAAAAACAGTAGTGAAATTGAACTAAATTATATATAGCGTTCTGACTCTCCATTGTTCAGTCTTTATGGTAAAGTCCTCAATGTACAATGCTTTTTACCTGATTATGTGTTCTACATGGTCTGAGTCCACCCAGGAAATCAGCACTTTCTGTATGTAGATGACAGTTTATGGAATATAACTTGGTATTTTTTATGGCCGATAGAAGTTGACACATGGTTGTCTTACCACATCTTTGAAAAATGTAATGAATAGAAATAAAACATATATTAAAGCTAATTTTATGATACACTCAAAAATAAAAAAAAGTAATAAATTTAGGGCAGGTTGCTATCGAAATATTAAATTCTGTTATTTACAGACTGGTTAGACCTTATTATATACTTACAGAAAATATCATCTAAGTTTTACAGAATAATACTTATTGCAAATGAACAATATGCAAAATCTTGTGTACATTGACAGAAATTTGCAAAGTAGGACGACACTAAACATTTAATAATTGCTTCCATCACTGTCTGTTTACCACATGCTTCATCGCTGTGCCTTTCCAGATCACTGTATATATTCATTTAAAAAACTAATATTGTTTGTTGAAATATCAGGCTTCTGCATCCTATAGTTGCTTTAAAAACTGAAGCAGAAATTGTTATGGACAGACGGACGAATGAATGGACAAAGGTAAAACAGCATACCCCCTCTTTTCAAAGAGGTGGTATTAATATAGTCTGATCACAACACAGTACAACTAACCAACCACAGGGATATTTTCAAATTTCCTTCCAGATTCCATTACTTATTTATTTATTTTGAATGTCACAACCAATTAAATAAATTTAATACCCTGTATCTCCAACTAATAGTACAGGCTCCTTAAACAGTATGGCCTGACCAATCAAAACTGCTAGTCTCCTCATGCCAAACGTCCAGACCACATGTCCAAAAGTGGATGGTGATTCATTGATCACAGACTTCAGTAAGTCTACAGTTGTAGATGATGTCTCTGAACTAAGTGTGAACAGTTTATTGGGATCAGCACTGCGTTTGAAATGTTTCTGTATCACCTCACGAACAACAAGATCTTCTTCTGGCTTTCTTACTCGTCCAGCAAGTACCATGTAACCTTTATGAAAGAAAACACAATCCTATTACATCTAAATGTGTAAGTGAAAACAAAATGCTATTGGACCAAAGGAGATGTTTGGTAATTTTACTTTCAGTCCAGTAAAATTCAATGTATTTCTGAACCAAATCAGGGCAGATACAAGATTTTCGAAAGGGAGGGGGGTAAAAAGGGGATATCGGAAAAGGAGGGCCACGAAGTGCTCCTCCCGTGCCTCACAGGGGGTCTGGGGCCGCTTAAGGCCCCTAGAAGCTCTCGAAAAAATGGTGCAAAATCCTGCATTCTTGCAATTTCCAAGCATCAAAATGAATTTATTTAACACACAAGGTTTTTATAGTGTTCAGTAACCTTTATTTGGTACAGTATACAACAGAGATATAATAATAAACGAATTAGTACCTTTAATGCATTAATTTATGGCTATGGAAAGCAGGGATGACATTTTTACCCTCCCTGTTCTCTTTTTTTTTCTTTCCTTTTTTTTAAAGGGGGGCGTAAGCCCCTTATGCCCCCCCCCCCTGGATCCGCCACTGCAAATGTCTGGTGGTGTTTCCAGTTGTGGTTTAAAAAATACTTAATGAACTTTCTCTTCCATAATTATATAAAGGATGCAGTCCACGATTCTTCCATTAAAATTCTGTCAAACAGGAATTCCTGTCTTGTTTTCTCAAATTAAAATGCATGGAATATTTCTCACATAGAAATTAGTCTAGTTCTTGTTCTACACTCACAAATAAATAACAATTTAATTAATTTAAGAAAACTTACTGATCAAAGCAGCTGTTTTCTTTGCACTGGAAACCAGTGAAAAAATTGGACAAATTAGTACTATGCAGCATTTAGCTTTACTTGAATAATTCTGACACTGTAATGCCTAACAGAACATAAATAAGGCATAGATATGTTCCAATGAGACCCAACTGTGATCCCCAGCAAGCAAAACTATTTATTTTTGCTTTGGTCCTGTAAAAGATGATTTGGCCCGGTCATGTTACTCCTGTTACCAGACCAAAGTTACATTTTGACTGATTGATTGAATGATGCTTAATGTCTGCTGGCAAATTATTAGGATAACTACATCCTTATATTTCTTTAAAAGGAAAACTCTAAACCAACATTAATTAGTAAAAAGTTTTTAAATGAGGTTCTTTAATTTGTAACACAAAAATTAAATCACACAAACTTGTAAAGCATTTATTCACCCTTATACAGTCGAACCTCGTTGTCTCCAACTTGGTTGACTCGATACCTCGGTTATGTCGATATAATTTTTAAATCCTGGTATTTTTCTAATATCAACAATGAATTTATTCCTCAGTTGTGTTGATCTCGGTTGTTTCGATATTTCGCTTAACTCAATGGGTTTTTGTAGTCCGGACAATAATAATTAGTGTAATTTTAACCTCATCTCGAATTTAATTTTGCTCTCTATGTCATATATTAAAACTAACAATATCATTTGTATTGTTACTTAATTTGGGTCTATTTGTTTTCAACACCTGTCATACAGTAAACACGATTATTGATTGGCTATTACAATTTAAATTTGGAATTTAATAAAACGAAATGATAATCTAAGCCCTTTCTAAGGTTAATTATGATCCACTCATTTCTGTCAGAATTATTTTGTAATGTTTAATTAAAAATGATAATTATTGAAAATTCTTTGGATATGATCAATGATACATGTGGTCAAGTTTCATTTCTTTAAAGACATTCTATCGTTTTTGTTGACTTGTGCGTTGTTGTCAATTACGTAAAAAACACAATCTATATGTAGTTCTTTGACACTGTAAGTTGATAAGTGTTTTCTTGAACTGTTTTTCCATGATTTCATAATAAAGTCTATAAATTTGATTATACTATTTATTAATTATTGTCGATTTATTTGAATGGATATATAGCAAAAATACTTTATATATCGCACACTACCAATACAAATGATGATGAAGTTCGAAACCAATATACATGAAATAAAAGACCTTAGACTTTTTTAAATCACATAATGAAAATGACATCACAGCCTAAAATCGGTTGACTCGATATATTTGCTACGGTCCCACAAACTTCAACTTATCGAGGTTTGACTGTATTTGTTTATTGTGAAAACATTCAAAATTTACTCATTCAGATTTTTTAAATACTGTTTAAATGAAAATGTGTTAGCTTTTATTTATCCCTGTTTAGATATTTGTAGAATAGTGTTAAAATACAAACTTGTTTAGCATTCAAGTCCTTTAAATTAATTAAATCTTAAAACTAGTTTTTATTAATTTATGCAAAAATGCCATACCACAACAGCTATTAATAATGAATGATGAAATTCAGGTACTGGTTCCCTGTTTATATTTACCATGATCAGCCATATGTTGTTCCCAGTCATAAAACTTGTTTTTGCCACCAACTTCATATTTGTATCTCTCAGCCCACCTGAATAGGTCCCTCAGGGTCATAAATCCCTGCTTCCCAGCAAACACTCCAGAACCTCTTCTTCTGGTCTGCAGAAATAAAAGATTAAATAGAAATCTTCCCAGCAAACACCTCAAAATATCTTCTGGTCTGCAGCGAACACCTCAAGATATCTTCTGTTTTTCAGCAAACACCTCAAGATATCTTCTGGTCTGCAGCAAACACCTCAAGATATCTCATAATCTGCATTACTATCAACAATCAGACTCTGGGTATTAAGTTACCAGTGAAAAATGTTAAGAATAAAACAAGCACATTTACAGACGGGAAACATGGCGATAAAGAAATCACCATATCTGATAGAACAAGTCAGTTAGGATTAATAAGAACGGTTAAAAATGACGTTACTGCCAAAGTAGATGAAAGAATTTCATGTGCAAGAAAGACACTTTATAGTTTAACTGGTACTGGACTGCATGGTACCAATGGACTGCCTCCAACTACTTGTCTCAACTATTCAACATCTACTGTATGTTTTACCAAGACTTCTATATGGACTAGAAACTTTCGTCTTTAACCATTCTCACATTGAAAAGCTCGACAGATTTCATCTGCAATTTCTAAGAACAATACAAGGACTACCTAAACGATCATTGAGAGCAGTAACATATTGTCTGCTGGGAGTACGACCTATGGAAGCAGAATTACATTACAGACAACTAAGTCTTTTAGGAAACATCCACTATAGCCAAAACAACACCATGATAGAATTACTCAAAAGTCAAGTTCTCTTAAAATCATTTGAATCTTCCAGCTGGTGTATCCACATCGTTAAACTGCTAGACATTTATCTGCTACCATCTGATGAGAAACTACTACAAGAAACTTTAGAGAAATCAGAATGGAAAAGTAAGATTAGGTCTAATATTTCTAAGCACTGGAACAACAAACTTACCTCAAAGACGTGAGACGTGGTATGATTAAAGCTAGACTCCTCACTGGAACATATATATTCCAAACAGACACGAGCAAATTTAACCAACAAGATGTGGATGGAACATGTCCAGAACTTGTAAAGGCCAGAAATGGCAGGAATTACAGGGCATGTTTTTCTTCATACAAACTGCAATATCTTTTCTAGATTTTGATTGAAGTATACAATCACAAAAGTAAAATAATTCTTGTTTGTGTACGTTTGCTATTGCAAAGTGATTAATTATTGTTTTTTCCCCAATTCTTAAAGGCTCTGTTGCTTTTTTACTTATAAACTGACCTTTGAGTCTATACACAAAGCCTAAAGTAACTGAAATGGAAATGTAGTGGAATTTTGATGACAACATCATAAACGAATTATGAAACAATAACTTTCAAAAAGAAATGTGAGAAACAATAATAGATACATGTATGTATTTAAGTGTTGCCTGTTTATTCATATCTCCACACATGATATATTTAGACAGGTTACCATGTTCTTTAAATTATTTGTTGATTTACCTGTAAATCTAACATGACAGCCACCAACTTTTTACTGTAGGACATAGGTATACTACATCTCTCGTGTAAAATTGTTTCTAACTCTCCACTGGGGATCACATCAAAATGTAGTTCTATAAAACGATTCCTAAAGGCTCTCGATAACATCTGAATTAATAAAAAGTAATAATTAAATTTGTTTAATCATTGCTAAGTTATCCTTTTCTTAGGTCATTAGTCACATTTTACATACATTACTTCCACCTGCTGGTCTATTATTTAATATAAAATGATTAATTGATTTGTTGAATGTTTGTTAAACATCTGGTGAGCAATATTTCAGCTACCGTAGATGCTCGCTTAAAAGTCGGTCCGCATATAAGTCGGGGGGTCTTTTTGGACCTTAAAATCTGGTATTTTGCTGTTGACCCTGGTATAAATCGGTCCGAAGACTGACGTGTTGAGATGAGGTCAGAATCAGATAAAAATTCTAAATTTGTGAATAAAAATCATTATATCAGTAAGACTTCTTGTTTATTATTTGTTTCTCGTGTTTTATGAGTTAAATATCGCTTGTCATTTATCCTAAGTGGTTTGTTTTCACTAGTGTACACGTGTTTTGAAAATGTTAACATAATTATCTCCCTGAATTTGCTAAAACCATAAAAAAGACAAACACAAGTAAATATACAAATATTCATTTTCGTAATTATTTAATAGTTAAAGCAGAGTTTTTTTAAATAAATGAAAACTAAAATACAAAATATAAAGGAATATGGTTTGTAAATTAAAATAATAATTGATGAAAAAACAAATTCTGTTGCATATATGTATTAGTTTATCTTGATTTTCGGTTTATAGTTGTATCATGACATCACCGGATGTATTATGCAATACATACAAATAAATCGATACTTGTGTAAACAGTGGTAAATAGGAATGGAAATATGGAAACTGGATAAAATAAACAATACACAAGTAAAAACAATCTTTATTTATGTCTTAAATATACTTTATTTAGCATAACTAATCACATATGGGTCTATTTTCGTCTTTATATTTGGCGATCTATGTACGGCCTTCAAACTTCGACTGGAATTCTTTCCTCTTGTGGTATGACTCGCTTAAAAGTTGGAACCCTTCTCTAAAACCAAATTTTAACTCCTAATTTTCCGACTTATGTGCAAGTATGTACGGTATATTCAATAGGAATTACAAAATGAAATTCAACTTACATGTCTAAAACAATAAAATATACAATACAAAAGAAAATATCAGCTACTATACAAAATATGGAAACTCTGTTCGAACTGAAGAGCAGTAAGTTGCTGGTGTAGTACTAAAAATAAACCCAATTAACACTGTTTGAATATCTATAAGAGTTTTTAAATCGATCAACAATGTTTTTATGTCTTATTTATCACACACGTACCTTCCTGCCACCATAATGTCCAGGTGGATTCTGGGTAGCAAACAACATGAACTTAGGATGAGCCTTTATGGTTTCCTGTGTCTCTGGTATAAATAGTTCTCTGTTGTCATCCAGTAACTGTAAGGAACAATAAAGTATCAAATCTTCAGTAACAACAAAGTACCAAATCTTCAGTAACAACAGAGTACCAAATCTTCAGTAACAACAAAGTACCAAATCTTCAGTAACAACAAAGTATCAAATCTTCAGTAACAACAAAGTACCAAATCTTCAGTAACAACAAAGTATCAAATCTTCAGTAACAACAAAGTACCAAATCTTCAGTAACAACAAAGTACCAAATCTTCAGTAACAACAAAGTATCAAATCTTCAGTAACAACAAAGTACCAAATCTTCAGTAACAACAAAGTATCAAATCTTCAGTAACAACAAAGTATCAAATCTTCAGTAACAACAAAGTATTAAATCTTCAGTAACAACAAAGTACCAAATCTTCAGTAACAACAAAGTATTAAATCTTCAGTAACAACAAAGTATCAAATCTTCAGTAACAACAAAGTATCAAATCTTCAGTAACAACAAAGTATCAAATCTTCAGTAACAACAAAGTACCAAATCTTCAGTAACAACAAAGTACCAAATCTTCAGTAACAACAAAGTATTAAATCTTCAGTAACAACAAAGTATTAAATCTTCAGTAACAACAAAGTATCAAATCTTCAGTAACAACAAAGTATCAAATCTTCAGTAACAACAAAGTACCAAATCTTCAGTAACAACAAAGTATCAAATCTTCAGTAACAACAAAGTATCAAATCTTCAGTAACAACAAAGTACCAAATCTTCAGTAACAACAAAGTATTAAATCTTCAGTAACAACAAAGTATCAAATCTTCAGTAACAACAAAGTACCAAATCTTCAGTAACAACAAAGTACCAAATCTTCAGTAACAACAAAGTACCAAATCTTCAGTAACAACAAAGTATCAAATCTTCAGTAACAACAAAGTACCAAATCTTCAGTAACAACAAAGTACCAAATCTTCAGTAACAACAAAGTATTAAATCTTCAGTAACAACAAAGTATCAAATCTTCAGTAACAACAAAGTACCAAATCTTCAGTAACAACAAAGTACCAAATCTTCAGTAACAACAAAGTATCAAATCTTCAGTAACAACAAAGTACCAAATCTTCAGTAACAACAAAAGTACCAAATCTTCAGTAACAACAAAGTATTAAATCTTCAGTAACAACAAAGTATCGAATCTTCAGTAACAACAAAGTATCAAATCTTCAGTAACAACAAAGTATTAAATCTTCAGTAACAACAAAGTATCAAATCTTCAGTAACAACAAAGTACCAAATCTTCAGTAACAACAAAGTATTAAATCTTCAGTAACAACAAAGTATCAAATCTTCAGTAACAACAAAGTACCAAATCTTCAGTAACAACAAAGTACCAAATCTTCAGTAACAACAAAGTATCTTCAGTTCAATCTACATTGTATACATCACTACTCAGATAGTAAACATAAATTAAAATATCAAAAAACTTTTTAACTTTAGTTCATATTTCTGGAATAATAGTTTTTATACCTTCATTTCATTTCATTTTTTTCAATAAAATGTGAAAACTTCAAGTTTTTTTTAATTTTTCTACAGCCTTCGCAAAAAAGATTATAACGGAGTGAACTGTACATACTGAAGTAATTATTATGTTGTGATATCAATATGGAAGACCACTTACCCTGTTCAAAGCTTCAAGGACATCTGTGGGAGCTAAATTTAACTCATCTAGAATAATCCAATGACCCTTCCTCATGGCTTCCACCAGAACACCTGTTTATAAGAGAAAACAAGTACTATCTTTAAAAAGATAACCGACACATTAAATATATAAATTAAGTTATGCATTGAACTACGAATTGCCATTATTGTCATACAAATTCCCCCGTTTCAATAGACCAGAAATGTTTGATGGAATTTTTTTGGGGGAAGTACTGACAGAAAAATGTAGGAAAAATCTTATAATTATTATTACGTGAAATCAGGAACCTATAAATTAACACTAGTCCCAGGTGAAACGAGTTTGATATTATTAATTTATACATGTGTGCCCCTCCCCACCCCACCCCCTTATGTGTTTTTATATTTCAACAAATTGTTTTATTTACGTGTTTTCGATATTAACACATTTACCAAGCATACAGTTAACCAAAATTGATCATTTACATACAACTACATGTACTTTTTTGTACATGTATTCAAGAACGTTTATTGATATTATGTATTGAAACCCACTGCCTAAGATATAGAACTGAAGTTTTTCTGCGAGCACCAAAGCAGTTATTCAACAATGTAAACAAATTGAATTGTAGAAGTTTTTTAATAAAATGTTTATAGTTTAAAATTTACTGAATAAGCAAAGTATACTTTACAATTAGAGCTACAACTCTATGTGTGCACCAAGGGTCTGGAAACGGTCATATTTGCCGGACATGTCCGACATTTACATTAAAATGTCCGACTAAGGTTTAGTCAAATCGGACATCAAAAATAGTGATATTCAACTTGGACAATAATATACATATCTTTTAGTTGGTTTCAATACCTGTAATTTCCGCTAGATATAAATATTATATTAAAAAATCAACCCTAAGGCTATTTCCCGTCACTGACACATGTGTTTATTTAGTAACCATTCACTCCATTCAAGTGTTAATTACCTGACGTACATAAATCTTGGGAAAATCAATTCAAATTAAATTCTATTGAAATGATGAAAACAAAAATAAATATTTAATTCAATAAATAATAACTTGTAAAAAACGTGGTCCATCGGAGAGTATCGTATAAAATTCAATTCTGTTCCGAACTTGTTGTAATTTTGAAACAACTTCCTACTTCCGGTTAATGAAAATGTCTCAGGAATGTTCATAAAAAACGTTGTTTGCTATTACTTTGTTGAATAGACAACATATCATCTTATAATAAAGAAATTTTAGGAAGCAGAATGTTTTCCTACGTATATTTCCTTTCTTGCACGGTGCATATATCATAGGAACCCATACAAAACAACAACTAATATCTACCACGGTCTTGAAAAAAATTAAAAAGACCTTAATTCTGGACTTTAAGGAACAGCACATACACATCCCAGCTTAAGCAAACACAATATTTTTTATATGATGACCGGTAAAATGTTTGACATGACTCAGGAAAATTTCCAGGGCCTTGGTGTGAACTACGACGGATGCCCAAGAACAATAATACATTTGATTTAAAATCAACATGTATATAAAATGATTGTTAATTTATATTTAATAAAGAAATAAATTAAAATTTCTTCTCATCTTTTTTACACTCCAGAAAAGCCCGCAAAAATCCAGCGTGTTAATATGCATTTTAATTTGCGTTGTACTTCAAATAAAAAATATTTAACGTTTTTTGTACAAGTTGTTTGATTATAAAATTTTACAAACTGCAGCTCTTCATCTCTATCGTTCTTAATACTTAAATTGCACTATACAAAAATTGTATAAACAAACAGACGGCAACATCTAATAATAATAGTACAAAATTTGAAAGGTCAGTCTGAATTGCCAATTTACCACCCTGTTCCAAACCCCCCATCCAAATGGTTTTTGACTAATCAAGAAACAAATAAAAAATATTTAACATTTTTGTACAAGTTGTTCGATATAAAATTTTACAAACTGCAGCTCATCTCTATGGTTCTTAATACTTAAGGTATCTGAACCACAATTGACCACGTAATCATATTTGGTGTCCCGGATGTCTTGTTTTTCAATGGAGCATAACTCTGTAATGTTCAGCAAACATCGGAAAGACTATTTGAGTAACTAGCTTTTTGGCTGTTACATTGACTCAAAGTAAAACAATGTATTTAATGTGTATAATTTATTAGCAATACAAATGTACATTGATTTAATAAAGCTCTGTTTCTTGGTCCAGAAATAAAATTTAAACGGTGACTTCAATTATGGGTCGGATACCTTAAATTGCACTATAAAATAATTTTATAAACAAACAGATGGTAAAATCTAATAAAAATAGTACAAAAATTGAAAAGTGAATTGCCAATTTACCACCCTGTTCCAAACCCCGGTCAAATGGGCTTTTGACTAATCAAGAAACAGAATTACGATCACGTGACTTGCGTTTTCGAGAGGTGAAGAAGTGTCATGAGGTCAAAGGGTTAAAAGTGAATATAATACAGTCGGAAAAATTGTGGGAAAGTTGTTTTCTCAAAATACGATGAGATGAACAGGTAAAATTTCTCTGTTTTGTATTAAAATAACTGTCATTAATTTATTCTCTTTTTTATATTTTACCAGGCGTCATTTTCCTACTGGTTAAGGTAGTTAGTCATCTACTATTGATCATGTGGTCTGTCAACACTGACGGTTGTGGGTGTAAGCCTTACTGTGGGCAGTGGATGCTGGACTCCAGTCTTAATTGACAAGGATTGCCATTTTTCCTGCTGCAGGTTGGAATTCACCTGGTACTCAAGCTTCCTCTCCCATGATGTCATGATATAGCTGAAAAATTGCTGAAAATGATGTTAAACTCTATTCAAAGAAACAATAAAACAAACAATTATACTTTACCACTGTATATAATTATTTGTTTCTTTTAAAACATACCTATCTACATTTTTTCCTAGTACAGTTTATAAGTGTGCAGGTTTACCATCTCCATTTGTTGTATTTTCATTTTTATTCATGGGTACCAACTTTTGTGGTTTTCATGGGTGTGATCAAACCACAAAGTTAAGAATTAAACAAATATTAACCTTATATTAATGTCTGTTTTCCTCCAGCAATGAAAATTGATGACCATGAATATAAATGACTCCACAGTATTGTCAGTGAAGCTTCCGTAAGTTATTATAGTGTTTATTGCTATTTTAATTTGACAACATGAGGATCTATACAGTGGGAGTACAGTTTTGTATATTTAGATTTAGATGTATTTTTAGTACTAATGGCAAGACAAAATGTTGGCAGATTGAAGAATAGGGGAATAACATGGGAGAAGTTAATTTTATTCTTTATTCAGCAAATAATGATTAAATTAACAACTACTCCCAAAATATGAATCAAACAACAAACCTACCCTCTTTAAAGACCAGTTTTCCAGTTTCATCTGTCGAGTAGCAGCCAACATATTCCTGTAAATCTGTATGCTCATGGTTATTGACTCTAACACAGTGGTTCCCACTAGACTTTGCCAACCACGTAACCAAACTAGTCTTTCCTACAGATGTCTCACCTTGCAGCAGAACTGGATGTTGTCTGTGAACATATATAAATAGCTGTCAGGCTTAACCTACATACAGTTTTTAAACTAAATTTGACTAGTCAGAGCAACATGTTGTTTAGTGTCTAATATAGAAGAATCTAACACTAGCATTTAGTCCAATTTTTAAACTATTAAATATATCAAGATTTTTGTTTTCAATTTCATCAGAAAATACTGGACATTATAATATATGAATTATAAATACTAAATGTTTTCTCCATTACTAATTTACAAGTTTAAAATTTCTTGAACAACAATATATCTGAACTTCAAGATATACATGTACTTAAATACTGACCCTCCAGATATAACACGACACAAATCTTTTAAGTTCTGTCTGACAGAGGGTGTTAGTATATAATGGTCAGGAACTTTGGCGGTCTCCTTCCCTGTAGAGATCCAGTAACCTTCAAAGTTAAGCCACTGTCCTTTAGTAGGCATGGGTATGGGCTGCTTAAGGATGGACTTGATGTTAGATTTGCCCAGGACGTACTGACATATCAAACTCTCTACTAACGGATGGGAGGACCTGTCCAGCTGGGTTAGAAAACTTAAACAGAATCCCTGTCAACAAAGAGATACAGAAAACATATTCCATCAAATAAAAAATTCATCAAATAAGTTTGTTGAGACTAGTGACATAAGTAGCATTGTCAAATTTTTTCCATGTATTCATACTATTTATAAATGTTGAAAACTGTGCAATAAGTAAGAAAGAATCATCAAATAAATTGAAAACAATTTACATATATGTTGTATACATATTGACAACCTATATACTGACCTCATACAAGGTGATAACCTATATACTGACTTCGTACAAAGTGACAACCTATATACTGACCTCGTACTAGGTGACAACCTATTTACTGACCTCGTACAAAGTGACAACCTATATACTGACCTCGTACAAGGTGACAACCTATATACTGACCCCGTACAAGGTGACAACCTATATACTGACCTCGTACTAGGTGACAACCTATATACTGACCTCGTACAAAGTGACAACCTATATACTGACCTCGTACAAAGTGACAACCTATATACTGACCTCGTACAAGGACCTGGCAACTTGTCCACATGAGTTGGTTGATGCATATCTAAGGGCTCTACATAAGGTTCTTAAACTGTTAAATAAACAAAAGAAATATTGTTAAAGACAGACAGTGATCCCATGCAACAGAAGGTACCTCAAAAGAGATATGTTCTGTAAGAAACAATTGTGCCTAAAACATATTTGTTTCACCTTTCCCTAACAAAAATTATGCCTTAAAATGCTTTTTTAACTTATTATTTTCTTTATGTTCAATTTTAAGCCAAAAAACCAATGCATTTTATCCAAATTATGAATGAAAAAATAAAACAGCAAGATACTTTCCTTAAGTCAGGGTAGGTACAGTGAAAACAAAAACATTTTGTATGTTCTCATATATGACAGAGCTGAAAAGTTACTTTTGGACTCTTCTACAATTGATAGTTTATATTACATAACTGCCTAAGAAAAAATTTATATGATGATTGAAGGCATTTTACTCATTGTTGTATGACATTTTTAAACATTATAAAGAATATTCTTGTAAACTCCCAGTTGTAAATAAGTCCAATCTGATACCTCACAGAACTACTGGTAAATGTATAGATATTATTTAATCCAGAACTGTTCAAACACTTGAAATCTTGCATTTGAAATTTTTTATTTAATTGAAGAACTACTCTAAAGCCTTAGACTGTATATTGTTAATTTAGCAATTAATCATGATCAATAAATTTACAATCATTAAATGTCATAGATAATAACCTGAAATGTGGACGATGCCCAGTTCCATCAGTTAACTTTTTTACCGCCTCCTCTCTGACCTTTAGATAGAAGTTGACAATGCCCTCTATCTGTCCTGATGTCAGAGACAGTCCCCTCAAATAATCACTGACAAGCACTTTCAAATCTTGTATATCTTCTAATTCATCAACATAAAATTCTGTAAATCTACAGATAAATAAATAAAATATGGCATTATCAAAAATATTCTCGGGGGCCTCTGTGGCCGAGTGGTTAAGGAAGTTCCTCTACTATTGATCACCTGATCTGTCTACACTGAGATTGCGGGTTCGAGTCTCACTGCAGGCAGGGTGTACTCAACTCCAATCTTAATTGACAAGGATTGCCAGTTTTCCTACCACAGGTCGATGGTTTTCTCTAGGTATTCCGGCTTCCTCCCCCAAAAAGAACTGGATGCCATGATATAGCTGAATAATTGCTAAAAGTGATGTTAAACATCATCAAACAAACAAATATTCTCTGCCTTGAGATACTGGTTTGAATTCAATAGGTTTTTTACAATACTTTGAGCAATTTATCAGCCATAAACCAGGTACCATTTTTATTGGTGAAATACCTATAAAATGAAGAGTCTGGAAACAGTCATATTTGCCAGACATGTCCGACATTTACATTAAAATGTCTGAAAAGATTTAGTCAAATCTGACATTTAAAAAAGTGATATTTTATTTGGTTAAAAATATAAATATCTTTTTGTTAGTTTTAATACCTTACACAGAATATCGTTTGCCATTACATCTTATAATAAAGACATTTTAGGAAGCAGAATGTTATCCTACAAATATTTTCTTTCTTACACGATGTGTATATCATAGGAACCCATCACAAAACAACAACTAATATCTACTACGGTCTTGAAAATAATTAAAAAGGCCTTAATACTAAACTTTACGGAAAAGCAAATACACATCCCAGCTTAAGCAAATACACATCCCAGCTTAAGCAAATACACATCCCAGCTTAAGCAAACACAATAAAAAGTAAGTATTAATGCTAAACCTTACTTAGCTGCCTTTTTTTAAAAGTACTTTGTACTTTTATATGATGACCTTTAAAATGTCTGTCATGACTCAGGAAAATTTCCCGGGCCTTGTATAAAATACCACAGACACTGGACAAGTAACTAATTTTTATCAATGAAGATTTCTATTTAAATGGTAGCTCTATACCATAAAAAAAACACCCCAAGTTGTTGAAGATTGATGTTCGCTTGCAATCTTCGAGGAGTAAAAATAAAAAGTTTACACTGTTTTTCTTTTCTTTGCTCTTGTTGAAAAACTTGTTTGGTTTTGAAAAGTGTTAGTATTTATTTTAGCAATGATCAAAATAGACAATATGACAATGGATTATTGATTAATTCTATTTATTACTGCAGATGAATTACTACTTATCAGTTGGCCACAATGGCCGTTCTATTTAAATGCTATCTTTTCTGTAAACATACAAAGTATGGTGCAATCTCACCCTTGACAGGTGGTAGCCATGAATTAAAGGCATTTTTATATTGAGTGATAGTTACAGCATGTAAAATGGCTGCAATTCATCATGCTGGAATTGTAACAATAGCACTGTAACACCTGCTTGATAGAAATAACTTGCTTATCTTAAAACAGTTCTACAAGAGGCAAAAGTTTCTACAATCAGAAAATGAGCCTACCTGTTCCTTATACCAATAGGAAGATCTTTCTTTCCTACATCTGTGGCAGGGTTCATGCAGGCAAACAATCGGAAATTCTCATTTCTAACAACTGGCTCTATGTCTCTATAAATAGCATCATAATGTTAATTGTACTTGATAATGTCATTGTAATTTTATATTTAAGTTAAATCATTGACATTGTGTTAAATTTCATGTTTTCTTGCAGTCTGCTTTCATTCATTAGATTACAACTATTAATCAGTGGGTTTAACTAACAGAACTAATCCGTGCTCTATAGGTGATGTATAGGGAGGTCCAATCGTTGGAGGGTTGTCAAGTTATAATACAGAAAGCCTATTAATAATAGTTGAAATCACTGATATCACTATCTTCCATAGCAACTGTCTTCTTTTTAAACACAATGCAAGGCATAATTTGATGTAAAAAATGACAGACAACTCACCATGTCTAAAGGTAAGCATGTCACTAATCACTATTTACCCTCTTTCTGTAAGAACCAGAGATCCTGCCTGGCTTTCTAACAAACCACTCAGACATTCCAAAGTTTCAGCAGCAGCCAAATTTATTTCATCCAACAAAACCCAGTCGCCATTTCTCAAAGCTTTCACTAGAGTTCCCTACAAAATATTTTATTGATGTATTAATTAAATAAAACTAGATATCAGTGAGATGGTACCCATCTTTGTGGGCCCCACCGACCTTGAGGTCAAGGTCAAAGGTCATCAACCAT
Source organism: Limnoperna fortunei (assembly GCA_944474755.1). Taxonomy (NCBI): domain Eukaryota; kingdom Metazoa; phylum Mollusca; class Bivalvia; order Mytilida; family Modiolidae; genus Limnoperna; species Limnoperna fortunei. The sequence continues at coordinate 76,919,561 of OX104118.1, forward strand.
GGTATGCGACACATCGCCTTGATATTATCTACCCACATTCCAAATATCAAAAGCCTATCTCAAAAGATAAAAAAGTTACAACTGGGACATGAAGTTGTTATTCAGAAAGCAATAATGTGACCTTTATTTTTGTTTGTTTGAATGGTGTTTTAACGCCACTTTCAGCAATTTTCCAGCTATTTCATGGCGTCCAGTTTTTATTGGGGGAGGAAGCCGGAGTACCCGGAGAGAACCCCGGACCTGCGGTAGGAAAACTGGCAATCCTTGTCAATTAAGATTGGAGTCGAGTACACCCTGCCTGCAGTGAGAATCGAACCCGCAATATCAGTGTTGACAGACCACGTGATCAATAGTAGACGAACTACCTTGACCACTCGGCCACCGAGGCCCCAATGTGACCTTTAGGTCAAAGCTCAAGGTCAAAGGTCAACAACCTTGGTATGCAACACATCGCCTTGATATTATCTACCCACATTCCAAATATCAAAAGCCTATCTCAAAAGATAAAAAAGTTACAGCCCGGACATGAATTTGTAATACAGAAAGCAGTAATGTGACCTTAAGGTCAAAGTTCAAGACCAAAGGTTATCAACCAGGGTATGCGACTCATCACCTTGATATTATCTACCTACAATCCAAATATCAAAAGCCTATCTCAAAAGATAAAAAAGTTACAGCCTGGAAATGAAATTGTCATACAGAAAGCAATAATGTGACCTTAAGGTCAAAGTTCAATGTCAAAGGTTATCAACCACGGTATGCGACACATCGCCTTGATATTATCTACCTACATTATAAATATCAAAAGCCTACCTCAAAAGATAAAAAAGTTACAGCCTCGACATGAATTTGTCATACAGAAAGCAATAATGTGACCTTAAGGTCAAAGTTCAAGGTCAAAGGTTATCAACCACAGTATGCGACACATCGCCTTGATGTTATCTAACTACATTCCAAATATCAAAAGCCTACCTCAAAAGATTAAAAAAGTTACAGCCCAGACATGAATTTGTCATACAGAAAGCAATAATGTGACCTTAAGGTAAAAAAAAAGTTCAAGGTCAAAGTTTATCAACCACAGTATGCGACCTATCGCCTTGATATTATCTACCTACATTCCAAATATCAAAAGCCTACCTCAAAAGATAAAAAAGTTACAGCCCGGACACGATTAGTTCGGACGGACGGACAGATGCACGGACGGACAGCGCGACAGATGCACGGACAGACAGACAGACTGATCACTATAGGGCGTCCGCCACAAAGTGGCAGGGCCCTAACAATATTGCTTTTCCAGTAAAAAAATATCTGGTTGGTTCTGAAAGCAGTTTGGTATTTTTTCTTGGTGGGGGAATGAAAAGCATTTGTTTATAAAAATGTGATTTAAAAATAATTAAAACTGTTGTTAGAACTACAAATTAAAACCCTGGCATTGCCTCCACAGATCTGTTTTCTACAAAAAAAACTCCATAAATAATGTACAGAATATTCTAATGCTTAAATCTTTTTCAAAGATTAACCATATAAATGCATGATACAGCGGAATAAATATAAGAACCTATATAACTGAGCTAAATCTCACTGAAAAAGCTAAATAATGACATTATACCTTCAATGAACAAGAAATATGAATACCTGTACCAAAAGGCTTTTAAATGGAAAATTGTATGAGAAGTGTAAATAACTGCAGGTGCCTCTGTGGCTGAGTGGTTAAGTCATCTACTAGTAATCACCAACATGTCAATTAATACTGTGGCTGCGAGTTCAAGCTTTACAATGGACACACTATAAACTTAATTGACAAGGATTGCCAGTTTTTCTATTGAAGGTTCAGGGTTTTCACTGGGTACTCCAGTTTCCTACCTAATAACCTAATTATAACTGCTGAAAGTGGCATAAAACCTTATGAAAAAATCTGACATTAAATAACTAAACTATACATGAATGAAGGAAAAGTATGATAACTGAATGAATGAGAAAGCTAAATAACTGTGGCATACTTCAAACAATGAGAAAGCTAAATAACTGTGGCATACTTCAAACAATGAGAAAGATAAATATCTGCACCATACCTCAATGAACGAGAAAGCTAAAACATTTTCTGTCTGCTGTACTTGTATCTTTAGTTGTTGTAGTCTGTGCTTTATCTGCTTCCACCTACTACTCAGTTCTGGTGACAATTTTCCTTAGAAAAGAAAATCAGTCATGATCGTTCAATGATTAAACTTTGGACAATTTAGTTCTGTGCATTCATTAAATTTTATGTGTACCAATTTTCATGGAGAAAAACTTCCTGTTTCAAGCATATCCAATTTTGTGGTGGTATGATTTGGTGTAAAAACTAAAATATTGTACAAGATACATATGGTACAGCTATGACATCTGACATTGGGTAAAAAAGTTGTTCTTATTGTAAAACAGATTTTGCCTTAATTACATCCTCAGTAGTATTTTATAATTAGATATACGATATATGTATGGATAAGTACTGTTTCAGTAGTTTAATTGTGCTTACTCATTTCAAAGTTGAGTGGTAAAATGCTGTATACTGTATGACTAAAGATATCCTTTACATCAAGTGATAATCATATCCTTTACATCAAGTGATAATCCAGTCATGTTTATGTTAATCCACAAGAGACAAATCTAACAATAGCAGAAAAATCTAACTGCAGGCTGGTTTCACCTAAAAATTAATTATTCTCACATCTGAAGGAGTGGTTCCGTGTGAAACCACTTACTGTAAGCCATTTTCACCTAACAACTAATCTTCCATTCATCTCTGAAGGAAACAACCTAATGGTTTAATCTTACCAGCTTCACTTCTCTGTAGGGCGGATTTCATGGTGTGTTCCATCAATGAAAACAACATTTTCCATTTTTTCTTCACAAAACAATCCTAAAATGAGATCTAAACTACTGATACTGTATGTATAGGCGGTTAATTAGACTTCCTATATCTCTAATACTTGCTTTAGACTATACCACTTTTAGTCTGTTATTTTTTTTAGATTTAAGATATAACAACAATAAAAACACTTAACATAAACATTACCCGAGGCACAGTGTAGGTAGATAGTCATACATAAACATTACCAGAGGCACAGTGTAGGTAGTTAGTCATACATAAACATTACCAGAGGCACAGTGTAGGTAGTTAGTCATACATAAACATTACCAGAGGCACAGTGTAGGTAGTTAGTCATACATAAACATTACCAGAGGCACAGTGTAGGTAGTTAGTCATACATAAACATTACCAGAGGCACAGTGTAGGTAGTTAGTCATACATAAACATTACCAGAGGCACAGTGTAGGTAGTTAGTCATACATAAACATTACCCGAGGCACAGTGTAGGTAGTTAGTCATACATAAACATTACCAGAGGCACAGTGTAGGTAGTCAGTCATACATAAACATTACCAGAGGCACAGTGTAGGTAGTCAGTCATACATAAACATTACCAGAGGCACAGTGTAGGTAGTCAGTCATACATAAACATTACCAGAGGCACAGTGTAGGTAGTTAGTCATACATAAACATTACCCGAGGCACAGTGTAGGTAGTTAGTCATACATAAACATTACCAGAGGCACAGTGTAGGTAGTTAGTCATACATAAACATTACCAGAGGCACAGTGTAGGTAGTTAGTCATACATAAACATTACCAGAGGCACAGTGTAGGTAGTTAGTCATACATAAACATTACCAGAGGCACAGTGTAGGTAGTTAGTCATACATAAACATTACCAGAGGCACAGTGTAGGTAGTTAGTCATACATAAACATTACCAGAGGCACAGTGTAGGTAGTTAGTCATACATAAACATCACCAGAGGCACAGTGTAGGTAGTTAGTCATACATAAACATTACCAGAGGCACAGTGTAGGTAGTTAGTCATCTAATATTAATTATGTTAACACTGAGATCGTCAGTCTGGAGGGTGTGCTTAACTCCAACCCGAATTTACAAGTTTCCCTTCCGAAGGTCTGGGTTTTCTCCGGGTACTTTGGATAGAGCTGAAAATTTGCTGAAAGTGGTGATAAACCACAAACAAACATAAACCTTACCTGTAAATGTCCCAAAAATTTAACATTTTCTCTTCTTGAAAATGTCTCACAAAACAAAATTTCAAAATCCTCATGAAATGGTTTTACAACATGCTTTATATCTACTGGTTTAAATCTGAAAGAATAAATCAATTTATCTTTAAAGGAAATCAATCAAAAGGTTTAAAACCTATTGAACTATAATTTTTTGCAAACCTCATATCAAGTATTGCAAGCTCAAACCAATGTCTTTATTTATACAGAATCTTAAATTTCTCAAAACTTTCTCCTCACAATGTTGTGAAATGTTTACATTATAGCAAACCATTTTTATCTTGTATTCAGAAAATCAATTCTATTAACAAAATTATTTGATTAATTGTAAGAGTATTCAGCTTATCATAATGACTGGGTGGCAGTAGTGTTCCTGCTTGCCCCATGGAGCAGCTAAGACTGAGTATCAGAAGGGTTCCTACTTGCCCCAGACAGCAGCCAAGAATGGGTGCCAGTAAGGTTCCTTCTTGCCCAACAGAGCATACCAGCACATCCTTAGATGAAGGATAAAGGGGATTGCCTGTTGTAACACAAAAGCCTGTCCAGATACCATAGAGGGTGCCATGTTTTTGAGTGCCAGGCTACATGCATACAAATACCTTGTTTCCAGATTCCATAAGTGTTGGCATATTTTAACCACTACAAAAGTCACAATTTCCTTCACATTTGTCCATCCTGTTTTCACAATTAATTTCATGTTTGTTAATATATACTCAGTTCTAAATATACAGCTAATATACTGCTCACTACACATTCATTAAGCAACCATTGAAACAATCAATCATTTGAGCATCTTGATTAGGATAAACAAACACAATGTAACATCTGACTCACCCTCCCAGGAGATCTGCGCTGTCACTCTGTTGGTTCATATTTACAACTTTTAAATTGTGTCCTGCAAATATACAATGGTTCCTATATGTGTTGTACTACATGAGAATTTATATCTTATACTGGAGATTGTTTTGAAATATATTTTTACAATTGCTTTCAGACATGAATAATAAAAACAGAACTGGTTTTGGTAAATTTTTGGGGCTTGCGGTGACATATATTCTTGAATTTAAAAAAAAGTTTGTTCCAGTTTCTTAATTTATTTCTTCTTTTTCTTTTATGTCTATTTTCTGACAATTTCCATGATTTTAAAAAATACTTAATAATTACGGGTGATATATCCCAGATTAAGTTAAATAATTAGTAAATAATATTTGTTTCACAAAGTTTACTTGAAACTACTTTGATTTTCTTTAAGCAATGAATAATCAATTAGGGATATTATAATAAAATTGTTGTTAAAGTTACATACCTAACTGTTGAGCAAGATATTGTACAGATGAAGTCTTGCCTGTACCAGTTTCTCCAACTAACAGAACTGGTTCACTGTTCATGACACAAACTGCTACCTTCTCCAGTAGTGCTGATGACTGACGTGTAAAGGAGAATGTAGAATGTTGTCTGAAAGTAATGATAAGAAAATGCATGTCCAAAATAAAATCACAAAATACTTTGAACACAAGGGCTATCCCATGATGGTGTATAAATGATTGGTTATGATCTGATTGTTTGTTTTATGTTTTCAGCCACTTTCAGCAATTTTTCAGCAATATCATGGCATTCATTTTGAATTGGATTAGTAAGCTATACAGACTAAGCAGGAAAACTGGCAATTAATTATGGAGTCAAACACAATTTACAGAAATTAAACTTGAACTCAGTGTTGACATTACAGTGATCAATAGTAGATGGCTACCAACATCTGCATGTAAATATTATATGCCTTTTAAAAGTATTTAACACAAATTTCTTATTGTGTGTCAATGTTGAAACATGCATCCTATCCTTGGATATTCTTAGTAATGCAGTTATTTCCAAAGTCTACTTCAGAAATAATATGCACTAGGTTAACCTAGCCAAACAGTTGATGCCGTAGTCAAAAGTAGTGCTTAAAAGAACCAAAGTAGTTCTACTTTCACTTTGCATAAAAATTGTAATTCTGAATGAACCTGTTTTAAATTTAGTTTATATGATGCACAAATATTTAAGAAGTGAACTGAATCCAAATTTAATAATTTCAAGCAAGTATTAGATTTTGTACAAAACTTAACAGATTGGCACCTGTTTCTATCCATCTGACAACTGAAACTAACTCTATTTGTGACGTCATTTTGTAAACTCTACCAAACATTCTTATTAGACTTTAATATTGTTGTGCCGGTCAGAAAGATTTTAGCGAAGACATGGTATTTTGAGAAAATAAGGTTGTCACTAATAGTGAACTTAAGGTAAATTCAGTATTCTATAAAATGTTATAATGGTCAACTATGTAAATCGATTTAGTAGAGGTTAACCACTGGTAAAAGTCTATTAGTTCTGAAAGTGTTATGGTACACAATTTCTGGTATAATATATCTTCAGTATGTAAGTGGTAAATGGTTGTTTTAAAAGTTCAAGAGTATTTGTCCAAATACTGTAGAATAAGTTTTTTGCATTATTTGGTTCTGAAACAAAAGAAATGTAATAGCATTACATGTATTTAAATTGATACCTGAGAAGTGTATCATGTATATAGACAAGACATACCTAGCTAATGTCATGGTGGAGACATTCCTCTGCAGCACCGCCCGGCCTACAGTGTAGTTAGTCTGTGTTATTTTTATTTCTGGTTTGTACGTGTTACAGTAATATTCAGCCTGAAAACAAAAACAATCATCTAGTTCACATCAATATATGTTGTTTCAGTCTAGTGACTGCTAAAGGAACATGCTTAAATCCCAATCATCATTTTTTTTTAAACAGTTGACTATATTTATATAGCAAAATATACGGTATTGAAAAACTAAATAGCTATTGCTCATCAATGCTTCCCAAACATAGCTGAAGTCAAGTAGCCAATCGATGTTTTAAGCAGTCAATGCTAGTTGGTAAAATTCTTTGGAACAGTTTGTGAGAAGTTGCAGAAAAAAGAAAAGTTTGACAATGATGATCACACAGACTATGATATAGACACCCACCATATACAATCAAACTTGTCTTAAGCGACCTTTGAAGGGAAATTGTAAAAAAGGTCACATAAGACAGGGGCTCTTTATACAGAGGTCATGATGTTTGCATTCCAGTTATCACAGTCATGTTGTCAGCTTGTGAAAGAGTGAATTGAAGAACTGTATTGTTTGTTTTATTGTGTTAAAAGTAAAATAAGGCATTTTTTTTATGTTATAACGAAATATACAAAAATTATGAGCGTTTTGATTTCCTTATTGTATTAACGAAGGTCAACTTTATTCCACATTCAGTTATTGTATTTTTCTTTGTACCGGTTTTACTGGTTTCTTTGTGTTTCAACAATACGCTGTATGCAAAAAGTGCAAGTTGGTTTTAGAACCAGTGTACAAAGGTTAGTATTGATTATTGCCCTTTGTAAAACAAAATGGCGTGAACATAAACTAGACGTTTTGAGAAACCTCACCATTTCTAACACGAATGGAAACAAAATCGAATAACGACACTGAGGGTCCACAACACTGAAGGTCCACGACAGTGACGACTTTTCAAATTTACAGGGCAATCCGAACTTTGCTTCTAAGATGACATTTTAAAAACATTTTGATTGCTTCAATCTTTAGTTTAACATCTCGAAGAAGCTTGATAATTGACAATGGTCTTTGAATCTTCATTTCGTCAGACAGGTTTTATTTATTGTTTAATGACTTTAACAGTCTCAATAGTCGTTTTAGACAGGTTTTCTAGGTCAAAACGAACGGTCGTTAGTCGCCTAAGACAGGGAGTCGTTATATAAAGGTAAAATGAATGGAAAAATGCTGGGGAGGAATAAATACGGTCGCATAACACAGGAAGTCGTTATATGGAGGGGGTCCCTAAGACAGGTTTGACTGTATACAAGACAATGGATCACTTCGTTTTGAACATGCAGATGACACAAATATATGTACATGGGATAAGCTACAAATAGTTTTGTTTTATTGTCAAAAAATTGTGAATATAAAGTGTTGTGGACATATAAAGTATTTATCTAACCTTGACCTTTGTAACATTTAATTTTGCCCCAATAGCTTCTGCTACTGGTAACCTCTTATTTGGAGAGGACAAACAGTGAACGAAACAGTCCAAAGCTTCCTGTATGACAAGGTTAGCCGTTGCGGATGATGTAATGTCAAAATCTGTGGCAATTCTTTTACACCATGTCATTAGATCTCTGGAAAAGAAAAACAATTTACATAAAATACAAAAAAAATATATTAGAGGAGTTTTGTAGTTTTTTAAGACTACTGGTCAGAGTAGCAATTCTCGCCATTTTGCTGATTGTGCCATTATTTTCCTATTAAAATTAAGTGAAAGGTTTGACTAAGTTTCACTATCTTCCATCCAAATTTAGTTCCAATTTTCATCTTTTAAAATCTGCTGTGGAGAATTACTTGCTTGCAAGAACTACTCTGTGACCAATACAAAATTTTTGTGAAACCCTACTAAATAGATGTTTTTCCCTTTATAATACTGCCCAGAAAACAACACTTTGACCGAGTCCACAGAAACTTAGAACAAGTGTGGACACAGAAAAACGTCTCGCCTGCATTCCGCATCAGTAACGAAAATAAATTTCGTCATAAGCATTACGTAAATAGCTTTAAATATCAGCAGCGGCCGGTATACAAAATATTGTCACCATACCCTGCATAGTTACAGGGGAACAGCCGTAACCCAAAAACTTTAACGTAGTCGCTGGGCCGTGAAATTGAGGTCAAGGTCAGGTGGAACCTACCAGACAGTCATGTACTATTCATCAGCAACCTATATACCAAATATTGTCATCCTACCATGCGTAGTTACAGAGAAACTATCATAACCCAAAAACTTTAACGTAGTTGCTGGAACGTGAAATTGAGGTCAAGGTCAGGTGACACCTACCAGACAGTCATGTACTAGTCATCAGCAACCTATACACCAAATATTGTAATCCTACCATGTGTAGTTACAGAGGAACTGTCGTAACCCAAAAACTTTAATGTAGTGGCTGGACCGTGAAATTGAGGTCAAGGTCAGGTGACACATACCCGACAGTCATGTACTAGTCATCAGCAACCTATACACCAAATATTGTCATCCTACCATGGGTAGTTACAGAGGAACTGTCGTAACCCAAAAACTTTAACGTAGTCGCTGGACCGTGAAATTGAGGTCAAGGTCAAGTGACACCTACCAGACAGTCATGTACTAGTCATCAGCAACCTATACACCAAATATTGTCATCCTACCATGCGTAGTTAGAGGAACTGTCGTAACCCAAAAACTTTAACGTAGTCGCTGGACCGTGAAATCGAGGTCAAAGTCAGGTGACACCTACCAGACAGTCATGTACTAGTCATCAGCAACCTATACACCAAATATTGTCACCCTACCATGCGTAGTTACACAGGAACTGTCGTAACCCAAAAACCTTAACGTAGTCGCTGGACCGTGAAATTGAGGTCAAGGTCAGGTGACAGGTGACTGACTGGCAATTACTCATTATAAGCTACCTCTGGACCAAATTTGATGGACCTAGGGCTTGGGCTTACAAAGATATGAAGCAAGATGTGAAGTGTTTACGCCGCCGCCGGATTCCCATACATATGTCTCGCCTCCAGTGACTTTGGTCGCAGGCGAGACAAAAACTGCAATCTGTCCTATTGTAAGCTGATTGACTGGTGACTTTCTCAAGGCAGATGATGAAAAAAACCTATTCAACAGATTAAAGAGAATCTGAGTATGTGCCTTAAAAGTATCCTTTTTAATAACTACTTTTAGTGCACAAATATATTGTTTGTTTGTTTGAATGATGTTTAACGCCACTTTCAGCAATTTTTCAGCTATTTCATGGCGACCAGTTTTTATTGGGGGAGGATGCCGGAGAACCCAGTGAGAACCCTGCTTTACCTAGTGGATATAAGTCTGCCATCATGAGACAGAAATTTGCCCACAGAATCTTCAGTGCCAGAATTGTCATGCTTCCCTGCTGATAACATGAAGTAAATATCCAACAGTCTGTCAATCACTGGCTTCAGGGCAGGATACTTTGTTGTTATCACCTGTAGAAACAAATTACAGGTAAATAATGTGTCTTAATGAACTTCAAACAGCAACTGCTTTATGTCATATGATAGATTGAGCATAAGGACATGTTTGAAAACAATCATGGGAACCACTTTCTATGTGTGTTTGGGTGTTTGTATGTGTGTGTTAAATGGTAGGGGGTTGGGGATTATTTCAGTCAAATTGCTTATTGAACAAATGAATATAGAAGGATATATTACGAACAAGACCGGTCAATCTGAAATGTACTACATGTGTGTTATGGTTTGAACGTATTCTGTCAGATATCACACAATATCTGTGTGCAATTTATTATCCTGTTTATAACATAGATGTATATTTAATATGTTGTCGAAAAGTTAGAGTAACTTTGTTTTGAATGTTCATGTGCATCAATGTTTGCTAGCAATGTTGTTACTATATTGTGACATCGATTCCAGGCAGTGAAAGAACTAAATTTATTTCACACATGATTTATCAGAAGTTACTTCACTGGGAAATCTCAGTATGTCAATCTAATAATACTTAACTATTGAATTGCAGGAACATGTTTGATATTCATATTAACATCTGAAATTACAGGCTATTTTAGGTATAATTTGTCAATTTATTAATCTTGACTACTGTAAAAAAAAGAAAACCACAAGTAATTTCACGGGATTGTCAATGCTTTGTACCACAGAAAGTCATATAAACATGTATCAAACTAGACAAACCTCTTCCAGTTCAGTTCTAGACAGAGGTTCAACATTAATTTTTGTCCACATTTTCTCTAACAAGACAGAGCTGTTGTTATGTTGCCGGTGCCAGCCACTATGTGAACCCAACAGTCTGAAAACAAATTATATCTGAAGTGCAACCAACACACAAACAATATCTCCAAATACATCTTACAGATCTCTTGATATGAAATACATGTACATAAAAGAGGAATAGCAATCGACTTAATTTATACTTATATCAAGGTTATATTTTAAGTTTTTGTAATGACCTTTTGTTTTCCACTACCATCCAGTTTTTATGCAGCATTCCAAGGTATGACTTTAAATGTTCAAGAGAACTTTATTAATTATTTTCTCTGTGTTATTAAAAACTTTGATAAAATTCAAAACATCAAAGTAAATAATAAATTATTGAAAACTAATAACTGTGAGATTTCATACCATTAACTTATTTTAGCTGAACAAAACAGATTTTTCTTCCAAAAAAAGAATGAAACTGTACCTTTGTGTAGCAAACAGTCTGAAGTTTGGTGACGTATGAATGTTGTCCCCATGTCCAGGTAAAGACAGAGCATTTCTTTCTAACAGCGGTAACAAGACAGACACAACATCCATTGGAGCATAGTCTATGTCCTCCATTAACACCCAATGACCTTCAGTGACTGCCTGTGTCAGAATACCTGGTTGCCATAGGAATTCACCGGGTATGTCTGTACACCTGTAAGTACCTAGTAATGCCTGCAAGTACAAGAAAAAGAGATGTACCTATCCTGTATGTCTACCTTCATCATAATAAAATGAATAATATGTTACCAAAGTTAATGAACCCAATGACATTAATTTGATAAATGTAAACAAAATGTAAGACTGTCAGAGTGGTATGGTCCAGGCTTGAAATTGTGATATGGTCCAGGTCTGCATTGTAATATGGTCCAAGTCTGACATTGTGATATGGTCCAAGTCTGTCATTGTGATATGGTCCAGGTCTGCATTGTAATATGGTCCAAGTCTGTCATTGTGATATGGTCCAGGACTGCACTGTAATAATATGGTCCAAGTCTGACATTGTGACAGGCCTGTCATGGATATGTCCACGTTTGAGATATTTCTTCAATTACCTTGCTGTCTGTTTGATCTCCTAATTGTATTTTCATCAGAGATGGTGATGTCCGTCTTCCTGTCACCATGGCCAGGTGTTCAACCAACGAGGTCTTCCCACATCCCACAGGTCCTTGCAAAAGCACTGGATTCCCTGAGGCTACTGCAAGAGCTAGGCTCCTTAGATGGCTTACAGTGGATTCTACTGGTATCAGTCCACATGTAGTTATCTGAATTAAAATTTTAAATTATAACTCAACTGAGCATGCTTACACAATTCTAATGGTTTTGCATATCAAAAAATGTAAATGTAAAGTTCTACCTATTAAATAATATTCTTATGAGAATTTTGTGTCTTCACAGGTACTTACTTTGAAAGATGGAATAACAAACAGAATAAACAAAGAACCTATGAGCTACTGCTCACTCAGTATACCCTGATTATTCACATCATTGAATTGACTAAGTCGGTAAACAGGAAGTAGATATGCGACAGACCTGAAATCGGTACTCACAATATAGGGCTACATGGTAAGGTCACATATAAAATTTCAAATGGATGTGATAAGTAGTGTCTGAGAAAACGGTTTAAAAAGTTATGTGAAACGGTTACGAAAGTTAAGTTGTGGATAGAAGAACGGAAGGACGGACAGGAGTAAACCAGTTGTTATGTTTTAAATATAAAAATGTTATCAAATCTTTATTGTAAACAAAGTATGAATGCAGAAAAAATTTGGTTATGATCGGCTTTTCTTTAAAATCAACTATTTAAAAAGGTTGACACTGAAAAATCTGGGTGGCGAGCTTACTTACTAGGTCTTCCTTAACTAAACATTTAGGTAACATGATTCCAGCCACCATTACAACACTGTGGTGATAATCTGTATCAACAAACATTCCAATGACTTCCTGTATTCTGTTACTAAGACTGGATAATGGCGTTTCTACAAGATCAGATATCAGGTTGTCATTGCACTTAGTACCGTATCTGAAACAGGGAAAATGAATAACAATAAACTCCAAGCTCAATGTCAAGTTACTTCTATAAAAAATCTCTGATATTGTTATCATACTGTCAAATGGATCATATGTAAATAATTGATTGAGTGATTATTTGATTGATTGATTGTGTTAGGTTTTATGCCACTCCAGCTATAAAATCATCTAGTCTTAATTGGTGGAGGAAGCTAGAGTTTCCAGAAGGGAACCCTCGACTTTTGTTATGAAAAACTATGATTGGACTTGAGCAATACCATAGCTGAAATCAGGCTCCAACTCACAACCATAACATATTAAATGAAACTTACAATTGTAAACAGAAGTTATGAAGTACACTCTGTTTCACTGCTGTATATTTTGCTCATTAAGTTTAAGAAATAATTTTCTTTTTATCATATTACAATAAACATGCTATTGAACAGCTTACAAATTATTAGAATTCTAACCTTTATATTTAAAAGACATAACTGCTTTTAGTTTAACATCTTTTAAATATGTATGTATTTTCGTATAAAACTGAACAGTCAAAATTCAATGGCTTGAACTAGAAGGGGCTGACGAAAAAGTGTTCGAGAAATCTGGAAATCTTGTGATTTTGGACAATGGTCCATAAGCTGACCAGAATCAATAGTGGTTTATGTTTCAATTAATTTCCTGTCACATTAGATTAATAACATTTTGTTTATTTATTTCATTGGATATATAAATTTTATTTTATGTATATATTTATGTTTATGTTAAAATACAAATATTTACTCTTATTTTTCTTGCTTAATTGGTTGCATAGAGTTGATAAGATGTGTACATTACTTAAGCATTTCAATGATCAATCAGACTTTATGGCATATATTGTAGTTAATTAAAACCAATTTCAACAAATTTACCGGCAAAGGCCCCAATAAATACAAAGTGATGACAGTTAGGCCGTAAAGACATAAGTTTTAGGGATTATATCATTAAAGCATTAAAGGTCAAGCTTGGTGTTTACAGGTATGGCTACGATCTTCACACCTGTTACCACCAATCAATCACCCAAGCCATCAATAATTTTAGTGGAATGATCCGAGTTCGAGCTACTAAAGTCGACTGTAATTCGTAGAATCATAATCAACATCCATTCACTTAGGACCAAAGTTATTATATTTTGACTAATGTATCCAAATGTAGGCTCATGACTATTGTAAAAAGCGATGTGTGTCTGATTTGTATTATCCAATAAAATCCAATGTCCATGTCTCAGACGACAATGATATCAAGCACAAATAAAAAAGTGTATGAACAAACCGGATTCTGTATTCTGTATAAACAGTTTTGTCTGGGAAAAAATTGGAAACAAATTCTTCTCGCTGTGACGAAGACATATGCAAGATATCTGCCACTGCACAGGAACAAAACCTGTACAAATGTAAATAAAACAAAAGACATATTAATAATGGACACACAATCTTAAGTTGTACATTTATATCAGCAGATAGTTTAAATACAACATGGTACTGTTTAAATATATATATATGTATTGTAGTATAATATTTCCTATAGAATTTTGAAATGACATTTTAAAGCACAGTATTCAGTTTTAAGCAAATATTTCACATAAAACAAAAAAAAATCTGAAGTTAAAGTGTAAAAACTTACCATGAAGCATCCAGATTTTGTTGATTCTGTGACAGAAAGCTTAAAATGATATCCACAGACAGACATGTCTTCAAATTCTCCCCAATCACATGTATGAACCTCCATGTGGCTTTTGCTAGTTCTGTACTGACCTACAATAATAGATACAAATTTGAAACTCATAAAAACAAAAAATCTATTTGGGTTGTTCTATTTAAATCTTTAGGGGTGGGAAGGTATTCTTTATTCTGGGAAATTAGTTGTTTCATCAATGGCCAAATAGAAAAAGAAAAATAATGCTACAAAGTATGTTAGTTGTGGGTCTATTTTTTGTACCTCTGTCCTACACTCAGATATACATTTGAATGGAATAGCCCCAAGATAATGTTTGATAGGTTTGACATTTATGAGTAAATTTGGTGGCTTGATTGATTGATTGGATGTCTGCTTAACGTCCAGCGAGCAGTATTTCAGCTATATTCAGGACGGGTAAATTTGGTTGCAGAATCTCTGTTGATGATAACATCAAACTAAAATCCTTTGGTATAAAATATTTTGCAAATGAAAACATAAAACATATAAAACTTGTTGACTTATTTTTTTTATGAAAGATCTGTAAATACCTTGGAACTGAGTTGCTTAGTATGAGTTATTGGTAGATTCTTGTTGTTTTTCTGCAGATACTCTGACGAATAACTGTAAAAGACAAAAAGCAAAACAAAAAAATCAACTCTACATATGTTGTCTTTCTTTTTAAAAAAATAATGCACACACATTTTAAAATAATTTGTTTACCCAAAACAGCCATTATTTCATAATAGCTGCATACTGATTATCAGACTTTATATGAATCAAGGCTACAAAGAAAATAAGTATTTGTAAATATTATTACAGAACAAAAACATAAAATCACAAAACATAACATTAATGGAGAATTTAGTTAGGATTTTTATAAATATGTAATATATGTCAACTAAAAACCCATGTAAACATATATGAGCAGTGTTCCAGCAAGGATTTGAAAATAGAAAGGTGCATGAGAAGGGCACTTTTTCCTGTATTTGCATAATTTTGAGTGTGATTGCAGTTGTTGCACTTTTGTTGTTATTGTTATTTGAATAAGTGTTCTGTTAAAATGCTGTTTTGAGCCTTTTGTTTTTTTATTTTAAAGTAAAGTTTTAAATATATTTATTGAAAAGTGACTGCCAAAGTACTATTTGTTGACTGCCAAAATACTATTTGTTACTGTGTTTCAATATTTATGGTTGTAACTTCAACACAAGCAGCATTGTATTTGCAAGTTCCTGAACTAAGTTCATATCAGCTCCGGAGATTTATGTATTTTCAGTTGGTTTGTACTGGTTGCCACAGGTAATTTTACTTAACGCTATTTGAACATAGAAAAAGACAGTCGGGTACCATCTTCTATTTTTTTTTTTTTTTTTAAATGGCATGTTCAATGATAAACATGGCGCTGTGACAAATATTCGAAAATATCTCTCGCAAAGGGTTTTAGCTATTGCCGATCTGGATCATAATTAAGCCAAATGACCAAGAAACAATGACCACGCAAATTAGGTAATAACATTTTTTAAGTGTCAAAACTTGAAATGTTATCTCTAACTGTGTGAAAGGCGGTACCAGTCCCCACTGTCTACCACTAATTATTTAATCAAAATCATAAGGAAATGAGAATAGTCTTATTAGTTAATTAGCTATAAAAACACTATAATTACTATTAATTTTAGAACAGAAAATTAATTGGAGCAATAGAGTGATAAGTGGCGCCAATTGGGACAAAGGGGCGCTTGAGAGGGGCACAGGGGCGCTGTAATTTTAGGGCGGGGTGCAGCCCCCCTCTATTTCCCCCTAGCTGGAACACTGATGAGTACAGAACCTGTATGAGCAAAGATGTAACATGTTCTCCATGGCCACCACTATAGATAGAATATCTGTGATTTACCTTTTGTGTTGAAGTACACTTTTACAAAAAATATACATGAACATTGTAAGATATCCAAAAAAGAGACAATATAGATTAAGAATTGACGACTGTTAGATGATTGTCATTAATGATATTATGTCACTGTGCCTTTATGGAAAATAAACACAAATTTTCTCTGGATTTATAACCAGATATGTTTGCATATAACTAGAAATAGATTAAATATTATTTCTCTTTATTTTACATCATGTTTTGACTGAAACTCTTTTATTTACTGAAAAGTAATTAAAATTATATGTCTACCTTTTCAAATCTGGACAAATATCTATGCCTTTACTCAAAGCTACAAAGAATTTCCTCTTATCCTCATCATTATTCAAGCTGTCAGAAGCTCTGCCTACTATGTCTAAGATTACAGATTGACATATCCTACATATATCTTCTGTATACTTTGGCTGAAGAAATAATTCTGCCAAACTCTTGATCAGTGTTTGTTTTTGTTCTGTTGTCCAACTCTGAAAATAAAATAATGAAGCATTAATTACATTGATTTTATAATGGTGAAATGCAGGTTGGATTTTTATAAATTATATTTAAAGAACAATTTTGTATAGATTATATTCTCAGGAATCACTTTAAATAAGAGATAATGAACTCTAAGCCAAAGATTGCTTTGATTTTTAATACATGAATTACTCTCCCATTCTCTTTATTAGAGAAATATTTCAGTAATTCTTAGGGACTCATAATGAAATGTTTGTAAGAACAGTATTTTACTAAACTTTCAGTAATTTTCTGTCATGGTGTACGCACAGTTTTTATTGGAAGAGGAAGCCAAAGTACCCAGAGAAAACACCTGACCTTTGGTAGGAAAACTAGTAATACTTGTCAATTAAGACTAGAGTCGAGTACACCCTGCCCAGACTTGTGCTACCTCAGTGTTGACTGACAATTAATCAATAGTAGACAATCTTAAACACTCCTGAGGCTCCTATAAAGAATGCTTTATGCATCAGTATCTGAGGTACATGTAGCTGTTTCATCAGTCATTATTTGTTATTTTTTACCATGTTGTGACATAACAGATTAATACCTACCATATTTTAACTAATTAATGTTTGCATGTTTTTTTTCTTTTTTTAATTTTTTTTTAAACTGTTGCAAATGTTTCATTTACATTTGTCACCTTAGTAAATCACTGGACCTGTATCCTAAAAATTCTTATTCAGTAATATTCCTAACTTGTACACTTTTGATAAGCAAATGATTTCTGTTTAAAATATCTAAGGTATTTATCTGCAAAATAAACTCTTGTTCTCAAATTATTTAAAGCTGTCCCTGTACCCCATTGATTGATTGATTAGATGTATTGAGCAATATTTTTTAGCTTTATTCAATACAAGAACAATTTTACTAACAAGAAATCAATGGGGAAAAGGTTGGACCAACACGAACTAATAAATAATGACCCATACTTTGAAAGCATCGCCTATATCATGCAGAAGAGCGCATTATCTTTATATATAATATAAAATATGGGATGTTTTTGCTGTTTTTAAGTACAGACTTTTGTCATATATTGTTCGACGCTATAATTTTTCTTATTTGAGTAAAAATGATGCAGGTTATACATGAACACAGATGTAGAATTATTACACTTGACCCAGTGAATGTTGTCACTGGCAGTCAATATTTTTTTCATTTTTAATTTCTGCTAAATGAAATAATTGCTTCAACTTGTGTAATTATAATTTGCTACTCAGGTTTTTTCTGTAAAATGACACTAGAAATATATAACAGGAGGGAAGAGGTCTTCATGTAAACTAGCAAAAAATGTGTTGAAAACTGACCCCAAATTACGCTTATTCATCTTATTTTTATTTATTTCATTTTTTAAAAACAATTTCCGTTCAGAATATGGCAGAATATTGTGTTTATAATACAGGCATAGATCATTTATCTTTTTAGGGGAATGTACTGCACTGACCTCTCGAAAACCAGCTAATATTTCATTCTACCTTATCCGAAAGTATCTAAGATATTGACAACAAAAATAACTGATAAAAGGCAACAAAAATATGAATTGATTTATTTACAGAGGGAACAACGTGTTTTTTATAAAAAACACTAACCCACCATGGAAGTTAATCCTTTCCACTATCACCCACCATGGTATATCCATGCCTACTATCGTGGTTAAGAATCTTCTCAGGTAATCTTACCACGGTGGATGCATATGAGGGAGTTCAGTCTACCATGGCATGTCGCCACAGGGGTCCGGCCATGATATCTCCGCGGTGGTTCATGACAACATAAACGTTGTCATTTAATTGATTGCGGGTCTAAAAATTGTTACCCGAATGAAAAGAGAACATTTTTAAGTTGTGCTTATGAATATTTTGCAAATGCATTTTATTTGTTAATGATCAATAATGATTTAATGTGCTGGCAGACTTGACGATCGAATATTTGTTCAACCGGATGCATGTATTATGCATTAAATATCACCCTGAACAAGTTCGGTAAATTATCCGGATTTGAATTGTCACATTACGTTTTTAGTGTATTACAACGTATAACGAATTGTCCTGAAGTTGTACGTGAACTCTCTTAAATCAATTATAAATCCTTTTCGACAGAAAACAGGCAGTTGAGCAGCGATCTTTTTCTTTATTTGGTATTTAAAACCAGAGTTGTTTTAACAAACGCGGACAAAAGTTTACATCACGTATCGTTATATAAAATTCGTTTACAGGATGGGATACGACAAATAAATTACTAAAATGAAGCCGACATGCAGCAAGAATAATAAATATGTGAAAAGTTTATAAACGAGAATCGCCACATACAATATAGTTTAACTACGATATGGTACAGGCGCCTCTTTCACAAGGTTGAATGAAGTCTTACGTACACACAACTCTAAATACACATTTACCTTGGACAATGGCGTTTTAAACTATAACAATTAACATAACAGGTTTATATTAAAAAAAGTAGTGATGTGCTTCTGAGCTAGTTATACCCTACACTAAACTGACAATTTTTCAAATGGACGCAGACGTGTTATATGTATAAAGTTTCCGTTAAAATTAGCTCGCAGTTTCTGTGTTTTTGCATGACATAGTATTTATTGCGATGAATGTTCCCGAGATCAGACACCTTTAAGACTTGCCTTAGTTCTCTAATACTAATTCTTGATATTTTGTTGTATTGTGGTACTTGATCAAACAATAAAATATGCATAGTTACTTATGTCTGTTATAACATTAACAAAACAAATCGGAATAAAAAAATTTTTGAAGACGAAAGAACTGATTTGTCCACACTCATATAAATATAAAATAATTGCTCGAATTTGCACGTTTGTTTGTTTTTTTTTTTTTTTTTGCGCGCCGATACTAACGTCTGTTTGCGGAGATAAGGTCTTGTCGTAATATAACAGAAATTATAAGGATGCTACTAAAGTCTTTTCTACAGCAAAAGTTGATGACGTGTCAGGTTTTTAACACTTAAACAACTATTAATGTTGATTCTATATCACGATTGTATTTTTTCAACACACGTGGTTCAACACCGAATACGAATCGAGTATAAAATCATTCGTGGAAGGATATATTCTGCGACATTAAGTGATAATTTCGAAACTTTGAAAAATCAAAATGTAGCATTGCAAGTCGTATTTATTTTAAAGTTTTTAAAACGAATTTCTTTACAAATTTCGCATTTATTGTGTATTTCTTTACAAGTCGCGAATTTATTGTGTAATGTGCAATTTTACCGTCAAAAATGTAAAGCCGCGTGTTCACCTGTTAATTATAAAATTATACAATACACAAGTTTATTGAAATGTTTGAGAGCACGTGCTTGATTAAATGATGACCCGACAATACATAGATAATCGATCGATTTAAGGTGTGACACAATTTACATCCGGTAAAAGTTCAAACGGTTGAAACATTAATCAGAGGCGCTGACAGGGAAATTTGACAATTTTAAGGAAAAAATGTGGTGTTCTAACCTTTTAGAACACGTTAAGGGAATAATTGTCAATCTAAATCAGTGACAATAAACTATAAGCTATTCTCGTATTCTGAATAGATTAGCAAGAACGCAGATCAATTTCGTTTTCAAACAAACGTATTAAAACGGCATATTTAAACACAAATCTCTAAATTAAATCGCAACATTTAATTTTTTCACTGTGTAAGCATGAAAGGAAATTAAAAATCCATCGTGGTCAACACTGTGGGTCACGATATGTAGTGGACAGAACACGATGTACCGCAGAATACCACCGTGGCCTATGGTGGTGAATTTCTGAATGAAAAAAACCACGACCACGGTATATAGTGGGCAATATAAAAAACACGTTGTCACGTCTGTACCTATATTTTCAATTTCCGCATTATAAGAATATACATATTTTAAGTATGAAATTTGACAAAATTGAAAAAAAAAATTTAGAACACTAAAATTGTTCAGAATTAACATTGGTTTTTATAATTTGTTAAAAGGATACCATTGTCATAATACAGTAGTCCTGCTCTTATTAAGACCACCCCTTCTGAGTAAAAACAGTGGTCTGATAATGGGGTGATCTTTCTTGAGTGGATACTGTTTAGACAGCTTTGTCAGTTGATTGGAAGCAAGAAATGTGAAATGATCAAGAATCACCCAAATCAATATTTATATTTTATTAATTACAAACAATGAATAAAACAACTTCATGTTGTTATTATCCATTAAAATTTTTAAAAAGGTGTCACAATAGTTTCAAGTCTCCTTTAGGCTAAACAGTTAATTTTGATCTTCCCATATTATTTGCATTATCAATGTTTTAACACTTTCAATAAATGCCCAGGTTTTAATTTGTCATTCATTAAGATTCGGTTTAGTTTGCAGAAATTAAAGATTATTCCCTGTTGCCAGTTTGTTAAGTCCATCTTCGATCTATGACAACTTTTCGGTGATCAACATTGCCAAGTGTTGGTACCATTCTCTTCTTATTGAATAATCTAGGTATTATTTTTATAATAATCCAGATTTTTGTCATGCCGACCTGGAATATCATACTGGCTTTCCCTTTTAATTTTATCTTATCACCTTTAATTTTTATTCCAGCATAAAAACCAAAATGCTATTTCAACATTTGTTCACGGATTGTTGAACTGGTTCAAAGGGGTTTTCAATTAAAAATGAAAATCTCCTTTTATCTGAGACTTTATAAATAAACATCAGGTCAGTGAAAATAGTTGTTCATGATGGGAATTGAACGCAGTTGTGACAAAAATGTGTTTTCACTGGACGTGTTTGAGGGGTGGTAGTTTTCTATAGATAATTTAACGTTAAAAACACACTATGCACAAGGATTTTGGACTGATAAAGCAGGTAATCACTGGCAATGGAATCATATAAGATGTGGACTACTGTAATACCATTTAGTAAATTAAATAAGAGAGACACTTTGTTAAAATTTAACATGTTGATCGGTGTGACTTTTTACCACACGACACCACAGGTTACCACAGGCTACCACATGCACCATCAAAATCAGGGTTCTCACTAGGATTTTTTTATGGTGAGTCCTGGGACTCATCACTTTTTGGAATGATGAGTCCCAATCTGTCTTGGTGAGTCCATAAAGATGACTCGAACCAAACTACCGGTACTGCATGACGTTACCATGAGTAATACATTTAGTTTTGTTTTGTAACATTATGAACATCTTCATGTTTTATTTCATACTTAAATCCCCGTTGAAACCCATGCATTACTACATGACAGCTCAATCTACATGTTTCCAGAATGAAAAGATATTAAAAATATTTGTTTTGGTAGTTTTGCTTTGTGTCGACCTTATATTGTATGATATATTTCCGTTCACTGTCTGGGTGTACTTAGAAGTAAGAAGTTGGTCAGGGTTGAGGCATTTTCAATTCAATAATGGAGTTTGCTGTGAAATTTATTTAAACTTTTCAAACTTAAAAATGTAGGGTTGTAATCTTCAACTGAGATAAAAATTTAGTTTGAATGAGCATGGAAAGATACACATAATTTTATTGTGACCATATTTATATATCCCAAGATATTAGTATCATTTTATGAATTAACACCATTTATTTCTGTTGGTTATTTGAAGTCGTCATGGCTTCATCTGGGAGAAAATGTATGGGTTCAGTGGGATAAGAGGCAACACTTCAGTTTAAATAATTAGACTAATTGTATAATACATACATTTCAAAGCTCTATATTAAATGTAGTTATTAAGTTATTCAACAAATTTTATAAATTTTGTTTAAATTTCCCAATCCAAAACTTGACAATATTTCTGCTTAACCTCATCTTAAATAACAAAAGTTCATTCGACATTTAATCATTACAATAATATTTTTTAATCATTGAAATCAGGTCACAAGTGTTTCACTTAATCACATTTTTAAAACGGCGAAAACGATCTTTCTGCTGCAAATATTTTCTTAGTAACCTTTGACTTTGAATTACATTAATGGTTATTTAAACCAGCAAAGATTCCAAGCTCTAGCTATTCACTGATAGGTAATGAAAATAATTAATTTATTATTCAAATAGAAAACTATTTAAATCAAGTTGCAAGCCGTTTAAAAACCATGAACTCGAAATCGTGTTTGTTTACTTTCGGCGCGATGTACTAGAAAGATATTATTATTGTAGTTTATAAAAACTTTTTTTTTTAAATACATCACAAAAAAATTATTTAAATCATGTTAAGATTGTTTAGATTTTTGTTAATTCAGCCACTTATTATTGGTTATCAGTCACTGTAAGAGATCAAATATATTTCACCTGCTGTGCATCACAGTTAAAAATAGAATTACATCCGGTTGTAAAAGTGTCATTCGGTATGGTTTAGGTAAATGACGTGCTGTTGATTTTAGGGACTCAAATGATTTGACTGCGATGCGTCCCGAGGATGCACGGAATCTAGTAATGGCGTGTCCCACACAATTTTGACGCGTCCAGGACGCGTATACGCTTCTTAATGAGAACCCTGAAAATACCACAATATACAGTTTTTGTACAGTTTTATAGGTTTTTTTACTTTATTTTATGTAGAAATAATGTCTCTAGTCAGTAGTGCTTTTTGTAACATCTTTTTCATAGCAGAATCAACATTTAATCTGTTCCGTGTATCCTTGATAATGAGCCACTTGTGATCATGAAAAGACAAACCACAGGAATTTACAAAACTAACTGCATGAAACTTTCTTTAATATTCAATTTTATTTAAAAATGCATAAAATATCTCATATTTACATGAACTATCACTATAAAATCAATAAACCCACACAGAAGATAAATATTTTGGCATTCTGACAGTGCATGTGGTGATTGTGATACATTCACGATTGCACATGAGGTGTCTCTTCCAATTTTAGGTTTCCGTATAATTACAAGTGATAAAAATGCATAGAAAAAATAAATTCATTATAAAATAACAAATAAATTAACAATAAAAAAATAATAAAACACAGATATAATGCAGTTTTGTAAGTTCTTGTGGTTGTCTTTTAATGATTTTAAGTAGATCAATGGTACATGAATCGGATTAAATTTTGAATCTGCTACTAAAAATGAAGTTACAAAATGCAAGAAAGATATTATTTCTACATTAAATGACATAAAAAGCACCAAAACTGTACAAAAAAGTGTATTTTGTAGTATATTGACGGTGCATGGGGTGGCCTGTGGTAACCTGTGTTGTCGTGTGGTAAAAAGTCACACCCCATGTTGATGATGTGTTTACTTTTAAAGCATAATTGCATGAACTTAAATAAATAATTAGTATTTTATTGTGTCTTGTTTCGTCTCCTTAAGAAAGTTGTAGTATCCTGTTAGTTCCTTCTTCTTTCGGTGTAAAACAGGAGTCGGTATGGACTGTTTTAAGTTATACAAGTTCCAGTGTTCTATAGTCCTAAAAAAAGACAGATGCTGCTTCATGTAGCTAGTCAAGTTTCTGTTGTCAGTGCAAGATGTTGGTGGTCAACAGATAAAATATGTGTAACAGATAGAGAGAGGTAAGTGAATATATTTGCTTAGTCATTTGATAAGAATAATGAAATACGATTTGATTGACACTTTGCTTTGAACTGTCATCTGTTTTACCTGATTACATTGAAAGAGTATCTGAATATTTTTTAAAGCTGAATTTTTCTTTTCCATAATGCATCGGTGTATGTAATTCTCTTAATATAAATGTAAAATCTACATGTAGGGCCCTATGACTGTGTGTTTATATTAAATTTCTACAACACGTGGGTTACGACGACAGGAAATACGAATTATCAAATAAAAGCAAACCAAAGACGGGACTTCTTCGTAGTTCCCGGTTAAATATCAGTGTTCACGTTCACATATCGGAGTCATATCGTTATGGGCAGTTCATGTATCGTGTTTTTACGTCGAAAATCGTTGGAAGGTCAAAGAAAAAGTACCGAAAATGACAATTTCCATTGAATTACTATTAAAGTAATTAAAATTGTTTCAAAGGATTTGTACATGTATTCCCAGACGGTCATTAACATTTATGTGGATAAACATTGCACGTGAAACATTGTTAAGGACTTAATAATACTTTCAGAATTTAGAACATGGTTGATGAAATTTATTCTAATGTAACTGAATTACTTTATTTGATTGTATTATTTCCATATACATTTTTCAAAATGTCATTTACTTTAAATGTGTGTTAGTCTAAAGGACTTCATATGCGATCATTGGTATGTTTAATTTCATTCTAAAACAGGGACAGTCTATACTAGTATATAGACTGTCCCTGTCTAAAAGTATCCAAAAATAACATTTTTTGTTAGTTTTTTTATCAATTTTTTGTAATCTTTAATCAGGAATCTATAAATAATGTTAGTTATATAAGTCCCAGCTTTAATTAAATAAAACTTTATATCTTTTGTTTCTTTATTTTATTATCATGAAATTTATATGTTCTTACTATTTTCCGGGACTAGTATAAATATATAAATGTTTTACATAGGTTCTTGGTATTTTCTATAGACATTTTTATTGATATGATGTATAACATATACGTGTTTAATCTAATTTTCGTATAAAATCATAATAGAAAATATACATTTTCTCATCTTATTATATCGGTCATTTATTGGTCTTTCATCTTTACCTTTTATCAAAGTTCAGTGTCCGTCCCCCACCAATTTCGCCTCTTTCTCGGCGAATCTCGCGCTTGAGAGTTTGGGATTTCGAAATCGTCAACAGAGCTCTAAAATAAGAAATTACATATAACAAAATAATTGTGGGTTAAATTATATACTATGGTGGCATATATCTACTCCTATATGTCACATAATGAAAATACATCGACTTTTCATTTCAATAAATCTTTAAATATTTTAGTAAACATTTTAGATTTCAAAGCGGCAATTATAAACACTTGTAACAATTGGCCTATTTGCGTTCTAGCCAGTCATAATCGACCGAGCGAATTACTTATCTAGGGCATCCTGCAAAGGCGTAGCATCGCATTTGATATTGGTACGGCGGAAGCCGTATCTGCATTTGATATTGGATCATATTGGTACGGCGGAAGCCGTACCTGCCGTACCGGCTGCTACGCCTATGTATTTAAGATGAGAGGAGAGTAAAAAAACACAAATAAAAATAGAAAAATATGAACAATTTTTTTTATTTCTGAAAATTATTGGTACGGTATGCAGTACCTGCAAAAGTTATTGGTACGGCGGAAACCGTACCCTGCGTACCGGCTGCAACGCCTACGGGTCCTGGCAATACCGAGTTTCCAGGTTCGATTCCTTGGTTGTGACAACTTGATGGTAATTCATGCTCCGTTACACAATATTTTGCGGTTTTCGACTTATTAATCGGTCAAAGACATCTAACGAGTGTTCTTGTGTTGGGCTGTCTACCTGTTAGATACAAAAGTCTGCATGTCAGATACAGTCTTTTGTAGGAAAAATATGCCAACTTGGCAGATCAACATGGAATATTGGACATTTTGTTTTCGTTAGACTTTATCAAGGCAAGGATCAGGCTTATCCTCAGGGTGAACCTTGATCAAGTTTGTATCAAAAGCTAAATCTCTTAAGCTTCAGTCACACTACACCGTATAGCGCTAACGGACGTCCAACGCATAACAAAATTTTCAATCCGTCCATGTCCGTTCGCATGCGTTTCTTTTCCGCTTATCATGCGGCGTTTGCGCTTCTTGTCCGGCGATGTCCGGCGGTGTTCGTTCCGTTCGGTGGAAAGTTTTGAACATGTTCAAAATTTGGAACGTACAGCACCGGATAAAGTTGTCCGTCAGATGTACGGTAACCATGCGCTGGTATGCGTTTTGTTCGTTACTCGTACGTTCCTTATTCTGTACTTGTCCGGTTCGAGTCCGTTCTTTCCCGGTGGACCTGATTTACGGCCGGACTACTAACGGACATGCAGCGGATGTAACGTAAGTGTACGCTGCGTGTACGTTTTGTGCGGTACAAATCCGTTACTAGTACGTTGAAGTCCGTTAACTGTACGTCGTTCATCCGGTATATGTGCGTTGATCGTTCGGTCATTTTGCGTTTTGCACGTTTTATATGCCCCGTACAGCGATCATGAGAGCAGCAGCGGGAAATGCTTTTCATCACCGGATAACTTTCAGCCGCATTTTTCTTTGCGTTTGGCGTCCGTTAACGCTATGCGGTGTAGTGTGACTGCACCTTAATATTCCTTTTATCGACCTTTACCTACTGACCCGATAAATTTGATAAATACCGGTACGTTGTTACTGACATTATTAATGGAAAATATAAAAATCATCGATAAATATGTGTACTTGTCAGAACTTTATGAAACCTACCGGCACGAGGGTATAAACAACGAAGAACTTGTACATGTACCTAGCGATTTCTCTATATCGCAAAGATCGTAAGATCTATGGTGGCGGTTTGATCATTTACAACAAAGATTTTTTTGGTGTCAAACGTAAAATCGAACTTGAAAGTCAAAATGATGAGACCCTTTGGGTTGAGGTCAAGGTAAACATTCTTAGTATGTTATACCAACAGAAGTAATTGGACGGATGCTAATTACTTCTTACGATTTAATTTTGTCCTCGAGCGAGCTAACATTATAAACAAAAATCATTAATTGTGATCTCTTTAGAACTGAAAACAATAAACTTCTGGAAACAATAAATAATTTTGGTCTGAACAATATTATTGGCATTTAGCAACTAGGGTCACCGTACACCCAGAAACCTTATTGAGACAAAATTACTGTACGAGTATCAGTTAGGATTTTTACCCGAATGCTCAACCGTTCATCAGTAATTGGAGCTATATAACAATATAGTTTACCAGTACTAAATTCTTTCGAGAAAAAAGAAATAAGTTGTTTTTATGTTTTTTTTTATTTTTCACAAGCTTTTGGTCGTGCTTGGCAAAAAAGGACTGTTGCTTAAAATGAAAGCATGTGAGATAAATGGTAGTTTACTAACTGGTTTCAAAGTTATTTAACAGGGAGGAAACAGAGGGTTGAAAAAAAAATCAAACCTGTTCAGATGTTTGCAGTCTTTCAGCTGGCGTTCCCCATGAATCAGTTCCAGGTACTCTCCTTTTTTCTTTTATATATAAAGGGTTTAAAGGAAGCTACCACTTATACACTTATTAAGTATCGGATCGACCAATAATATACAAGTCTAGAAGATTATGCAACGATACAAATGACGGTGTTTTTGTCAAAATTATAGACACAGACTGACCAACGAAAGGCCTTAGTCAGTGTCAATATAAATAATATACATATGTAACAATGATATTGCAGAAAGTCTGGTGTCCTTTTGTAGATTATTTGCTGATTATACATCATTTTGATACTCAGACCGTATTTCTCAACAAGTAAACGTTGTTGTTTATCGCAACCTAGGCAAAATAAATGAGTGGTCAAAGCAATGGCTTATGTCATTTAACCCTGAAAAGATCATGATTTTGCAAGTAGTGAATTTCGCGACCTCAATTTCTCTCTAAATGGTGTAAGTATCCCACTAAAAAGTAATCATCGACATTTTGGAGTCACACTATATCAATGTATATGATGATGCGAAGTGGAACATGCATATAGATAATATAATTACTAGTGCAATGAAGCATTTGGAAATTCTTCGAACATTAAAATATCAACTTAATCGCAAAAATCTAGAGCAGTTGTATCTAATCTATATACTACCCATACTGGAATACGCAAGTATTAGTTCCTCGAATAAATTAGAGCAAGTTCAACTCAAAGCGGCTACAATTATAACAGGACTTCCGTCATTTACGAAGTCCGATGTTATTTACAATGAACTCAAATGGTAATCTCTTAGCAATTGAAGAAAGAAACGAAAACTCCAAATGTTTTATTGTATAAATCACAATGATACTCTGAATTACCAAAGGCTACTTATACCAATTGCTCAAAGACTTTCCAACTATCAAATACGCGATGATCAAAATTACATGTTGTCATTTTGTAGACTATCTTTAACAAATGAATAATTCTTTCCCTTCTTTATAAGAGAATGG
Source organism: Limnoperna fortunei (assembly GCA_944474755.1). NCBI lineage: Eukaryota > Metazoa > Mollusca > Bivalvia > Mytilida > Modiolidae > Limnoperna > Limnoperna fortunei. The sequence continues at coordinate 76,948,709 of OX104118.1, forward strand.
AAACGGGTTGATCCATCAATTCGAAACTTGGAGACATAAGGGAAATTTAAATCTGAATTAAAACAAAACGACGTCCCAATAAAACCTGCGATACCTATAGTTATTACTCAGTAAGACAAAGACAACTTAATATAGTCTTAACTCAACTGCGGCGCTCGGCATCCTTTCTAACTAGTGATGTATATTATGTTAATGTAAAAGCCAGTCCCTCGTGCCAGTGTGGCTCTAATTTTGAAGACCTAGACCAACTTGTTGTTGTACTGTCCATTGTATGCAAATCTCAGACGAATACTATATCAAAGACCAATGGCTACCTACGGACATTGTTATTAATTCTGAATTATTAACATCAGGCAGTGCAAACCTTTCATTACAAGAAAATATAAATATTCTCAAAACGCGTTCGATTTCTTTAGAGGATCTATGAGATTCCTCACTTCCTGAATTTCAATTACTTTACTTTTCAGAGACATCGCAACCACTTGTAAATCAATTTATTATTATTATTATTTATTTGCTTAATAAGTTGAGTACACTATTTTTACTATCATGTAAAATAATAGCATGCTCCAGCATTATGTTATACTGTAGATTATTATATTGTGGAGAAGACCTCTGTAAGTATGAATTGTACGTGTGTCTAATCATGTTGCTTAAAGCAAATAAATATGTTTAAAATTACTTGCCTGATATATAATTCTTTAAGACTTTGGCGCGAAACAATTTATCTAAGGTCAATAATTTAAAATTTATGTGTGAACCCTCTGATAACAAACAAATAATAAGCGCGGGGGGAGGGGGTTAACTTGTTACAACTTATTATCGATTTACAATTTGGCAGAATGTATGTAACGTTATACAAGGGAGTTAAGTAACAAATATGTTATCCGGTTAAGCTATAGAAATACATATACCGAATACTGCAATAGAAATTGGTCACATGAAGTTGACATAGAAAGTTATTGATGGACAGGTTGAGCGTTTTTTTATTATCTATCTATAATTGACTCGCTTCTTTGTTCCAGATGATGTTAGGACATAAGTGGTCATGTAACTCTGTAACTGATATTGGATGTTCTATCGGCAGTTCATTTGGTTCTTAAAATAAATACAGCAAACACATGTTTACTGTACGTTATTCGTGGTTCTAACAATCCAACTGACAAGTATTTTGTTAATTGAAACTTGAATTAATGGGAATACTGTCAGAGGTTTTCCTGGCGACTTCAACTAATAATTATAATTTTGAACGTCCTCCAATCATACATTGTAGTATAAGTGGTAACTTGTGCAAATTTTCACAGCTGAGATAGTACTAGTATATGAAATACTTATTCAATTTATGTTACAATTATTGGTATAATGTGCGGAAAATACGCAAGTATTCATGATTTCATGAATTTCAGATTATGAGGTCAAGGGTGGGCCGAAAACAGTCGCCTTTTCTGCATACATGTCCGAAGACTCTTTATAAGCTCATGGTAATCATTTTCGCAAGGCCAGACTGATATTTGATATTGACAAATCCGCGGCGAGTCGGCCCAGCTTATCAATTTCGTCCACAGGTCCATTATGTATACGTTTACAGATAATGGATAAAACGTTAATTAACGTCATGCGAGCAATATTTCGATATTTGGAGAAACCAAAATAGACAAGTACCTATATTACTCTTATTATTACGACTGTTTTAAACATCCATATATATCCATAAAAATTTTCCATAAAGTAATAACAGTAATCTGGTCATGCGAAAATAATCAAAGCGGAAAGAGGAAGTTTCATCTCTTGGATTTTCCTTTTTTTTTTTGTGTTTCACCTCAATTACATTATTTTGTATAATTGTTAGGTAAGTTAAAATGTAGTTTGAATGCATGTGTATTTCGAAAAAGTTAAATGTTTTCTAGTGTTAGTAATTGCATATGACAAAAAAGACCACAACCGCCATAAATAGCATATACCAGTGTTTGTTCAGTTAATTTTATGTAATTACGTAATATGTACATGTATATTGTTTATGATTTAAAATACATATGTGAATTGAACAGCTTATATTAATTACACATTAAATAAATACAGGAAATATTACCTGTATTAATTTTCATACAGGCAACATATATATATAATAAATATATAAATCATACTTCCGGTTTAATACAGGAACATTCCATGTATTCATAAAACTTCCGGTTTAATACAATTAATGTTCCTTATATTAAAATTACGACATGGAATACAATGTCTTAATTTTAATTTAAGGAACATTAATTGTAAAAATATAACTAACGTTTCTGAAAATTACCGTAAAATTTAGGCTGGTGTGCTTTATTTTCAACAACAAACACTGTTTATCATGTCAAACAAGTCAGATTAATGGGTTGTCATTGGTTAATAAATGTAATATAAAATGAAGCATGTATGATGTCTTCGTACAGTCTCGATCATCTGTATAGAACCTTCGGCGTTGACCCTGGTCTATACAGCTGATCTTGACCCAATACAACTGCCTCAGACGTAATACAGGTTCTACATGAAAAAAACAAATTTTAAAACACATTATTACATGAATAGAATTTTTCGTGTTTTTGATTGGTTTAAAACAACTTCCGGGTAACGATAAATCGCAACAGTACTAAAATTACCTAAAATACAGGCTTAAACTGGTCAAAACTTTGCAGCGGAATCCAATATTGACCAGGTTTTTAACAGTTTAAGCCTGTTTTTCATAACTATTCCAACAAACTATAAACTTCAATTTTAGTTGTAGTTGAATCATCTGTAATTATAAAATATACTGTTAAAAATGTAAGAATAAAATAATTGACTTTTATACTTTTCCATATTTGAAATGTGATTAAACTGGAATTTCATGATTATCAGCAAATCAATATTAAAAGGCAGTATCAACAGAAAATATTAAGAGTTACCAGCATTACAGCAATTACAAACTGTAAGCATCCTCTGTTTTTCTGATGAAAGAAGATGGTGATTTTATTCATGTAAAAAAACAAATACCGACTTTGATATACGGTCGCTATCATTTTGCCATTTGAGAAACATTTTGCCAATTTGTAAAACTTAAATGAAGCTGGAAATTACAGACAGAAAATGGTACACTGGAAATCACTATTGAAACCTACGCAGGTAATCACTGTTGTACTTAATGTAGGATACACTATCTGGTAACCTGTTACTGCTACACATTAACTATACCTATGAGCGCATTTTTTCCTACCGATGGTCGAAGGTTTCCACCGAGCACTCTGGCTTCCTCTCTAAAAAACAGGGCACAACGATATAGTAGCTGCTGACAAACAAACAAATGAATTTTAATAAAAACATCTTGATCTTGAAACCACACCGCAATATTTTAGAGTATTTAAAAGATCTAAAAACTTTTATCAATGTAGTAGTTGGTAAATCATTATTAAATACTTTTAGACATGCAGCCGGTAATTTCAAATTTGGAAATTAAAACCGACACAAAGATTTTATTGGTTCTCTCAGCCGCAAATCTTGTCTATACTCTGATTGGTGGAGCGATAATGATGGCACTTGAATCCCCCAACGAAGAAATGTCATCAAAGGAAATAATTTATAGAATTACCAGTTTTTTAAGTAAGATAATATAAACTTTATAGTTTTTAATTTTGCCGGAAAAAGTATACTCGGTTTGTTATCCAAGTTGTGATTATCTAGCAATCTGCTGTCTAAATGATCATACATTGTTTTTGGATAACGTGGAAATTGTGACATGTCGAGATCTGAAAAAATAATAGGATGCATCTTAAAATCACTCTCAATCGCAATAAAAACTCTTCAAATGTTTATAGAAATTTGTGTTATCTGTTATTTATGTACACGCTGTATACAGGGATATAGCAAAATGTGACGAGAAAATACATTCGAATGTTTATCTGTTTTTATTTTAAAGGTGTAATTGAAACCAGGGTACAATAGCTTCCTTCTAAGTCAAAACTTCACGCCATGAAATAGCTGAAAACTTACTGAAAGGGCGGAAAATGCAATACAAAGATACAAACAATTCCTCACTTAGTACGAGGCTTAAAATCTACACTACTACAGAACAGAAAAACTATCTAAATTACTAAAGATCAAAGGAAAAATGTCTACAATACTACAGAACAAAGAAAAAATATCCACATCACTATGGAACAAAAGAAAACTGAAAGTACCAAAATATCTACGAATTCGTAAATAATTTCAGATTTATCAATCGATTTAAAAAGACCTAAGCAATTTATAACAAAGGAGATGTTATTCACAAACGAAATGAGTGGTTTCGAGTTCGTTAAAATAAAAATGGTGTTCTGGTTATAAGCGACTGTATACGTATAAAAAGATTTCAGCAGAACCGTGTTTAATTGATTGTTGTATAGGAACTTTGAGTTTGCTCTGTCTAACTGTCAGTCATAACAACCAGATATAATTTACATAAAAGTGTTAAGAAAGTATTCAGACGACCATGTTGGTTGCAATTCTCATACTGGAAATCCCTTACCACAAGTCTCTTGTTCTCTGCATCCGTGCTGACAAGTTTAATAAAGATGGAAAATCTCGCAAGAAACCGCACAATAGTTAACACTTTCGTTTAAATGGTGGATCAATTAGTCCATGTTCCTAACATTCATTTTAATTGCAACATATTGCAAACAAAATCAAACATAATTCGTTACATTCACATATTTTCAATATTTCCACGTCACATATTGAATTTTGATTAATATACGTAAGTTTAAGAATACTATTTACAGAATGATTTTATAATTACTCTCCAGCTAACCATTCAACATGCCTGGCCAGAAGCGAACTACAAGAATTTATTTCACAAGTGAAGATGGCCCACGACCGGGGTTTGCCGACCAGTAATGACACAGAAGTTACAAAACAGTGGAATTACATTAATTCTGTTTTCTTTGTTCTAACTGCCACAACAACAATTGGTATGTTTTTAGATTTAAAAACCAGTGGTGCAATACGTGTATTATAAATTATTAATGTCAATCTAATTAGCATATGTATTTTACAGCCTCTGATATTCCACATTTAATGCTATGTAACTACGAGACTTTTTTTATGTGTCATCTATTATGCTAAATTTGTATATATTTGATAACACTTGAGTGCGTGTTCACTGTTGAACACAAACAGCCAATTTTGTTGTGTTTTGTTGTTTTTTTTTCAACGGCAAATAATTAATACATCTTAGAAATCTTATTTTCAAAACAAGAACCCATGGGTTGTAGTTTTACATAGAACAAAGGACTTCGATATTAACCTTAATTGACAAGGAATTAAAGGTTTGGGGTATTCACCTGCTATTCCCACAATAAAACTGTACTCTATGAAAAATTGCTAAAATTGTTCATTGTTCAACAAAAAAAATGCTTAATGTTTGGAAGATAATAGAATCAAGTTTATGTAACTATTGAAAGAAATGGAAGAAGATTATGAACATTTTTTATAACATGTAGATATTTATCACCATTTTGAAACTATGGTAAACAATGTTTGAAGCAAAAAAAAAATTCAAAACAAACAATTTAGTGTTTGGATACAAATTGTCTGATGAGGCATATTATAACTACAACTATGTTTTATCAGTCCTAGCTTTTTCTGTATACAACTTAAGGTTATAGATAGATGTGTATAATTTATTCGTCTTTGAGTAGCAAACAAATAAATACATAAAAATATACTAGCAATTTGCTTAAGAATATTATAAAACATTGAATGTTAGAGATATAATGTAATCTGCAGAACTTATTATGTAATGTATGTTAACATTGAATATTAATTATGTCTCTTGATAATCATTAACAAAACATTTTGTTGTGAATGTTAGCAATATATTTAAACAATCATGTATTTAAAAATATAATTTTGTATTAAAACAGGTTATGGGAATCAGACACCAGCAACTAGAGGCGGAAAATCATTCATTATTTTATATGTACTGTTTGGAATTCCATTAACGACACTTTTGCTGACTGGTTTTATTCTAAAACTTAAGAAATTAATCAAGAATGTGCAAGAAAAGAAGATAAGTTTAGAGATTATTCCACGCTTCGTGCTGTTACATAGTACCTTTTTCATTTTTCTGATGCTGATTCCGTCTATGTTGTTTTGTGTTTTGGAAGGCTGGGCATTCGAAGACGCCATGTACTATTGTTCTATCACCTTGACAACCATTGGATTCGGGGACTATGTGATAGGTAGGAGAAGAATATTTTACGATGCATATTTATATTATGTTAAAAGTTAATTGGTTTTTATTTAGATGTGACTAGCTGGTGTAGAAGTTTCAGAAGCAGTATTTAAGTAATAACTATCTATAAAATTTAAACAATGCGTATATATTTCCTAACAGGGGAATTGTATAGGTCAATAATAGACATAAGACTGTAACTTACACAAGAAAAGTATATATTTAATTGATAGGATAAATATGTTCAACCATGCATTTTGCATAACGACGGAGGCCTTGAAGGAGAGAATTGTTATCCAGTTATCCATGTACATTGATATAATTTGTTTAATAAATAAATAAATAAATGAATAAATGAATAAGAAAAAACTTAACAATGTGAGTGGTTTAGTAGGGGATTTTTGTCTTTAAATTTCAGTGTCAATGTAGTATTCTATATAAGGCGATTTAGTATTTCTTTTCAATGAACTATTTTTTCAATGTGGTAATAGTTCTTAATATAGAAACCTGTCTAACGATTAAATTTATTTAAAAAAAAATATTTATTGAGATATTATTGATAATGTATGGGGATTTGCATTTTTGTCTATCCTATTCTGACGACTTCTAGTCTTCTACCTTAGACCCGGTAATGTTCGATTAAATCATCACATGTATTATTAGCTCTTAACGAAATTGCTGTCGTATCTTTTAAATTGTGTGACTTTGTTGCATGTATGTTCCCTCATTCAACTACATCTTTCTCGGAAAACAACTTCGATGCATTATTAATTAAATTTTGAGTAAAATAGAAACCCTAATTGTACCATTTATTTTCTTAAATGATTTTGATGTAGAACCACCATTCGTTTTTTTTTTACTCTTCGGCTATATTAAAATTTGATAATTTTGACTTATCTTAGAAAATTTACCTTTATTTCAAATAAAGTGACACTTCAGTCACATATACAAACGTGCAGGGTCAACATTCAGTCAAAAGTTTACAATATGTTTCATTGCATATAAGAACGAACGCTCAACGGGAAGTCCACGTGGTCTAAAAATCTACTTTAACTTTCTATTTCAGTCAAAAAATAGTGCATGTCCCTAATATTGACTCTCAACATTTTTATGTTCATTTAAAACCAGTAAAACATTATTATCAAGTTTCCTAGAATATTCAGCTTTCAAAAATACCAAATTTATTCTGGTATGTGCGGTTCAAATTCTAAATGAGGCAAGAGTGAACTTGTCTTCTGAATTGTACTACTTTTACGTACAACCTCTGGACTGGTTCCCGGTATTTGGTGGTCCTACACCTTTATCTTCCGAAACGGAGATCCATGCATACGGAATATCTCGATTTTCACATTTAAAACAAACATGGTTTTCAGACATTTCCAAAGATACATTCAAGCGTTTGTACATTTAATGCATGATATGGAGAAACCCTCCTAGCACACGCGATGATTTAAATGGGCATGTTGTTTTACATGTAGTAAGCACGAAATCGGACCAAATATTTAGTACCATTCTAACAAGTGTGATTATACTAAGATTATTTGGTGTTTCTGTTTGGATGAAGGAAACGGGTCAAGATAACGAAGTCTATTGTATATAGCAGTTTTCAACTTTTGATTGAAAGAAATATCATTGTAGATACAATCGTCTTTATTACTTAATGGAGTTACCTTTGGATACCAGCAGTGATATCTATATGTTAAAACTGTTAAACTTTAAGTTGGTTTTATAAATACTGTAATAAGTTGTAATTAGTATAATTTAAAATTTAATATTTTTACTAGCTAATGGATACGAAGGTGCCAACAGAGTATTTTATAAAATCTGTGTCATAATTTGGATATTCGCTGGACTGACTTGGATTGGATATGTAATAAGTATATCGACAGAGAAATACAACCAACTAATAGAAAAAAGAACTGCAAAAACAAAGGTATTACATTAAAGCGATTAGAAGAAAAACCGTACAGTTTGTACGATTTTTTTAGACCTAAATATATAAAAAGGTATACGCTTTATAAAGCATACGGCAAAATATCGATAAATTCTAATTTATTGGCTTAGATTGTGTTGAATTTTAAATAAACAAGAAAAATGTGATACTTCACTTTCTTGTATTACTTAAATGATTTTTTCTATTACAGGCAACAGATAAATCAACGTTAGTCGAAAACCACATATAGTATAAACAGAATGTTGAAGTGCATTAGTATGTCTATAAAATGCAGTTCTACCCGTATGCAAAAGGAGTATTAAAAGACTGAAATGCAGAAAAAATGAATGTTAGTTAATGAAATGTACAAAAGAAGGACAGATTGTAAACAACGAAACAGAGAAGGCAAGCGTCCCTAGGTGTCGACTACAAAGTGTTCTCTCGAATGGAAAATGCCAAATTATAATTATGAAAGACTAATCGGGGTCATTAGTAGCTGACGTGTTTTGATGCGTTTCCCTATTTGCACTTTAAAGACCCTTATATAGATATCGAAAAGGAAGTACAGCAGTGCAGTCTTCTATACATTTATAGTCCTTCTCAATTTACCTGTAATGATTTATTGTAAATGTGTGTTGTTGCGATGAAAAACTATAATTAACTAAATGAATCAATGACCGATTACTTGGTCGCCAATAGTTCAGCAAGCAATAAATCAGCTGTATTCAGTACAAGATCAACTTAACAAATAAAGAATCATCGTGAAAAATATGTTAGACATAAGAGCACAATTTTGACTGCCACTGGAAAAGTATGAAGTATTGGATAGAACGGAGAACGTAGCAGCTGCAATGAACCATCACTTTTTTAAATCTACAAAAAGGGTCTTTTTCCTGCAAATCTAACACGTTACCCACTAAAGTTAGAGTAAGACGTTCATAAACAATTTATTCAATGGAAAAATCAATATTTATACATCTACACAGTACTATTTTTATAGCTGTTTGAATAATATATTGAAAATAAAATAATTATCAGATGTGCGTGCATGCGGCCTTACAACTAACCCATTTACAAAAGCAATTTCATTTAAATTGGGACGCGGGGTTAGCTGTACATACAAAACAAGCAAAGTTCATTCATCAACCTTATAGAATGCAAAATGTTTCATGAATAAAAAAAATGCAATGCGAATTCTTTTAAATTGATTTCATCTAGTGTTTAATTTTGTTTTCGATGATCATTGGATTTTTTCATTAACATACCAAATCACACACTTATGGAAGCGGGACATTATTTAGTTGTCTGACAAAAACAAACAAAATCTTTCTAACACGGGTGCAACTAAAGCAAATTACATGTTAATAGCATA